>CM070771.1:39420550-39473050 GCA_036346955.1 Dipus sagitta
GGGAGGAGCAGTGCTCTAGAACACTGTCTTCTGGACATGGGACCACTGCATTGATGACCTCACAGCGACCACTGTTGACTGTATGATGCTAAAGAGAACTGGAGGCTCTTGGTGTATAACAAAGTGATTGATTTTATATATATATATATATATATATATACACACACACATAATTTTTTTTTTTTTTTTTGGTTTTTCAAGGTAGGGTTTCACTCTAGTCCAAGCTGACCTGGAATTCACTATATAGTCTCAGGGTGACCTTGAACTCACTGTGATCCTCCTGCCTCTGCCTCCCCAGTGCTGGGATTAAAAGCGTGTGCCACCACATCTGCACAAAGCAATATCTTATCCTACGATAAGATAAATACATTCAATGGATACTATTCAGCCTTACAAAGAAATTCTGGGGTCTGAGGAGATGGATCAGTGATCTCAGTCAGGCCCTTCCTTGCAAAGCCTGCAGGTCCAGGTTCAATTCCCCACATAAAGCCAGATGCATAAAGTGGCACACATATCTATGGAGTTCGTTTGCAGTAGCAAGAGAGCCTGCCATATCCATTCTCTCTCTCTCTCTCTCTGCTAACAATATCTCTCTATTCCCAGAAATAATTTTTTAAAAACCATGCAGAAAATGATGAAAGCAATTATAAGTGGGAACTCAAAGCATATACAACTAAACTGCTATTTTTAAATCTTCTTTGCCATTCTTGTGGGTAGTTTTTTGTATTTAAAACATTAAAAATGGGCCTAGGGCTGGAGAAATGGCTTAGCGGTTAAGGCACTTGTCTGTGAGGCCTAAGGACCCAGGTTCAACTCCCCAGAACCCACAAAAGGGAGACACACAAGGTGATGCATGTGCACAAAGTGGCATATACACCTGGAGTTCAACTGCAGTGGCTGGAGGTCCTAGCGTGCCAATTCATTCCCCCTCTCTCTCCCTCTCTCGTTCTCTCTCTCATTAAAAAATGGGGGCTGGGGGGCTGGAGAGATGGCTTAGCAGTTAAGCATTTGCTTGTGAAGCCTAAGGACCCTGGTTCAAGGCTCGATTCCCCAGGACCCACGTAAGCCAGATGCACAAGGTGATGCATGTATCTGGAGTTCGTTTGCAGTGGTTAGAGGCCCTGGTGTGCCCATTCTCTCTTGTCTCCCTGCCTCTTTCTCTCTGTGTCATTCTCAAATAAATAAAAATAAACAAAAATAAATTTTAAAAATGGGGGCTGGAGAAATGCCTCAGTGGTAAAAGTGCTAGAGTTCATTTGTAGCAGTAAGAGGCCCTGGTATGCACAATACTTCTTTCTCTCTCCCTCTCTCTGTCATAAATGAAATATTTTTTAAAAACTTTAAAAGTAGCATTTGGGTACTCAGAAATATGAATGCTAAATGACCGCGACAAAAACTGCATTTCTGCCTTCTCTGAGCACCATCTAGTGCTCATTACATGTACTACAACTGGTTTTTATATATAAAAGCACTTTGCTCAAGCATAAACACTATTACTCAGGGTCTGGTATGGTTTTTTTAATGTTTTTATTTTTATTTATTGATTTGTTTGTTTGTTTGTTTGAGAGAGAAAGAGATAAAGGGGCAGAGAGAAAAATAGAGAGGGAGACTTGGCATGCCCAAGGCATCCAGCCACTGCAAACAAACTCCAGACGCATGTACCACCTTGTGCATCTGGCTTACATGGGTCCTGGAGAATCGAACCTGGGTCCTTTGGCTTTGCAGGCAAGCACTTTAACTGCTAAGCCATTTCTCTAGCCCTCTAGTATGATTTTTGAAACAGCTGAACAATTAGTTTGAAAGACTCATGGCATGGCCAACTGGTATAGGGGCACTTGGAAAGCTAAAGCAGGAGGATCAAGAGCTCCAGGGCAGCCTGGAATACACAGCAAGACATTGTACACAATTTTTTAAAAGTCATATGACTTTCAATCATCAGGACGAAAACAGATTAAATTTCTGCTGCTTATGCTCATTCCTCAAACAAAACAGTAATACTTTTGACAGAATCTTTGCTCTCTTTTAAAATATTAACTCCCCCAAAGAAGAAAATTAGGTACTTTACACACATTGTAGTACTTTCTCATCCCTACTTTAGTTTCACAGAACAGCAACAGGCTCAGGGAGCGTAATTAACATTCCAGAGCTGAGCTACAAGGTAAGGTGCTCCCTACCAGGCGCGACCCCCCCCAAAGTTTCCAGTCACTGCACAGTT
The DNA here is from genome assembly GCA_036346955.1 of Dipus sagitta. Taxonomy (NCBI): domain Eukaryota; kingdom Metazoa; phylum Chordata; class Mammalia; order Rodentia; family Dipodidae; genus Dipus; species Dipus sagitta. The sequence goes on from CM070771.1 coordinate 39,422,766, forward strand.
TAATAAAACATCTCTTCTTAAGAGTACACTAGCTGTTACTGTAGTACTCTACTCTGCTCTAAAATCTAGAACTTTAAGGCCATTAAGTTTTAATACTCAAATAAGATGAGGCATGGTGGTACACACCTGTAATTCTAACACTTAGGCAGGAGAATTAAGAGTTCAAGGCCTAGCCTACATATCAAGTTCTGGGACAGCCTAGACTACACAGTGAGACCATGTCTAAATAATAATCAAACAATTCAACATAATGTGGTTAGTTTGGTATATCTATTTTAGAGATACACAGAAATTTCCATTTCCTAGACAGTGGCAGAAATTCAGAACTGCACAACCTCAGGATATTTACTACAAACACCTCAGAGTTCATTTTCTGGTTTTCCTTCCCTGCTCTTTCTAATCAATCTCTCACCTTACTTAAGTAATCCCCCTAAGGTAATGCTTTCACCAAATCCATCCACAAGAGCTCTTATTTCTAATCTTAACTTCCCCAGTCAGTCTTCTGTGGTCAGAAGTGAACCCCACTTCATACTCCGTGGCCACTGGACCTGAGCACTTGGTGAGAGAGCAGGGAAAAGGCTGGGAAGCACTTGTTTCCTGGGCACTCCCAGTGCAACACGAAGAGCTAGTGGAAGTTATTTGGTCACACTTTCTTTGAATTACATGAAATCAGTTCTTTACTAGTCAGGAAGGTACCTGAGGCCCACTGCTCAAGACATTATTACTGGGATTCAAAGTTGAACTTGTTTTTTTTCTTTGTTTGTTTTTGACGTAGGGTCTCACTGTAGCCCAGGCTGACCTGGAATTCACTATGGAGTCTCAGGGTGGCCTTGAACTCAGAGAGACCCTCCTACCTGAGCCTCCCGAGCACTGCTGGGATTGAAGGTGTGTGCCACCACACACAGCTTAAAGTTGAACTTTTAAAAAAAAAAATTAATTTGCCGGGCATGGTGGCGCATGCCATTACTCCCAGCACTCAGGAGGCCAAATTAGGAGGACTGTCGTGAGTTCGAGGCCACCCTGAGACTCCATAGTGAATTCCAGGTCAGCCTGGGCTAGAGTGAGACCCTGCCTCGAAAAACCAAAAAAAAAAAAAAAAAATTCAATTTTATTTATTTGAGAGATTGAGAGAGAGACAGAGAAAGAAGCAGATAGAGAATGTATGCACTAGGGCCTTCAGCCACTGCAAACAAACTCCAGATGCATGCACCACCTTGTGCATCTGACTTACATGGGTCCTGGGGAATTGAACCTAGGTCCTTTGACTTTGCAGGCAAGTACCTTAACCACTAAGCCATCTCCCCAGGCCTCAAAATCAACTTTTAAACCACTCTTCGCCTACCTTGGTGGCACAATGCTAATCCCCAGCCCTAAATACATTTCATTAATCATATATGCTGTCTTCATGTATTCTCTAATGTTCTGTTTAAAAAAACGGATACAACAGGTGCAATCTCCGCTACCTTCACAGCAAAGCCGGCAACTCTGACTCGCCTCTGCTCTTCCCTGGAGAGGATAAGTGCATACTCTTTCAAGTGGAAACTCCTTTCATGATTACCCTTTGAAACAGTCCCCAGATGTGCTTTTAAGTTCCTCAGCTATCTACCACCTGAACTTTCTACCTGCAACCTTGTAAGTAGATATGTTTTCCCTCCTTAAAAAAAAAAAAAAATAGGTGAGCTCCCCTTTCGGCTGTGCACCACTCCAGTCAGAGTGCATGCTGTGAGGTCGCTCAGTAACAAAATCTACCTGAGATGGCATTATGTCACCATCCCACAAATTATTTCCTCTCCTTCTACATTTGTTCCTAATCTTCTAAACACCATGAGCGGGCTGGAGAGATAGCTTAGCGGTTAAGCGCTTGCCTGTGAAGCCTAAGGACCCCGGTTCCGGTTCAAGGCTCAATTCCCCAGGACCCATGTTAGCCAGATGCACAAGGGGGCGCACGCGTCTGGAGTTCTTTTACAGTGGCTGGAGGCCCTGGCGTGCCCATTCTCTCTCTCTCTCTCTCTCTCTCTCTGTTACTTTCAAATAAATAAATAAAAATTAAAAATAAAATAAAAATAAACACCATGAACTTTGGTTGTAGTACACTGAAAAATCAAGTTGGAACTGAGGTTGACATTGTGACAACCTTCACAAACACCATACCTTCACATGCCATATTCAGATACACAGAAACCTACGCTTTGCTCTGCATTTTTGCCTCCGTTATGTAATTCAGAGACATATGAAATCAATATGAGCCAGAGGAAGGAGTGGTCACAGCAATGGAAAAGTGACTAATATAATTGGCCAATAAAGAGCTTTTTAAAATTATTTTTATTTATTTTTTTTCAAGGTAGGATTTCACTCTAATCCAGGCTGACCTGGAATTTACTATGTAGTCTCAGGCTGGCCTCGAACTCACAGCAAGCCTCCCACCTCTGCCTCCCGAGTGCTGGGATTAAAGGTATGTGCCACCTTGCCCGGCTAAAAATTTTTATGAAGAAAAATAAACGGTTTTATTTCAACCATTATTTTTCAATTATTCATTTCATTTTGACCTTTGCTTCACATATGTATTAGTTACATTCTCCATTGCTGCAACAAAAGACCTGACAAGAAATAACTGAAGGAAAGAAGCTTACAGGTCCAGAGGACACTGCCCATCATGGCGGAGAGGCATGGCCGCAAGAGCATGAAGCTGCTGCTCACATTCAACTGTGGTTAGGGAGCCAAGAGTCACGAATGCTGCTGCTTGGATAGCTAGCCTTCTCCTTTTTATTCCGCCATGACCTCAGCCCAAGAATGACGCTCCTCACATTAACAGTGGGTTCTCCCACCTCCATTAACCTAATCTAGAAAAGGCCTCACAGATATCCCCAAAGATTTGTCTCCTGGGTGGTTCCAGACCTCGTCAAGTTAGCAATATTAAAACATCACAACAAATACCATTAAGAAAGTACATCCAGGCACGGTGGTGGCCCAAGCCTTTAATCCCAGCATTTGCGAGGGTGAGGTAGGAGGATCACCATGAGTTTGAGGCCAGCCTGGGCTACAGAGCAAGTTCCAGGTCAGCTTGGGCTAGAGTGAGACCCGACCTTGAAAAAAAAATAATAATAAGTAGAAATCCAAAATGATAGAAAAATCTCAGTAAAATTCTGCAACCATAACTGGAAACCACAACAAAATCTGATTATTCTGGTGTTAAAAATAGTTAATGGTAAGAAAGATCAACATCAAATATTATCACTGAAAAACAGGACAATTTCACACAGAAAGTGTCAGAGCATACACCACCAAAAGTATAAATAACTTCACAAATGAAGTCTTCAAAAGAATTAGTCCCACAGTGGCACAATGCATTCATTCTGTAACTTTTTAAAATAAGATTCCTTTCTGCATTCCTCTAATTTAGGATGAATTAAGAATACTCCACACTGAGGCTGGTGAGATGGCTCAGCAGTTCAAGACATTTGCAAACCTTCACAACCCTGGTTCAATTCTCCAGTACCCACATAAAGCCAGACCCGTAGAGTGGTGCATGAGTCTGGAGTTCACTTACAGTGGCAAGAGGCCTTGGGCTGCCATGCTCGCTCACTTTTTCTATACCTCACAAATAAATATATTTCTAAAAAAGAATAATTCAGCTGGGTGTGTAGCACATGTCTTTAATCCCAGTACTAGGAGGTAGAGGATCACCATGAAATTGAGGCCAGCCTGGGACTACAGAGTGAATTCCAGGTCAGCCTGGGCTAGAGTGAGACCCTACTTCGGAGAAGGAAGGGAAGGAGGGAAGGAACGAAGGAAGGAAGGGAGGGAGGGAAGGAGGGGGAGGGGAGGGGAGGGGAGAGAGAGAAAGAGCCAGGCATGGTGGCATACACCTTTAATCCCAACACTTGGGAGGCTGAGGTGGTAGAATCACTGTGAGTTCAAGGCCAGCCTTAGACTAATTCCAGGTCAGCCTAGGCTAGAGCAAGACCCTACCTCAAAAAAAAAAAAAAAAAAAAAAAAAAAAAAAGGCTGGAGAGATGGCTTAGCAGTTAAGGCACTTGCCTACAAGGCCTAAAGACCCAGGTTCAATTCTCCAGTACCCTCGTAAACCAGATGCACAAAGTGGCGCATGTGTCTGGAGTTCATTTGCAGTGGCTGGAGGCCCTGGCATGCCCATATTCATTCCCCCCCCACTTTCTCTCTCCCCCCTCCACCTCCCTCCCTCTTTCTTTCTCTCAAATAATTAAATTATAAAATATTTTTAAAAGAAAGAGGAAAAAAAAAACAAATGCTACAGGGTGTGGTGGCACACACCTGTAATCTAGGCATTTGGGAAGCAGAAGTAGGAAGATCACAGTGAGATTGAGACCAGACAGGACTATGGAGTGAGTTCCAGGTCAGCCTGTGTTAGAGTGAAACCCTACCTCAAAAAAACAAAAGAAAAAAAAGACAAAAGTTGCTAGTAAGTTATGCTCAGCACTTCACTTTTTTTGTTGTTGTTGTTTTATTTTTGTTTTCCAAGGTAGGGACGTAGTACCTAGTACTTTCTTAGTAATAAATTCATCTTGCCAGGCATGGTGGCATATGCCTTTAATCCCAGCACTGGGGAGGCAAGGTAGGGGGATCACTGTGAGTTTGAGGACACCCGGACACTACACAGTAAATTCCAGGTCAGCCTGGGCTACAGTGGGACCCTACTGTGAACCACCCTCCAAAAAAAAAGTTCACCTTTTCCCCAATGCTTTTCAATGCCAACTCTACATAAATACATCAGTCTTCAATTATTTGTGATTTCACTTTACAGTTTCTGTTACTCACAATTTAAGAACATGAAATGAAAATTTCCAGTAGTAACTCCTAAGTATTCAGCTGCATGGCCTGAGTAGCATGAAATCCTATGCTTTCCTATGTAGTCCCACTCCACCTTCCTAAGATAAGAAGCATGCATTTTGTCCAGCACATATGCTATCCTCTCCTTAGTCATTTAGTAGGGATCTTGGCTATCAAAATGATGGTCATAGTTCAGTGCTGAATGCATGGTTCAATATTATCTACAGTTTGGGGTGTCTACTAGGAGCCTTGAAACACATTCTCCTTGGATAAAGGAGAGCAGGCTATTATTGTACATACACACACAAACACACCTTAGTCTCCGTAAGGACTTTAGTTTTAGTTTTTTCTCATACTGTACAAATTTAATAATCAGCTTATCACAATCCTCTAGTAATCTAAAAGAAAACTATTATCTTAATGTGAAGTGCCTTCAATCTATACATCAAATTGGGAAAAACTGAGATTATTGTGCTAGTCTTCTATCCTTAAATACAGTAGACAGCTCTATTTACACCCAAGCCTTCTTTAACATTTTTCTATTTTTAATATTTTATTTATGAGTACGGGCACACCAGGGCCTCCAGCCACTGCAAACAAACTCCAGATACATGCACCATTTTGTGCAACGTGGGTACTGAACATTTTTCTTTTTAATTTTTAAAAATATTTTCAGGGGGCTGGAGAGATGGCTTAGCAGTTAACGTGCTTGCCTGTGAAGCCAAAGACCCAGGTTCGATTCCCCAGGACCTACATAAGCCAGCTGCACAAGGTGGCACATGCATCTGGAGTTTGTTTACAGTGGCTGAAGGCTCTGGCACATCCATTCATTCTCTCTCTCTTTCTCAAATAAATAAAATAAAATATTAAAAAGATATATTATCAGGGACAGGACAGGCTGTAACGTCACACATTCAGGCTTCATTAGTGCCATCCCAGAAGGTCCTCTCAGGTCCGCCCTCCTGCTGCGCTCTGTACCACCTGTCCCCTCAGTTTCCAGGTGTGCATCTTCCCAAAGTGACCCCCACGGAAGAACAATGCCCACGCTCACCCTCCCAGCCCACACCTGGACAGTCCTGCGGCCACTCACAAAAACCTGCTAGGCTGCAGGCCACACTGAGCATGCCCAGTGCTGGAGCCAGGCACAGGAGATTTTTGGTTTTTTTCTTTCTTTCTTTCCTTCCTTCTTTCTTTTTTCTTTTATTGGGGGTGTGGGTCTCAAGTAAAAGACCTGCCCCCACACCCACCTCAGCCCCTCCACTGCCCCTGGGGGCCCAAAAAAATATTTTCAGGGACTGGAAAGATGGCTTAGCAGTTAAAGGCACTAGTGTGCAAAGCCTGACGGCCTGAGTTCAATTCCCCAGTACCCACATGTGGTGGTTTAATTTAATTTCCCCCATAAACTTAGATGTTCTGAATGCCAGACCCCCAAGCTGGTGGAAATGTGGGAATTGGAGCACCTTGGAGGCAGTATATTGTTAGGAATGGGCTTATGGGTGTTATAGCCAGCTTCCCCTTGCCAGTGTTTGGCACATTCTCCTGGTGCTATTGTCCATCTGTTGTTATCCAGGAGGTGATGTCCATCCTATGCTCAAACCATCATTTTCCCTGCTATCGTGGAGCATGTCCTCAAGTTTGTAAAACAAAATAAACCCTTTCTGCCCACAAGCTGCTCTTTTTTTGTTGTTTGTTTTTGTTTTTTCAAGGTAGGGTCTCACTCTAGCCCAGGCGGACCTGGAATTCATTCTGTATTCTCAGGGTGGCCTCGAACTCACAGTGATCCTCCTATCTCTGCCTCCCGAGTCCTGGGATGAAAGGTGTGCGCCGCCACGCCCAGCCACAAGCTGCTCTTGGCTGAGTGTTTTCTGCCAGCAACACTAAGTTAACTGCAACAACACACAAAGCCAGGCTAGAGAGAGGGAGAGAATTGGCACACCAGGGCCACCATCCACTGCAACTGAACTCCAGATGCATGCAATACCTTGTGTACATGTACAACCTTGCACATGCATTACCTTGTGCGTCTGGCTTACATGGGTTCTGGGGAGTTGAACCTGGGTCCTTATGCTTCTCAGGCAAGCACCTGAACCGCTAAGCCATCTCTCCAGCCCGGCATGCCCATTCTCTGTCTGCCTCTTCCCCTCCTCCATTCCCCCTCTCAGATAAATAAAAGAAATGAGAGTGGAGTGTTTAGCACTGAGTGAGACAACTTTGCCACACCCTACACAGCTTAGGAACCATTGTGGGAGACGTGGCAGAAAGAATGTGTGCCTTGGCCTGCCATGCTCACTCACTTTTTCTATATCTCACAAATAAACATATTTTTAAAAAAGAATAATTCAGCTGGGTGTGTAGCACATGTCTTTAATCCCAGCTCTAAGAGGTAGAGTATCACCATGAAATTGAGGCCAGGCCCAAATGGATTCACTGGTGAATTTTACCAGAACTTCACAGAAGAACTAATATCAATGCTTCTCAAACATTCCATAAACTATAAAAGGAAGGAATCCTTCTGCACAGCCAGCATCACTCTAATTCCAAAACCAGACAAAGATAGAACAAAAAAAGAAAATTACAGACCGATCTCCCTCATAAGCATAGATGTAAAAATTCTCAACAGCCGGGCGTGGTGGCGCACGCCTTTAATCCCAGCACTCGGGAGGCAGAGGTAGGAGGATCGCTGTGAGTTCGGGGCCACCCTGAGACTCCATAGTGAATTCCAGGTCAGCCTGGGCTAGAGTGAGACCCTACCTCGGAAAACCAAAAAAAAAAAAAAAAAAAAAAAAAAAATTCTCAACAAAATATTGGCAAACAGAATACTAGAATATATCAGGAAGATCATTCACCTTGACCAAGTAGGCTTTATCTCAGAGATGCAGGGATGGTTCAACATACGCAAATTGATGAATGTAATATATATTACATAAATGGACTGAAGGAAAAAAAAATCACATGATCATCTCATTAATACAGAAAAAGTATTTGACAAAATCCAACATCCCTTCATGATAAAAGTCCTATAGAAACAAGGAATATAAGGAACATATCACAACATAATAAAGGCTATTTATGATAAACCTACAGCCAATAATACAAAGTGGAGAAAAACTTGAAGCTTTTCCACTAAAATCAGGAACAAGATAAGGGTGTACAATGTCACCACTTTTATTTAATATAGTATTGGAAGTCTTAGCCATAGCAATGAGGCAAGAGACACACATAAAAGGGATGCAAATTGGGAAGCAAGAGATCAAATTATTATTATTTGCAAATGATATGATTCTATACATAAAGGACCCTGAAGACTCTATTAGAGCTGATAAACACTTATACCAATGTAGCAGGATATAAAATAAACATACAGAAACCAGCAGCCTTCCTATATGCTAACAACAAACAATTTTTAACCTATATTTAAGAGCAATAGTAACAAAAATAGCATGGTACTGGCACAAAAACAGACATGTTGATCAATGGAATAGAATAAAGGACCCAGATGTAAGTCCAGGTAGCTATAGCCACCTGATCCTTGACAAAAATGCCAAAAATATTCACTGGAGAAAAGAGCCTCTTCAGCAAATGGTGCTGGGAAAACTGGATATGTATCTGTAGAAGGATGAAAATAGATCCTTATCTCTCTCCATTCAAAAGAATTAAGTCCAAATGGATCAATGACCTTAATATCAGACCCAAAAACTCTGAAACTGCTAGAGGAAAAAGTAGAGGAAACCCTTCATCACTGGTATTGGCAAAGATTTTCAGAATATAACCCCAGTTGCTCAGGATATAAAACCACTGATCAACTGTTAGGACCTCATGAAATGACAAAGCTTTTGTACAGCAAAGGACACTGTGAATAGAGCAAAGAGGCAACCTACAGAATGGGAGAAAATCTTTGCCAGCAGTACATATGACAGAAGATTAATATCCAGGATATACAAGAACTCAAAAAACTAAATAATAAGAAATCAAGCAACCCAATTTTTTAAAAAAATGAGCTATGCACTGAAACATCTCTATTCACACCCTCAGGGTCAGGGTCCATTGGCTCAGGGTCCACTGTGGAAGAGGTGGCGTAAAGAAGGTAAGAGACAAAGGAAGGGTAGAACTCTTTACAATGCAACTGTCCAGACAGGAATTGGCCTCGATATCCATGACCTTGCAGTGCCTAACAATACCTTCACAAGACCTTCATAATAGAACAAGACGATGACATCAAAATAAAAGAGACTAATGAAGAGAGGGAGGGGATATGATGGAAAGTAGAGTATGAAGGGAATAGTGGGGTAGGGGAGGGAATTATCATGGTTTATTTTAAGTATAGAAGTTGTCAATAAGAAAATTATACATTAAAAAATAAATAAATAAATAATTTTTTGAAAAATGAGCTATGGAACTAAATAAAGAGTTCTCAAAAGAAGAAATACAGATGGCATATAAACATCTAAAAAAATGTTCTACATCCCTAGCCATCAGGGAAATGGAAATTAAAACTACTGTGAAATTCTATCTCACTCCTGTCAAAACGGCTACCATCATGAAAACAAATGATCATAAATGCTGGCGAGGATGCGGAAAAAGAGGAGCCCTTCTTTCTAGTCCAGCCACTGTGAAAATCAGTGTGAAGGTTCCTGAGACAGCTAAAAGTAGATCTACCATATGACCCACTCCTATGCATATATCCTAAGGACTCATCTCACTACCTTAGAAATACTTGCTCAACCATGTTTATTGCCACTGTATTCACAATAGCTAGGAAATGGAACCAGCCTAGATGTCCCTCAAATGACGAGGGGATAATGAAGATGTGGTACATTTATACAATGGAGTTCTACTCAGCAGTAAAGAAAAATAAAATTTTGAAATTTGCAGGGAAATGGATAGATCTGGTTAGTGAGGTAACTCAGGCCCAGAAAGCCAAATGTCACATGTTTTCTCTCATATGTGGATCCTAGCTACAAATGATTGCACTTCTATGTGAGTTGGAATAAAACTCACTAGTAGAGGCCAGTAAGCTAGAAAGGGAATATGAAGTGAACAGAAAGGGAGGGGGGCACTTAATAGGATGGTATTGTAGAAATGTAAGTAGAAGAACAAGATTAATGGGGGTGAAAAGGCCTAAGTGAGGTCAGGGAAAGAGACTGAGTAAAGGAAAGGTGGAGGGAGGGCTAATAAAAATCTAAGAGGCTATGAATAAATCATATGGAAACCTACTTTATTGGACAATGGAACACCCAGAAACCATATATTGTTATTAGAAAATTTTCAGTGCCAGTGATGGGATTCCTTCCAGTGAGCTGTTGGACAGGGAGGTCCCTGATGCCCCCAAAATATTACAGGCCATTGCAGAGCCTCTTAAGTTTCCCACCAGGAAGACGGTAAGACCCTATTGCTGAAGATTCCACCTGGACTGCAAGGTCACTGAGAAATACTGTTAGAGCTGAAGTGAAAACCTCCTCCCTATAGACTAGCTGACAGAAAGCTGGAAAAAGCTATGCTGTATCCAGTTCAATGGGAGAGAAAGAAATCACCAGTGAAGATACTCAACAGTAGACACTGCAAGCCTTATATTTGGCTAGCAAGGCCAAATGAACCAGAGTACAATAGTGGCATGTCTATTATGGGGGAAACTAACTGCTCTCTAATTGGAATGAAGGCCCACTCCATGGGAAGGAATAAACACATGCCTGACAGTGAAAACCTACGACAGAGGTAGTCATGAGCCCCCAGAGTGTAACATCTGCTGGTATCTGGCTAAATGTATATACCCGGTCACCAAACTGCCCAGTAAAGCACTTCTCTTAATGGTTATACCCATATATTAATGCTACTCTCATGTTTGGTTAGAGAAGCTTCTCTTTTCAGATGGAGGTGACCTTGGGATGACTCAGAAGGCACCTTGGTGCTGAGAAGTGACAGAGAGGTGCTCAGCACTGAAACATCTCTATCATACCTTCCAAGGCTCAGGGTCCATTGTGGAAGAGGTGGCGGAAAGAATTTAAGAGCCAAAGGAAGAGTAGGACTCCTTACAACGTGCTCCTCCAGACACCAAATGGCCTGGATATCCATGACCTCTCAGTACCTGACACTACCTACACAAGACCATCATAATAGGAGGAAAAGATGATGACATCAAAACAAAAGAGAGACTGATTAAAAGGAGAAAGTATATGATGGAGAGAGGAATTACAAAGGGGAAAGTGGGGGAAGAAAGGAATTACCATGGGTTATTGTTTATAATTATTGAGGTTGTCAATAAAAAAATAAATTGAAAATTGAAAAAAGAATAAAGCTTCTTGGATTTTCAGCTGCCTGGCTGGAAGAGGTGGTGGAAGAGGGTACAGCCCTAAGGTGTTACTGGGAATGAATCTGGAATTCCAGCCTAAGATACGCAGAAAGCAGTCAAAGTTCTGCCTGGGTTCCCTGATGTTTGACTACAGGTTTGGGCTTTGTTTTTTTTTGTTTGTTTGTTTTTTGTTTTGTGTGTGTGTGTGTGTGTGTGTGTGTGTGTGTGTGTGTGTTTGAGGTAGGGTTTCACACTAGCCCAGGCTGACCTAGAACTATGTAGTCTCAGGATGGCCTTGAACTCACAGTGATCCTCCTACCTCTGCCTCCCACGTGCTGGGATTAAAGGTGTGCACCACCACACCCAGCTGGCTACAGGTTTTTTGCTCTTGCTTTTAGTGGTGGATTTTTTTCTATTTCACCATTATGCAACTTCTCCTGGATCTGTAAGTGTCAATAAATTCTGTTCCTCGGATCTGGTTTGGAGGTTCACCTCAGCAACGTGAAGTTAATTACAATATATACATACATATATAGATTTTTTAAATGAGATGGAAGGCAAGGACCAACCCCAAAAGTTGACTTCTAACCTCTACACAAATGCAGTTGTATTCTCAGACACACAGTCACACACACACACTTTGTGTGTGTTTGTGTGTGAGAGAGAGAGAAACAGAACAATGGGGCCTGGAGAGACTGTTCACTGGTTAAAGGCACTCGTTTCACAAGCCTGTTGAGTTTGGATACCCATTTTGGAAGCAGATGCACAGTGATGTATGCATCTATGATCTCAACATACCTCACATAACTGGAGGCAGTTTGGAAAAACTCAAGGGCAGCTGGTCCGGCTTTTCTAACAGCAAACAGCAACAAGAGAGGTCATGTCTCAAACAAGGTGGAAGGCGAGGACTGACTTCCACACATGCTCTGTATCACACACACACACACACACACACACGCACGCACGCACACGTGTACACATACATGCAAATTAAAAAAAAGTTAGAGTTAGGGTTAGGGCTGTAACTCAGTGGTAGAGCACTGGCCTAGCATACATGAGGGCCTGAGTTTGGTCCCCAGCACCACACACACAAAAAAGAACAAGTTATAAGATGTCAGAAGCAATCTAATAAATCCAGAAGGCAGAATATTCTACAGAAAAACTGACACTATTTTTTTTTTTTTTTTTTTTTTTTTTTGGTTTTCTAAGGTAGGGTCTCCCTCTAGCCCAGGCTGACCTGGAATTCACTATGGAGTCTCAGGGTGGCCTCGAACTCATGGTGATCCTCCTACCTCTGCCTCCTGAGTGCTGGGATTAAAGGTGTGCACCACCAAGCCAGCTACGTCAAGGACTTTTGATTAAGGTTAAGCTTCCTACTTAAGTCTCCAGCATCCTGCTGGAGGAGGTATCACTGGAAGCAGATCTTATAGCCCAGCCCTAAGAAATGTTTAGAGCCAGTTTGAGCTCTGGCTGTTCAGGTTTGTTGGCTGTGTGGTGGTGCCTCTCTGCTATACATCTATGGACATGAGCCAGCTTCTTTTACCGCGGATGGTGCTTTCCCTGGACCCTGTAAGCTTGAAATAAACCCTTTCCTCTCATGAGCTGCTTCTAGTTGGATATTTTTTCCAGCAATACGGAAGTAACTACAACAATGGCATAGGGAAAATAAAGTGTCAGGGGTATAGAACAGATAGCTCTAGCCTAGATTTTAAAAACATTTAAGGAATCTAACCACTAAATGCAACATGTACCTTATATGGTCCCTAACAGACACCTCTAGCCTAGATTTTAAAAACATTTAAGAGGTCTGGAGAGATTGCTTAGTGGTTAAGGCGCTTGCCTCCAAAGCCAAAGGACCCAGGTTCAACTCCTCAGGACCCACATAAGCCAGATACACAAGGTGGTGTATGTGTCTAGAGTTCGTTTGCAGTGGCTGGAGACACTGGGGCACCCATTCTTCATCTCCCTCTCTCTTTTTCAAGTAAATAAATAAAAATAAAAAACATCTAAGCTGGGCATGGTGATGCAAGCCTTTAATCCCAGCACTCGGGAGGCAGAGGTAGGAGGATCGCCGTGAGTCTGAAGCCACCCTGAGACTCCATAGTGAATTCCAGGTCATCCTGGGCTAGAGTGGGACCCTACCTTGAAAAACCAAAAAAAAAAAAATCTAAGAAATCTAACAACCAAATGCAACATGTACCTTATATGATCCCTAACTATAATAAATTAACTATAGAACTGGAAAAATTTAAATATGGACTGGATATCAGGAATTTTTGTAGGTATAACAATAGTTTTATGTTTACTTTAATATGTCCATGCTAGGACTAGAGAGATGGCTGAGCTGTTAAGGCGCTTGCCTGCAAAGCCTAATGACCTAAGTTCAATCCCCCAGTACCCATGTAAAGCCAGATGCACAAAGTGACACATGCGTCTAAAGTTTGTTTGCAGTGGCTAGAGGCCTTGATATACCTATTCTCTCTTCGGCCTCTTTTTCCCATCAGTAGATAAAATATTTTAAAATGTCCACAGTACTTTATGCTATTAGGTTTTGTTTTATGTAGCCCAGGCTGGCCCAGAACTTGCAATCCTCTTGCCTAACTCATTCACATCAAAAAATACCTAATTTGCAGGCAGGAGAGATGGCTTAGTGGTTAAGGCACTTGCCTGTGAAGCATAAGGACCCATATTCAACTCTCTAGTTCCCATGTAAGCCAGAAGCACAAAGGTGAGACAAACACAAGGTCACATATGCCCACCAAGTGGTGCAAGCATCTGGAGTTCAACTTCAGTGGCTATGGCCCAGGAGCACCAATTTTTCCTCTCTTTCTCTCTCAAATAATAAAAAAAAAAAAATTAAATGTTAAAAAAAAATACCAAGCTGGATTTGGTGGTGCATGCCTTTAGTCCCAGCACTCAGGAGGCAGTGGTAGGAGAATTGCCATGAGTTCAAGGCCACCCTGAGAGTATGTAGTAATTCCAGGTCAGCCTGGGCTAGAGTGAAACCCTACCTCAAAAAAACAATAACTAGACAAATCAAAACAAAAAACCTAATTTGGGCTGCAGAAATGGCTTAGCAGTTAAGGCGCTTGCCGGCAAAGCCAAAGGACTCATATTCCATTCCTCAGTACCCATCTGTGGTGGCTCGATTCAGATGACCCCCATAAACTTATGTGTTCTGAATGCTTAGGTCCCCAGCTGATGGCAATTTGGGAATTGAAGCCTCCTGGAAACAGTGTATTCTTTGGGATGGGCTTGTGGGTGTTATAGCCAGCTTCCTCTTGCCAGTGTTTGGCAAATTCTCCTATTGCTATTGTCCATCTTATTTTGGCTAGGAGGTAATGTCCACCCTCTGCTCAGACCATCACTTTTCCCTGCCATAATGGAGCTTCCCCTCATGTCTGTAAGCCAAAATAAACCCTTTTTCCTCATTTTCCCACAAACTGCTTTTGGTTGGGTGTTTTCTCCCAGCAATGTGAACCTGACTGCAGCACCATGTAAAGCCAGATGCACAAGATAGCACACATGTCTGGAGTTTGTTTGTAGTGGCTAGAGGACCTAGCATGTCCATATTCTCATTCTCTCTCTCTAATAAATAAATAATTTTTTTATTTTTCATTTATCCGTTTTGAGAGAGAAAGTGAGAAAAGGGGGGTACAGAGACAGAAGGACCACTGGGTCTCTTCTAAACCAAAAAATGTGAAGCTCCAGGTACATTTCATTTCCAGGTTCAGAATTCCAGACTCTTTCTATGTGAAATAAGGCAGAAGAGCAACAGAGAAGAACACGACTGTGGTGGTTTGATTCAAGTGTCCCCATAAGCTTATGCTTTGTCCCCAGCTTGTGGCAGTTTGGGAACTGGAGCCTGTTAGAGGGAATACATTGTTAGGGGCAGGCTTATAGCTAATATAGCCAGCTTCCTCTTTCTTGTCAGTATTTGGCACACTCTTCTGCTGCTGTTGTCTACCTGACGTTGGCCAAGAGGTGATGTCCACCCTCTACTCATGCCATCATTTTCCCCTGACATCACGGAGCTTCCCCTCAAGTCTATATGGAAAATAAATCCTTTCCTCCCACAAGTTGCTCTTGGTTGGGTGTTTTCTGACAGCAACAATGACCTTCTATGGCTTCTGTTTACATGACCATGGAATACACACATTGTAAACATACACATGAATATACATATACACACACTCCAAAATATAGAATAGAGGAAACAAATACAGAAACAATGTAAATGTCTACTAGCTGATCCATGAACAAAATGTCTAGTCATACAATGGAATATCACTGAGTAGTAAAAAATGGAAGTCCTAGGACTTACACTTGAACATAATTATGCAGAGTCAAAGAACCCAGTCCCAAAAGACAACATTTTATATGATTCCATTTAAATGAGCTATCTAGAATAGGCAACCTTATAAAAAGTTAATTAGTGGCTCCTAGTGCTGACAAGGAGAGGGGCAGAAAATGCATGAACCCAAGTGGGAAGTGACTATAGTAAGTATGAGATGAAGTTCCTTTATAGAATGATAATGATCTCAAATGGACTGTGCCAACGGCTGAGAACTCTAGGACTGAACTACAACTTGAAATGATATATGGATATCTCAAAAGAAGGATTATTTTTCTACTGCTGCTACAAGAGTTACCACAAATACAGTGATGTTTTTAATCATCTTACAGTTCTATAGGCCAGAAGTCTGACACCAATTTTACTGAGTTAAAATCAACTATCAGGTTCAAGGGGGAAGAAGTCTGCTCCTTCCTTTCCGCTCCTAGAGGCTGCTCATGCATCTTGGCTCACCAACCCTTCTTCCTCCTTCAATGCCAGCACAGGCATGCTCAGTCCTCTTCACATCATGTCTCGCTCTATCACATGATACTGACTTTTCTTCCCTCTGTTCCTATGTCAATTTTCAAGAAACCTTGTCTTCACACTGAGCCCACCAAAACAATCCACATTAATCTCCCCACTTTACTGTCAGTTGATTAGCTGATTAATTGATTAGTTGATTAGTTGATTAATTCCATTTGCCATTCTCATTCTTCTCTCCTTGTAACATAGTACATTCACAGAGTGGAAACCAGGATATGGACATCCTAGGGGCTGGGGGAGCAACAACTGTCATGTAAGATAGCTGGACAAATGAAGTCTTAAAGTACCTAGTTCTTGGGCTGGAAAGATTGCTCAGTGGATTCAGGCACTTACCTGCAAAGCCTAAGGATCCAGGCTCCATTTCTCAGTGCCCATATAAAGCCAGATGTACAAGGTGCCGCATGCATCAGGAGCTCTGTTTGCAGTGGCTGGAGGACCTGACACACCCGTTTTCTTTTTCTCTCTCTCAAATAATAATTAAACATATAAAATCCAGGTATTGGGCTGAAGAGATAGCTCAGCAGTTACAGGCACTTGCTTGCAAAGCCTGACAGCCTGGGTTCAATTCCCCAGTACCTACATAAAGCCAGATGCACAAACTGGTGCATGTGTCTGGAGTTCATTTGCAGTGGCATGAGACCCTGATGTTCACATTTTCATATTCTCTTTTGCATGTTCTCTCTCGCTCACTTGCTCTCTCTCTCTTCTCCACACCCCCTTGCAAATAAATAAATAAAAATATTTTTCTAAAACAAAATCTAGTTTTTCAGTCTATTGGAATTCAATATTTTAGTTACTCCACATTATCATATATCTATCCATTTTTGTAATAGTTTTCATAAGATACTACTGTTCACCTGTCAAACCAACAGTGATCAGAAGTCAAAAAAGACAACATGGGGCTAGAGAGCTGTATTAGCAGGTAGGGTGCTTGCCTGTGAAGCCTATGGACCCAGGTTCAACTCCCAAAACCCACATAAGCCAGATGCACAAGGTGACATGTGTGCACAAGGTCGTGCATGCACACAAGGTGGTGCACACATATGGAGTTTGATTGCAGTGGCTGGAGGTCCTGGTATGACAATATTCTCTCTCTCCCCCATAAATAAATTTTTTTTAAAGACATCAAAATTGACAATAATGAGAGAAAACAGGCCCTTGGAGACAAGGCTGCTTGGAACATAAATGGAAAAATTTTCTTGAAACAATCTGGACTATCTACTAAAAATATGAAGACATACATACACATGTTTTGACCCAGGAATTCTACATCAAATAAATTGTGGTAGACATGTATAGAAGATATAGAATAAACAATGCTGGGCGTGGTGGCACATGCCTTGAATCCCAGCACTTGGCTGATATAGGAGGGTTGCTGTGAGTTTCAGGCTAACCTGAGACCACATAGTGAAGTCCAGGTCACTCTGGGTTAAAGCAAGACCCTACCTTGGGGAAAAAAAAATTGGAAACAGTCTTCATGTCTACAAGTAAAAAAAAAAAAAAAAAAAAAAAACTGATTAAAGGGCCAGGGACATGGCTTAGCAGTTAAGGAGCTTGCCTGTGAAGCCTAAGAACTCATGTCCGACTCTCTAGATCCCACATAAGCCAGATGCACAATGTGACACAAACATGCAAGATTGCAAATGTACACAAGATGGCACACACATCTGGAGTCCAGCCACAGTGGCTAGAGGCCCTAGTACACCAATTCTCCACCTCCCCCCCACCCATTCATTCTCTCTCTCTCATAAAAAAAGCCAGGCATGGTGGTGCACACCTTTAATCCCAGCACTCAGGAGGTAGAGGTAGAAGGACTGCCATGAGTTCAAGGCTACCCTGAGACTCCATAGTGAATTCCAGGTCAGTATGGGCTAAAGCAAGACCCTACCTCAAAATTAAAAAAAACTAAAATCGATTAAATATATTCCAAGGCTACTGCAGCCACTGAAATGAATAAGTCTGTTATCTATATACTCATATAGCCAAAACATATTTTACCTAATGTGGGAGAGAGGGAGAGAGAACAATACATATGGTATGATACCACTTGTAAACAATTTTGCAAGTCTACATGGGATACAGTCTTAACAACTATCATAGTTGGAAAAAGGAGGTAACAGGCTAACTAGTTTCTTGTATTTCCTAGCCTTAGGATTTTCTACTGGCACCCACAGGACAAGTAGGGAGAATGAACACTAAAAAGCACTCTTTACAAAGCTGCCTATCCCTCAGGTTCATGTGGCCTTCTACCAGAATTTCAGTCTCCAGACAATCTCTTACCTGCTAGTTGGTGCGGTGAAAGAAAATGAAAAGAGCTGATTCCAGAATGGGTCATTCTCAGAGATGGACTCTGTGCCTGACAACTTCTTTAAGTACTCATTTTCAAGAAGATCACTGATCCTACTGCTATTCGATCCCATCTTCTAATGTAGTGGATAACTTGTCCTCACACAGCCATTTCCACAAGAGAGCCTATTAAAAAAAGGGGGGGGGAATAAAATTCAAACTTGTTCAAAATAGCCATCATACTTTTTAAACCCTTTAGCTACATATAAAAAATTATTTAGGGGCTGGAGACATGGCTTACTGTTTAAGGCATTTACCTGCAAAGCCAAAGGACCCATGTTAGCTAGATGCACAAGGTGGCACATGCATCTGGAGTTCGTTTGCAGTGGCTGGAGGCCCTGGTGCACCCATTCTCTCTCTCTCTCCCTCCCTCCCTCCCTCTTTCTGTCAAGTAAATAAATAAATAAAAATATTTTTAAAAATTATTTAGCCGGGTGCGGTGGCACACATCTTTAATCCCAGTACTGGGGATGCAGAGGTAGGAAGACCACCGTGAGTTCGAGGCCACCCTGAGACTACTTGGTGAATTCCAGATCAGCCTGAGCTAGAGTGAGATCCTTCTTTGAAAAAAAAAAAAAAAATACAAAGAGCCACAGGGGGAAAGTAGAGCTAAAATCTCTTAGCCTACACAAACACCAAAACCCAATCTATGTTTATATAACAGATACAAAGAATATAACTCTGCCCAAGGAAACTCTCCAGTAAATTCATATTAACAATCAGTGTGAAGATGAGGCTCTTTTACAACCACAACAACAGTGCTAAATAAGTAGAGTATGGGGACTAAGGAAGAAGTCATTCAAGCCATTACCATGTGCTTCTAGGGGACTATCCTCAGCTACCTGATTCTACTGAAAGAGCTCTGAATTCCAAAGGAATGGCATGACTGCCTCTCGAATTGAGTGCACACATACTATCTGTTTGGGTGCCTTTGTCTAAACCATTAATTTGGGGGTGGGGGACAAGAACCACGTTAATTCTGAGTGAGTCAGGTAGCTCTGCTAGGCAGTTAGGGTACCTGAGCCACTGAAAGTAAAAAGCAAGAATGTCTTTGGACTTTGATAGAGATCAGAGAAGAATCTGGCTTCTCCTTATCTCTTACCTAAAGGAGTTCTCTAGATCTGTTTTTGTCCACAAACACCCTTAGCCCCTCCAGAGAGGGAGGGCACCTTTCCTAGGATTTAAATCTAACCCTGACATTGTGATTGATCAAGTTCAGCACCCATAACTTGGTGTCATGGCTAGCCTCTTCCCAGACCAATCAGCTGTCTCTCTGGCTCACCTGAGCCAAAAGGTAGGGCCCACCACCTTATAAATACAATTATGAGAGGAGGGCAAGTTCTCTTGGTCGGCTCCTGAACTTCAAAGTTCTGGTAAGCCTCCTTTGTCTTGGCCCAATTGGGCAGAGATGAGGGGAGACCCCTCCCTTTACTCCTACATAGGGTCTCTACACCCTCCTGCCCTCCACTTGGCAGGAGCTCTCTAAGCGTTCTTTTCCTTCCTCTCTCTTTTTACGTTTCTTCCAGGTCCACTGTGTGGGCTTCTCAGACCACGTGGGTGTATCTATTTTCCTTCCTTGGTTTTGTACTTCCCTGAACAAATATAATAATTTAATAATTAGCCTTTTCTGTCTTATTTTATCCAATTCTTTGGTTAATAGCAGACATGAAACAAAGGGTTTAGGTTCAAGGACTTTCCTTTCCTGGACTCCCCACAAACCCCATATCAATTCATCTTTCTATCCCTAATAGACAAGCATGTAACAGACATTGAACACAGTAAGAGGGTGAATAAATGATTACCCACAAGGCTCTTTAGTATTTGTTATTCCTGATCATTGAAAATGAATAGTTTAGTTACAAATATTAATCAACAGCTGGGCATGGTGGGGCACGCCTTTAATCTCAGCACTTGGGAGACAGAGGTAGGAGGATCGCCATGAGTTTGAGGCCACCCTGAGACTACATAGTTAATTCCAGGTCAGCTTGGGCTAGAGTGAGACCCTACCTTGAAACACCAAAAAAAAAAAAAAATTAATCAATGTCTTCCTCGAATCAATGTCAGCACAGTTCTAGATCATGTTTGACCTTAATTGGCTCAGATAGAAAACTCTCATTAAATAATAAAATGGAGGTGGGATGAATAATAAACTATACTTTTTAACCATCATAATGAAAAGCTATGTGGATTCCCATGGCTTAAAAAAAAATTTATATCAAGACACTTCCAGGTAAGATGGCAGGCTAGAAGCTGCCTCCACGTGACCCAGAGTAAGAGAAAATAGACTCTATTCCAAAAGAAAGGAACAGAGAGAACGCTTCAGACACACAGAATGGGAAGGAAAGAATACCTGAAAAGTGCAGAGACAAGAAACAGGAATGCACTGATGAGAAGTGAGTCAAGACTTCTGGGTAAGATACCAGCTAGAAGCTACTTCCATGTGAAGTGGTGAAAATGAAAGACAGAGTAAGGAAAAGCAGACTCATAGCTGGGGAGATGGCTCGGTGGGAATAAGGGCCTGAGAGTTCAATCCCCAGCACCCATGGAAAAAGCCAGTATTGGCCACACAGACTGCTAACCTCAGCAGCTAGAGCTCCTGGCATAACCAGTCTGACAAAAATGACAGGTCTAGGTTCAGAGAGAGACTCCATCTCAAGTAAACAACACAGAAAGAAGAGCAACAGAAGAGGACATCCAATGTTCTTTGGCCTCACACAAATCACACCACACACTATACACATACACAAGCACATGTATACACACAAAAAGAAAAAGAAAAAAAGAGCCAGGGGTGTTGGGCTGGAGAGATGACTTAGCAGTTAAGGCACTTGTAAAGTCTAAGGACACAGGTTCAATTCCCCAATGCCCACATAAGCCACATGCACAAGGTAGCACATGGATCTGGAGTTTGTTTGTGGTAGCTAGAAGCCCTGGCACGCCCATTCTGCCTCTGTCTGTCTGTCTGTCTGTCATTCTCTCTCTCTCTCTCTCTGCCTTTCCATTTCTAGCAAATAACTAAATAATATGTATGGTGTGTGGTGTGATGTGTGTATGGTGGCACATGCCTTTAATCCCAGCACTATGGAGGGAGAGGCAGGATTATCGCTGTGAATTTGAAGCCAGCCTGAGACTATATAGTAAATTCCAGGTCAGCCTGGGCTGCAGTAAGACTCTACCTCACTAAAACAAAAAAAAGATCAGAGAGACCTACAAGGTTTCCTAAAAGACAGACAGATTTCTGTCAGAGTACTTGATGACCCACCAAAGGCTGGTGATAAGACCCTACTGCTGAAGACACCTTATGCGATTGACATGCAAATTAGAATGGCATGGCTGGAAGTTGGAAGAGAGTCAGTCCCCAGACAGTCAGCGCGTCTAGTGCCAGAAGGTGCTACATGGGCGACTGGGGGAATAAGACCAATATCTGTCGAAGCAACGCATGGTCTAACCTACTTAGCAGCAAATAACTTGTTGTGATGCCCACACAAGTGCAGTGGTGGCACAGAGCCATGATGGGGAACCAACTGCTCTCAATTCGTCTAACTGATCCCCTCACTGGTATGAGACCCATAGCTGCAGCTGGGAAACAAGTCAGAACCATATCCAAACATAAACCCACTCTCCAATATCAAGCTACCGTCAATTGTGGGCTACAAGAGGGCCTACACCTATTAAATTCTCTATAAAAAAAAAAAAAGGTTATCTCATTTGTCCTGATGCTAACTTACTCTCTGTTGGAGAATCTGCTTCTCTTTTTCAGATAGATGTAGATCCTAAGGAGAGAGCCACCCCATCATACCTCAAAAGGGCCCCGGCTGAAACTAAGAAAAATTGGAGAAACAAGCAAGGGCGCTGTTTTCCTGATGAACCGGATACCAGCACAAGGGGGAAGGAGATCAGCACAGAGAAAAATCAACTCCTACCAAATCAGAGAGCCAAAGCCTCAGAGGCCCCCAACACCTCATCACTGAAGCAGACCCAACATGGCTCAGGGAAATTTTGCGGAAGAGGGGGCGGAAAGAATGTCAGAGCCACATGTTGGGTCATGATATGCAGAGACATTTAGCTTACCCATAACTGTGGGCTAACTCCACAATGCATGACCCGTATACCTCAACAAAGAGGGGCCAAGGGGAGGGGGTAGGTCATGGATGAGCCTAATAATGGTACCAAACTGACTGTAAAAAAAATAAAAATAAAATAAAAAATAAAAATGAAAAAATAAATAAATAAATAAAAATTTATTGTGCCTCTAAAAAAAAGAAAGAAAGAAAAGAAAAAAGAAAAAGAAAAAAAAACAGACTATTTTAAAAGAAGGAGCTGGCTTAGCAGTTACAGTGCTTGCCTTCAAAGCCTAAGGATCCACGTTCAACTCTCCAGATCCCAAATTAGCCAGAAGCACAAAGGTGAGGCAAGCACAAGGTCCCACAAGCCTATTAGATGGTGCAAGTATCTGGAGTTCAAAAGCAGTGGCTACGGCCCTAGCATGACAATTCATATTCATTCTCTCTCTCTCTCTCTCTCTCTCTCTCTCTCTCTCTCTCTCTCTCTCTCTCTCTCTGCACATGCTCTCTGAAATAAAAGAAAAAGAATGAAGGACCAAGAATGGTGTTACACACTTTTAATCCCAGCACTTGGGAGGCAAAGGTAGACAGATCCCCATTAGTTCAAGGCCAGCCTAATCTATGTGGGAAGTTCAGGACAGCCTGGGCTACTGAATGATACAGTTTTGGCTCCTTCTCCTCCGCGCCCCCCCCCAAAAAAAAATAAAAATAAAACAGGCACAGTAGCTCATTCCTTTAATTCCTATCCTTGGGAAGCTTAAGTACTTACTAGTATCACCATGAGTTGAGGCCAGCCTAGGCTACAGAATGAATTCCTGGTCAACCTGGGCTAGAGTGAGACCCTACCTTGAAAAGCAAAATAGGGAGGGAAGAATGAAGGAAAAGACAGGTCCTCTGTCTATACCTAGCTCAGTGCTATGGTTGTTTCCCAAGCTACCAACAACACACTTGGGACATACCCTTGTGTTGGTCACTCTCTGATTGTGAATAAAATAGAATTTAGAATCACCATGGGAATAAATCTCTGAGAATGTTTGTGAAGGATTTTCTAAATTTAGGTAAACTAAGGTGGAAGGACCCACCCTAACTATAGGCAGTACTAGTCCATGACCTGGCACCCAGGACTAAATAAAAAGGACCAGCAGGCCGGACAAGATGGCGTACACCTTTAAACCCAGCACTTGGGAGGCAGAGGTAGGAGTATCATCGTGAGTTCAAGGCCACTGTGCTGAGATTACATAGTGAATTCCAGGTCAGCCTGGGCTAAGGACAGACCCTACCTTGAAAATAAAAAAAAAAACAAAAACAAAAACAAAAAAAACGGAGCAACAGCAGCATTCATTGCTCTCTACTTCCTAACTATGAACAGAAGTGACCAGCTGTCTCATATTCCTGCTGCAATGCCTTCCTGACCATGATGGACTGTAAACTCCAACTTAAGCCAAAACAAATTCCTTCTTTCCTTAAACTGGTTTTTGCCAGGTACTGTATCCCAGTAACAAGAAAGGTAACTAATTCACCTCACCAGCCAAACAGATCATTAGCCACTCCAAGGGATCTGGGGAGACTGAGGACTGCAACAAAATCTGCCCAGGGGGCTAAGGAGATGGCTCAGTAGTTAAAGGCACTTGTTTGCAAAGCCTGTTGGCCCAATTCCCCAGTACCCATGTAAAGCCAGGTGTACAAAGTGGCACACATACCTGGAGTTTGTTAGCAGTAGCAAGAGGCACCTAATCTCATTCTCCCCCCCCCCTTGCAAATAAATAAAAAACAGTGAGGAAAAAAAAAAAAACTAGGGTGGGTATGGTAGCACCATGAATTCGAGGCTAGCCTGGAACCACAAAATTAAGTTCCAGGTCAACCTGGGCTAGAAAGACCCTTCCTCAAAAAAACTAAATAAATAAATAAATAAATAAATAAATAAATAAATAAAAACCTGCCCAGGGCTGGAGGGATGGATGGTTTACAGTGAAGGCACTTGTCTGCAAAGCCAAAGGACCCACGTAAGCCAGATACACAAGGTGGGGCGTGCTTCTGGAGTTCATTTGCAGCAGCTTAAGGCCCTAGCATGCCCATGCTCTCTCTGTCTCTCTCTGCTTCTTTCTCACTCTCAAATAAATAAATATTTTTTTAAAAAAAAACCTGCCCAGCCCACAGATTCAAACCTAAGTGTGGGGCTGGAGAGATGGCTCAGCAGTTAAGGTGCTTGCCTGTGAAGCCTAAGGACCCAGGTACAATTCCCCAGAAGCTTTGTAAGTCAGTTGCATGTGGTGGCGCATGTGTCTGGAGTTAGTTTGCAGTGGCTAGAGGCCCTGGTGCACCCATTTTCTCTCTCTCTCAAATAAATAAATAAATAAATTTTTTTAAATGCCAGGCGTGGTGACACATGCCTTTGATCCCACCACTCAGGAGCAAAGGTAGGAGGATCACTGTGAGTTCAAGGACATGCTGAGACTACACAGTGAATTCCAGGTCAGCCTGGGCTAGAGTGAGACCCAACCTCAAACCCCCCCCAAAAAAAAATTTAAAAAACAAAGGTTAAGTGTGTCAGCAGAAACCCCTAAAACACAAAGAAATAAAGCTACCAAGGTGAGGACAGTTCAAGTGGACATTGGACGCCTGTCCACGACATACACTGGAATAACTTAATATACAATAAAGACCAGCGTTCAATGTACCCCAGCAAACCCATCAGGGTCCAGAAAGAAGCAGCTAAAATACCTCACCCTTTCTTTCCTTATTTGTTTATTTATCTATTTATTTAATTTGAGAGAGAGGGAGAAAGAAAAAGACAATGGGCCCATTAGGACCTCCTGCCACTGCAAACAAACTCCAGACACATGCACTATTTTGTACATTTGGCTTTAGGTGGGTATGGGAGAACTGAACCCAAGTTATCAGGCTTTGCAAGCAAGTAACAGCTGAGCCATCTCTCCAGCTATACCTCATCCTTTTTAAGTAAACCCTTATGATTCCCTTTTCTTTTGCTATACATGTAGCAGTGTTTTGCATTTTCTTCCTTCTTCATACATTCAGTTTTATGAATTTTTTTTCCATTTGGGGGTAATATTTTTTTCCTTAATTTCTTTATTGCTAGTTGTTTCCTCCTGCTCCCTCCCTGGCCCCTCAACATTTTGTAGTTTTTTAAATTTATCATATTAGGGCTAGAGAGATGGTTTAGTGGTTAAACACCCTTGCATGCATATATCACATTAGTTTTTTGTCTGCATGTATGTGTTCCTATGTGTGCACGCATGCACACACACGTGCCGAGTTCTATAGTACAAATGAACACTAAGCACATGTGCTACTTTGCATCTGGCTTTATATGGGTGCTAGGGAATTGAACCTAGGCCAGCATGCTTTCCAAGCCTTTAAATTTCAAACCATCTCTCTAGCCCTAAGGGTTTTTTGGTTGGTGTGGTATGGGGTATGGTTTGGTTTGGTTTGGTTTTTAATAGCTGGGCATGGTGAAGTACACCTTTAGTTCAAGTGGATGTAGGAGTTCCAGGCCAGCCTGGAAATACAGAGTGAGTCCCAGGTCAGCCTGAGCAAGATTGGGACCCTACCTGAAATAAAAAAGAATGGGACTTGTAATCTGTAAGGACTGGGAGGACGTTTTCTTTTATGTTCTTCTGTACTGCTGGACTTTTTTCAACAATAAACATATTATCACTTAAACTTTAAAAGAAAAACTTAAGTCAAGCATTCTCTTTATGTACTCATCATCAAGAAGGCTCTGTGTGCCACTGCCTTGAGGAAAGGGATACCCAGAACTATATATTTAGTCTTCAATTCTCAATCATTAATATTTAACAGAATTTCAATTTCATATCTTGTTCTCATATTAAATCAGACCAGAAATATAAACCTCCCAGTTGACAGGATTAAGGGTGTGGGGCAGCACATACCCTTAGGGACCTTTGCTTTATGAGATTATCTGTTTGTTTTAATCTGAACTCTTGCTAAATACTCTGTGCTGGTTTGGATTGAATGTGTATATTGCTCAGTTGAATTTTAGAATCTCCCAGTGATGTGCTCCACCCAACCTATTATAATACTTACAAAGCAGGCAAACTCAACACCTAGGGTCACTTCCGCTGTTACTCTAGGAGTATAAGAACTACACATGGCACCTTAAACTCCTACCCTGAAGATATATAAAGCAGGAATTACATGGCAAAGAACACTGCAGATAATTAGAAAACTCAAGCATCAAATTAACTCAAGATGCAAAAATCTCTACATTATAATAGAAGAAACAAAAAAAAAAAATCAAGGCAATACAATTCTACCAAAAATTACAAATCATAGAACAAAACTTCCCCAAAATAGAAAAAGTGATGCAAATACAGATAGAGGAAGCCTTTAGAATGCCAAACAGACAAAATAAGGAAAGAACACCTCACCATAGCATTGTAATCAAGCTACAAAACACACAAACCAAAGAAAATATATTGAAAGCAGTTAGAGAGAAAAATCAAGTCATATACAAAGGCAAGCCCAACAGGATAACAACAGATTACTCAACACAAACTTTAAAAGCCAGAAGGGCTGGAATGATGCATTCCAACTTCTCAAAGTTAGCAACTGTCAACCAACATTACTTTGAACAGCAAAGCTATCCAACCAGATAGACAGAGAAATAAGGACATTCCACAACAAAAACAGGATAAAGGAATATATGAGCAATAAATCAGCTCTACAGAAAATACTTGAAAGTATCCTCCATGCTGAAGAGAAAGAAAAGCAAGCACATAAGGAAACAGGAAAAAATAAACCGTACTCAAGTGATAGTTAATACAAGACAGTAATGGAAAAACCAGAAGAACTACAAAACAAGAATGGCAGAATAAATACACACCTTTCAATAAAAACTCTTAGTATCAATGACCCAATGCCTCAACCAACAGACACAGGTTTGCACACAGGATTGAAAATCAGGATCCTTTACCTGACATTCATACCCATATGTTAACACAACCCTCACTTTTGGTTGGAGAAGCTTCTCTTTTCAGATGGTGGTGACCACTGGGATGACTCAAAAGGCGCCACAGGGCGGAGAAGAAGTGATGGAGGAGGATTCATCACTGAAACATCTCTATCACACCCTCCAGGGTACATTGTGGAAGAGGTAGCGGAAAAATTTAAGAGCCAAAGGGAGGGTAAGACTACTTACAATGCAATTGTCCTGACAGAAACTGGCCTTGATATCCATGACCTCACAGTGCTACCTTCACAAGACCCTCAAAATAGGAGGAAAAGATGATGACACCAAAATAAAAGAGAGATGGCTTAGTGGTTAAGGCGCTTGTATGCACAGCCTAAGGACCCATGTTCAACTCTCCAGATCCCACATAAGCCAGGCACATAAAGGTGAGGCAAGTGCAAAGCCATATGCCCGCTAAGTGGCACAAGAGTCTGGAATTCTATTTCAATGGCTGAGACCCTGGCATGCCAATTCTTTCTCCGTGTGTGTCTCTCTCTCTCAAAAAAAATTTTTGTGTGTGTGTGTGTGGAGCTGGAGAGATGGCTTAACAGTTAAGGCGCTTGCCTGTGAAGCCAAAGGACCCAGGTTCAATTCCCCAGTACCCATGTAAGCCAGGTGCACAAGGGGATGCATACATCTGGAGTTCATTTGCAGTGGCTAAAGGCTCTGGAATGCCCATTATCTCTCTGTCTGTCTCCACCCCCCCCCCCCGCCTCTCTCTCTGCAAATAAATTAAATTAAAATTTTTTTTTAAATTTTGTGGAGAAAATTAAAAAATAAAAGAAGGGGATAGGATGGAGAATGGAATTTCAAAGGGGAAAGTGGGGGGGGGGAGGGTACTACCATGGGATATTTTTTATAATCATGGAAAATATTAATTAAAATTGAGAAAATAAAAATAAAAAATTAAAATTAAAATTAAAAATAAAATAAAATTAACTTTATAACTATAAAAAAATAAAAAAATAAAAGAGACTAATGGAGACAGGATATGATGGAGAGTATTTGTGAAGAGGAAAGTGGGGGAGGGGAGGGAATTATCATGACTTATTGTCTGTAAGTACAGAAGTTGTCAATAAAAAAAATGCCAAGGGGGCTGGACAGATGGCTTAGCGGTTATGTGCTTGCCTGTGAAGCCTAAGGACCCCGGTTCAAGGCTCGATTCCCCAGGACCCACGTTAGCCAGATGCACAAGGGGGCGCATGCGTCTGGAGTTCGTTTGCAGTGGCTAGAGGTCCTGGCACGCCCATTCTCTCTGTCTCTCTCTCTCTCTCTCTCTCTGCCTCTTTCTCTGTCTGTCGCTCTCAAATAAATAAATAAATATGAACAAAAAAAAAATTTTTTTAATGCCAAGGGCTGGAGCTTAGTGGTTAAGGGACTTGCCTGCAAAGCCAAAGGATCCCGGTTCAACTCTCCAGGACCCACATAAGCCAGATGCATAAGGGGGCTCATACATCTGGAGTTCATTTGCACTGGCTGGAGGCCCTGGTGCGCCCATTCTCTCTCTCATAAATAAATAAATAAAATATATTTTTTAAAAACTACCAAAGCAAAGGAGGATCCTTCTATTTGTTGCCTAAGATAAATAAATTCACCTTTCTTTTTTTTTTTTTTTATTTTTTTGGTTTTTTGAGGTAGGGTTTCACTCTAGCCCAGGCTGACCTGGAATTCACTATGGAGTCTCAGGGTGGCCTCGAACTCACGGCGATCCTCCTACCTCTGCCTCCCAAGTGCTGGGATTAAAGGCGTGCGCCACCACGCCCGGCTAAATTCACCTTTCCATAAAAGACAAACATTATGTTAGGGTGAAAAAATGGAAAACAGTATTTAAAGTAAATGGGCCTAGAAAACATGGAGGTGTTGCTATACTAATATCTGAGAGAGTGGACTTCAAACCAACATTACTTAGGAAAGATAAAGAAGGTCACTTTATATTGACTAAAGGAACACTTCAACAGAAGGACATGAAAATTCTAAACATTGTAATTAAGGTCCCAAATAACATGACCAAACACAATTGTAGTGGGTGACTTCAATACCCAGACAGGTCATCCCAACAAAAATAAACAGAGAGGCATCTGGATTAAATGAGGTCATTGAGCAAACGGACCAAAAGATATTTACAGAACACTTCACCCAAATGCTACAGAATATACACTGTTTTCAGCAGCACATGCAACATTCTCTAAAATAAAACATATATTATGACACAAAGCAAACTGAAACAAATACAGGAAAATTGAAATAATTCCTTGCACTCTATCTGAAACAATGGGATTAAACTACAAATCAACAGCAAGAAAAGCCATACAGCATACACAAAATCATGATAACTAACCAATACACTACTAAATAATGAATGGGTCAATGAAGAAATCAATAAGGAAATCAAAAAATTCATAAAATCAAATGACAATAAGAACACAACATTCCAAAACCTTTGGGACACAATGAAGACAGTCATAAGAGGTACATTTATAGTTTTAAGGGTCAATATTAAGAAATTGGAAGGGGGAGGGAGGGCATTATCATGGAATACTTTTTATAATCATGGAAGCTGTTAATAAAAAGAATTTGAAAAACTAAATAAATAAATAAAAATAAAAGAAATTGAAAAACGGTGTGGTAGCACATGCCTTTAATCCCAGCACTCCAGAGGCAGAGGTAGAAGGAACACCATGAGTTCAAGGCCACCCTGAGACTACATAGTAAATTCCAGGTCAGCCTGGACTACAGCAAGATCCTACCTCCAAAAACAAAAAAGAAAGAAAGGAAGGAAGGAAGGAAGGAAGGAAGGAAGGAAGGAAGGAAGGAAGGAATTAGAAAGATCACAAGTAAACAACTTAATGTTTCTCCTTAAGGCCTTGGAAAAAGAAGAACAAGGCAAACCAAAACTCTGTAGATGGGAAGAAATAATAAAGATTAGGGCAGAGATTAATGAAATAAAAAAAAAAAATACAGAGACTCAATGGAACAAAGAGTTAGTTCTTTGAAAGGATAAACAAGATTGATAAACCCTTAGCAAATCTGACCAAAAGAAAGAGAGAAGAGCTGGGAGTGGGGCGCACGCCTTTAATCCCAGCACTTGGGAGGCAGAAGTAGCAGGATCGCCGTGAGTTGGAGGCCACCCTGAGACTACACAGTGAATTCCAGGTCAGCCTGGGCTAGAGTGAGACCCTACCTTGAAAAACCAAAAAAAAAAAAAAAAAAAAAAGACAGAAAGAAAGAGAAAAGAGACACAAATTAATAAAATTACAGATGAAAAAGGCACCATTACAACAGTTAAAAATAAAATCATAAGGGCATACTTTAAGAACATATAGTCCACTTAGTTTTGAATAACTGAAAGAAACAGATGATTTCCTTGATTTATATGACCTACCAAAATTAACTCAAGATGAGATAAGCCAATTAAACAGACCTATAACGTACAAATACAGAGATCCAAGCAAATATTAAAAAAAAAAAAAATCTCCCAACTGAAGAAAGTCCAAGCCCAGATGTATTTACCTACATTTTTGAATAATGGAACACCCAAAAATACCTTCTAGTGAGTTGTTGACCAGGGAGATCCCTGATGCCCCCAAAACATTACAGGCTATTACTGAGGCTTTTGGTTTCCCACCAGAAATACGTGGTAAGACCCCATTGCTGAAGACTCCACATGTCTGGGCTGCAAGGTCACTGAGAAATCAAACTGGGGCTGAGCTGAAAACCTCCTCCCTGCAGACCAGCTGACCAGAAAGCTAGATAAAGCTGCACAACATGCAGCCTTATGGGAGACAGAGGTCATCAATGGTGAAAAAAGTGGACACTACAAGCCTCAAGTTTGGCCAGCAGGTCAAATGACCGAATGGGTGCAATAGTGGCTATGGGGGAAACCAACTACTCTCTAACTGGACTGGAGGGACACAGAAGGGGACAGAAGGGAACACATGTCTCGTACTGAAAACCTGATCAAAATATGGTAGGGGATCTCATGAGCATTAAGAGTGTAACTCCTGCTCTTGTCTGGCTAAATACATATATTATGCTCACCAAACTGCCCTGTAAGCACTACATTTAATGTTCATACCCATACAGTAATGCTACTGTCACTTCTACTTAGAGAAACTTCTCTTTTCAGATAGCAGTGACTACTGTGATGACCCAAAAGGCACCACAGTGTTGAGAAGAAGTGACAGAAAAGTGTTCAGTACTGAGACTCTCTTTCACACCCTCCAAGGCTCAGGGTCCATTGCAGAAGAGGTGGCAGAAAGAATGTAAGAGCCAAAAGAAAAGTAGGACTGCTTACAATGCAATCATCCAGACAGAAATTGACCTCAATATCAATGACCTCACAGTGTGTAGCACTACCTTCATAAGACCCTCATAATATGAGGAAAAGAGACTAATGGAGAGAGGGAGGAGATATGATGGAATGTGGATTTGTGAAGTGGAAAGTTGAGGAGGGAAGGGAACTATCATGATTTATTGTCTGTAAGTATGGAAGTTGTCAACTTTAAAAAAAAGTCTAACTAAAAAAAGTCCAGGGCCGGGCGTGGTAGCACACGTCTTTAATCCCAGCACTTGGGAGGCAGAGGTAGGAATGCCATGAGCTCAAGGCCACCCTGAGACTACATAGTGAATACCAGGTCAGCCTGGACTAGAGTGAAACCCTACCTCAAAAAAAAAAAAAAAAAAAAAGTCCGGCAAAATGGATTCACCTCTGAAATTTACCAGACCTTCATGGAACAACTAACACCAATGCTTCTCAAACTTTTCCATAAAAAAGAAAAGAAATGCTACCAAACTCCTTCTACAAAGCCAGCATCACCCTGATACCAAAACCAGACAAAGACAAGACAAAAAAAGAAAATTACAGATCAATCTCCCTCATGACGACAGATGCAAAAATTCTCAACAAAATATTAGCAAACAAGAGACAAAAATATCAGCTGGGCTTGGTGGTGCACACCTTTAATCCCAGCACTTGAAAGGCAGAGGTAGGACGATCACAGTGAGCACAAGGCTACCCAGAGACTACACAGTGAATTCCAGGTCAACCTGGACTGGAGTAAGACCCTACCTTAAAATAAACAAACAAATAAATATATAAACAAACAAAAAATTTTTAATTTTTAGAAGAACACAAAAATGTGTCAAAAATATCATTAAACCTGACCAAGTAGGCTTTATCCCTGAGATGCAAGGATGGTTCAACATACGCATCTCAATAAATATAATAAACTATATAAATGGACTGAAGGATAAAAATCACAGGATCATCTCAATAGATGCAGAAAAGACATCTGACAAAATCCAACATCCGTTCATGGTAAAAGTCCTACAGAAACTGAGAACAGAAGGAACATATCTCAACACTATGACAAACCTATAGCTAACATGATACTAAATGGGGAAAACTTGAAGCTTTTCCACTAAAATCAGGAAAAACACAAGGATGCACACTGCCCCCACTTTTATTTAATATAGTATTGGAAATCTTCACTATAGCAATAAGGCAAGACACACATGAAATGGATACATTCACAATTGCCTCAAATAAATAAAGTATCTTAGAATAAACCTAACCAAGGAAGTGACAGATCTCTAAAATGAAAACTTTAAAACACTCAAGAGAAAAATTGTGGAAGACGCAAGCTCATGGAAAGACATCCCATGTTCTTGGATTGGAAGAATCAATAGTGTGAAAATGTCAATCTTACCAAAAGCAATTTACACATTTTATGCAATCCCCATCAAAATTCCAATTGCATTCTTCACAGAAACAGCAAAAAAAAAAAAAAAAAAAAAAAAAAAACCTAAAATTCATTTCAAATGCACAAAATCCTCAAAGAACCAAAACCATTTTGAGCAACAAAAATGAGCTGGGGGGGTATCACCATACCTGATTTTAAGCTATGTTACAGAGCCATAGTAACAAAAACAGCATTTTCATTTCATTTCAAACATCCTTTCACAAAAATAGACACGTAGATCAATGGAATAGAATAGAGGGCCCAGATATAAGTCCAGGCAGCTACAGTCACCTGATATTTGACAAAAACACCAAAAATACTTATTAGAGAAAAGACAGCTTCTTCAACAAATAGTGCTGGGAAAAGTGGATATGTATCTGTAGAAGGATGAAAATAGATCCTTATTTCTCTCAATGCATAAGAATAATTCAAAACAGATAAAAGACCTTAATATCATTCCTGAAACTCTGAAACTGCTAGAGGATAAAGTAGGACAAACCATTCAACATACTGGCATAGGCTACAACTTTCTAAATATAACCACAGTTTCTCAAGAAATAAAAAATAAATGAAACCATTCATCAACCACAGGGACCTCATGAAATTACAAAGCTTTTGGACAGCAAAGGACACAGTTAATATAGCAAAGAGGCAACCTACAGAATGGCAGAAAATCTTTGCCAGCTATATATCTGACAGAGGATTAATACCCAGGATATACAAAGAACTCAGAAAACTAAATAATAAGAAATCAAACATCCCAATTAAAAAATGGTTTATATTCACGGTCTAATGCAGAAGAGGTGGAGAAAAGAATGTACGAGCCAAAGGAAGGGTAGGACTCCTTACAATGTGCTCCCCCAGACACAAAATGGCCTGGATACCCATGATCTCACAGTGCCTGACACTACCTACACAAGACCATCATAAGAGGAGGAAAAGATCATGACATCAAAATAAAAGAGAGACTGATGGAGATGGGGAGGGGATATGATGGAGAATGGAGTTTCAAAGGGGAAAGTGGGGGGGGGGGGTATTACCATGGGATATTTTTTATAATCATGGAAGTTGTTAATAAAAATTTGAAAAAAAAATGGCCTATAGAACTAAATAGAGTCCTCAAAGGAAGAAATATAAATGGCCTATAAACATATAAAAGAATGTTCTACATCCAGAGCCATCAGGAAAATGCAAATTAAAACTGCTATGAGATTCTATGTCTAAACAAAGTGGCTATCATCAAGAAAACAAACACAGGCAGAGGTAGGAGGATCACCATGAGTTTGAGGGCACCCTGAGACTACATAGTTAATTTGAGGTCAGCCTGGGCCAGAGTGAGACCCTACCTTGGAAACAAAAAAAATAAGGACTAGAAAGATGGCTTAAAGGTTAAGGCACTTGCCTACAAAACCTCAGGACTCATGTTCAACTCTCCAGGTCCCAAGTAAGCCAGACACACAAAGTAATGCAAGTGTGCAAAGCTGCACATGCGCACAAGGAGAGGCACACACATCTGGAATGCAATTACAGTGGCTGTAGGCCCTGGCATGCCAATTCTTTCCCCCTCTCTCTCTCCCCCCCTAGCATTAATAAAACAAAAAAGGTCTGTTGGGCTTGCCTCAAAAAAGAAAAAAAAAAAAGGAAAGAAAGAAATCAAATGACAATAAATGCTGTGAATGGGCTGGAGGGATGGCTTAGAGGTTAAGACGTTTGCCTGCAAAGCCAAAGGACCCAGGTTCGATTCTTGGGAAGACCCACATTAGCCAGATGCACAAGGGAGGCACATGCATCTGGAGTTCGTTTGCAGTGGCTGGAGGCCCTGCTTGCCCATTCTCTCTCCCTCCCTCTTTCTCTGTCAAATAAATAAATAAAAATAAAATATTTAAAAATAAAATAAAATAAATGCTGTGGATGATACAGAAAAAGAGGAACCTTTCTATACCATTAGTGGGAATGTAACTGGTACAGCCATTATTGAAATTAATGTGGAGGTTCCAGAGACAGCTAAAATTAGATTTACCATATGATCCAGCTATACCATTCCTAGGCATATATCCTAAGGACTCATCTCACTACCTTAAAAATACTTGGACAACCATGTTTATTGCCACTCAGTTCACCATAGCTAGGAAATGGAACCAGTATATATTTCCCTCAACTGATGAAAGGATAATGAAGATGTGACACATTTATACAATGGAGTTCTATTCAGTGGTAAAGAAAAATCACATTATGAAATTTACAGGAAAATCAATGGACCTAGAAAGGATTATACTTAGTGAGGTAACCCAGGCCCAGAAAGCCAAGCACTGTATGTTCTCTCTCATATGTGGATCCTAGTTACAAATGTTTGGACTTCTGTGTGAGTTGGAATAAAACTCAGTACAGAGGCCAGTAAGCTAGAAAGGGGCTATAAGGGAGGGACAAGAGAGGAGGAAGTCAGGGGATAGTACTGTATAAATGTAAATAGAGGCACAGATTACTGGGGGTGGAAAGGCCTAAGAGAGGTCAGGGGAAAAAGATTAAGTAAAAGAAGGGTGGGGGAGGGTTAATCAAAATCTAAGAGGGTATGAATAAGCTGTAGGGTAACCTACTTTTATGGACAATGGCACACTCAGAAACCATAGATTGTTACTAGAAAAGTTACAGTGCCAGGGATGGGATACCTTCCAGTGAGTTGTTGGCCAGGGAGGTCCCTGATCCCCCCAAAACATTATAAGCCATTGCCGAGGCTCTTGGTTTCCCAGCAGGAATGGATGATCAGACCCTATTGCTGCTCCACATTCTTTCATTGCAAGGTAACTGAGAAATCTTGCTGGAGCTAAGCTGAAAACTCCTCCATGTAGACAAATTGACAGAAAGCTGGAAAAAGCTATGCTGCAGGTAGCTCTATGGGAGAGAGAAAAGTCATTAGTGGAGATAAACAACAGCGGACACTGCAATCCTTAAGTTTGGCCAGCAAGGCCAAATAAGCCTACAGGTGCAATAGTGGCATACCTGTTAAGGGAGAAACGAACTGCTCTCTGATTGGATTGGAGGCCCGCTCCATGGGAAGGTATACATGCCTGATACTGAAAACCTGTGACAAGGGAAGTCCTGAGCTCTAGGGGTGTAAAGCCTGCTGGCGTCTGGCTAAATGCATATATTATGCTCACCAAACTGCCCAGTAAGCACCTTTCTTAATGTTCATACCCATATATTAATGCTACTCTCACTTTTGGTTACAGAAGCTTCTCTTTTCAAATGGCAATGACTCTGGGATGACTTAAAAAGCACCATAGTGCTGAGAAGTGACAGAGGAATGTACAGCACTGAAATATCTCTATCACACCTTCCAAGGCTCAGGGTCCATTGTGAAAGAGGTGGGAGAAAGAATGTTAAGAGACAAAGGAAGGGTAGGACTCCTTACAATGCACTCTTCCAGACACAAAATGGCCTGGATACCCTTGACCTCACAGTGTCTGGCACTACCCACACAAGACCCTAGTAATAGAAGGAAAAGATAATGATGTCAAAATAAAAGGGGACACTATTTGAGAGGAAGAGGGCATATTATGGACAGGGCAAAGTGAGGGGGAGGGAATTATGATGGTTTGTTGTCTGCAATTAAGGAAGCTGTCAATAAAAAATTAATAAAACATCTTAAATAAAATCAGGTCTTTGGCCTAAATGAACATAAATCCTAATGGGAAACACAATATTTAACAAACTAGGGTAAGTACTATCATGCAGTTATTTATATACAAAAAGTTACTCATATAAAGTTATTATATAAAAATATATGAATTTGAGGCACAGGAAACAATATGTACAATGTTATTTTTATTTTTGTATTTTATTTTTATTTATTTATTTGACAGAGAGAAAGATAGAAATAAGCAAGTCAAAAGACAGAATGGGCATGCCAGGGCCTCCAGCTGCTGCAAATTAACTCCAGGTACATGCACACCCTTGTGCATCTGGCTTACGTGGGTCCTGGAGAAACAAACCTGGGTCCTTTGACTTTATAGACAAGCGCCTTACCCACTAAGCCATCTGTCCAGCTCTGTTACTTTATTTTAATAAACTTATTTACAAAATTTATGTCTGATTTTTGTGCAAGAAACTAGTCTTTTATAATCACTGATGGAAGCACATGCCTAAAATTCCAGTAAGGTACTAGGATTACAATCTGGAGTCCAACCTCGGCTACACAGTAAAACCCAGTCTCAAAAGGCCAAACACCATGCTTCCAGTAAAGACGATAGTGGAGTAGCTGCGCCAAAGCAATCTAGGGGAGAAATAAGCAGAAAAACACCACAATACACTCTTCTAACAGAAAGTGAAGGTGGGTCTGGAAAGATGGCTTAAACAGTTAAGGCGCATGCCTATGAAGCCTAAGGACCCGTGTTTGACTCACAAGATCCAATATAAGCCAGACGCACAGGTGACACAAGTGCACATGTCCATGAGGAGACACACGCATCTGGAGTTCAATTACAGTGGCTAGAGGCCCTGGTGCACCCATTCTCTCTCTCTCTCTCTCTCTCTCATAAAAAAAAATTAATTAATTTTTTAAAAAGCCAGTCTGTTGGGCTTGCCTCAAAAAAAAAAAAGGGGCGGGGGATATATACAGAATTATTAACCACAAAGCCAGGTGTGGTGGCGCACACCTTTAATCCCAGCAACTGGGGAGGCAGAGGTAGGAGGATCGCCATGAGTTCAAGACCACCCTGAGACTACAGAGTGAATTCCAGGTCAATCTGGACTACAGTGAAACCCTACCTCAAAAAAAAAAAAAAAGAAGAAGAAGAAGAAGAAGAATTATGTATACAACAGAGAACCAGGAGACACCCAGAGCTTCTAGCAACCACATAAGCAGCCAGAATTGGCTCTTGCCACAGTACCAGTCCAAGTCTCTGGGAAGAGCTAAGCCAGGCCCTGCCCTGCTCTGCCTCAGCCACAGGAGCAGAATCCAGGGGAAGGGTGGGGAAGAGGCTCTCCAATCACACCAACGTTTACACAAAGTCAAAAACCTGAAGGAGAAGACAGCAGGAACCAGCTGAAGAACTGAAGAGAACCACTGGGCTGGGAGCAGGTACGCAGCAACTTCAGGCATCCTCCATAGCCTCCCCTCCCCTAACTGCCAGCACAAGCAACCAGTGGGGACCTGAAGAAGGGAACTCAGCTCCACAACGCCCAGCACAGGAGATCAGACAGCAGACCCAGCCAGCCAGCCAGCCTAGCCAAGCCCACAGCGCTGCAAAGAAGGATCCAAGAGGGCATGCAACATAGGTGAGACCAAAGCCATCCCAAAAGGTAATGGCCTGCTTACACCAGATCAATACCTGACCCAAAACCTGGTATATAGGCCTGCATTGGAAGTGCTAGTCACATCTTCCATGTCAGGGCAGGTTAAGTGTAGATGTGACTGATGGTCGGCTTTGCCATTCTTAAATGAGCTGTATTTTAGGGCTGTCTTTTGTTGCTTCCTGACCCTAGCTACAAATTTAGACTTGTGTATGAATCAGAGTAAAAATAGGTAGTAGAGGCCAATAAACTATAAAGGGGCTATAAGTGAAGGAGTAGAGGACTTAAGGAGTTGGTATCGTGTATATGTAAGTAGATGAACAGATTACTGGGGGTGGACCAAGTAAGGTCAAAGGAAGAAATTGAGTAAAATAAGGGTGGGGGGAGAGTTAAGCAAAATCGAAGAGGGTATGAATAAGTCAAATGGAAACTTACTTTTTTGGACAATGGCTCACCCAGAAGCCACAAATTGTTACTAAAAAAATTTCAATGCTAGAGATGGGATACCTTCCAGGGAACTGTTGACCCAGGGAGGTCCCTGATGCTCCCTAAACATTACAGGCCATTGCCAAGGCTCTTGGTTTCCCACCAGGAACAGATGGTAAGACCCTACTGCTAAAGACTCCACATACTTGGGCTGCAAGGTCAGTGAGAAATCAAGCTGGAGCTGAGCTGAAAACCTCCTCCCTCTGGACCAGCTGACAGAAAGCTGAAAAAAGCTATGCTGCATGCAGCCCTATGGGAGACAGAAATCATCAGCAGCGAAAATAATGGGACACTGCAAGCCTTAAAATTTGGCCAGACAGGCCAAATGACTGAACGGGTGCACAGTGGTGTATCTATTATGGGGGAAACCAACTACTTTCTAATTGGACTGAATGCTTGCTACACAGGAGAGAACACATGCCTGACACTGAAAACCTAATCAAAAGCCTATGGCAGGGAGGCCATGAGCCCTAGGAGTATAATGCCTGCTTTTGTCTGGCTAAATGCATATATTATGCTTACCAAACTGCCCTGTAAGCACTTTTCTTAACATTCATACCCATATATTAATACTACTCTCACTTGTGGTTAGAGAAGCTTCTCTTTTCAGATGGCAGTGGACACCAGGATGACCCAAAAGGCACCACAGTGATGAGAAGAAGTGACAGAGGAGTGCTCACCACTGAAACATCTCTCTATTCCACCTTCCAAGGCTCGGGGTCCATTGCGGAAGATGTGGGGGGAAGAGTATAAGAGCCAAAGGATAGGACTCCTTACAATGAACTCTTCCACACACAAAATAGCCTGGATATCCATGACCTCACAGTGCTTGGCACTACCTATACAAGACCAGTTTAATAGGAGGAAAAGATGATGATATCAAAATAAAAGAGAGACTAACTGAGAGAGGGAAGGGATATGGCAGAGAGTAGATTTGGGAAGGGCAAGTGGGAGAGGGGAGGAAAGTATCATGTCTTACTGTCTATAATTATATAAGTTGTCAATAAAAAAAAGTTAAAAAAAAAAAAAAAAAGAAAGAAAGAAATGCATCTGGGCATGATGGCACTCACCTTTAGTCCCAGCACTCAGGAGAAAGGGTAGGAGGACTGCTGTTAGTTCAAGGCCAGCCTGGGACTACAAAGTGAAATCGAGGTCAGCCTGAGCTAGTATGAGGCCCTACCTATTAGAGGTAGAATTATAGGGTCTTTTAATATATATATATATATATATATATATATATATATATATACACATATATATACATATATATTATTATTTATTTATTTGACAGAGAAGGGGGGGGAAGAGAGAGAGAATGGGCACGCCAGGGCCTCCAGCCACTGCAAACAAACTCCAGACACATGCGCCCCCTTGTGCATCTGGTTAACATGGGTCCTGGGGAATCAAGCCTCGAACTGGGGTCCTTAGACTTCACAGGCAAGCACTTAACCACTAAGCCATCTCTCCAGCCCTAGAATTATAGGTATTTTTTTATATTTTATTACTTATTTATTTATTTTACAGAAAAAGAGGGAGAGCGAGCAAGAGAATGGGCACGCCAGGGCCTCCAGCCACTGCAAATGAACTCCAGACGCGTGCGCCCCGTTGTGCATCTGGCTAACATGGGTCCTGGGGAATTGAACCTGGGTCCTTTGGCTTTGCAGGCAAATGTCTTATAGCTAAACCATCCCTCCAACCTGAAGACCCTACCTTGAAAAAACTAAACTTTAAAAAAAAAAAAGAGCTGGGAGTGGTAGAGCACACCTTTAATCCCAGTACCCAGGAGGCAGAGGTAGGAGGATCACCATAAATTCAAGGCCACTCTGAGACTACACAGGGTATTCCAGGTCATCCTGGGCTAGAGCAAGACTCCACGAAAGAGAGAGAGAGAGAGAGAGAGAGAGAGAAAGAAAGGAAGGAAGGAAGGAAGGAAGGAAGGAAGGAAGGAGAAAAGAGAGAGAGAGAGGTGTTTTGTTCAATGATAAACAAAAACCTTTTCTTGTTTTTTTCAAGGTTGGGTCTCACTGTAGCCCAGGTGACCTGGAACTCACACAAAAAACTTTTAAACAATCTTTCTAATGGATAATTACAGCCACTTTTGGGGTAGTTTTCAAAGAATATGACAAAAATTAAAGCTGAGCATGGTGGCACACGCCTTTGAAATCCCATCACTCAGGAGTCAGAAGTAGAAGGGTCACTGAGTTCAAGGCTATCCTGAGACTACATAGTGAATTCCAGGTCAGCCTGGGCTACAGTGAGACCCTACCTCAAAAAACAAAAATTAAAGAAGACATCAAAAATCTGAACAGAATGAAAACAAAACCTTTTGGTAGTAAGACCTATCTGTAAAGTTGTTTCCAAACATCTAGACTAGGTTTTGTCTAGAAATAAGTAGTGCAGGATAGCATACAACCTATTTACAAGCGCCACATTAAGTTCAGACCAATAAGCTCTGCTAAAAATAAAAAATAAAAAAAACCTTACCAGGGGGCTAGAGAGATGGTTCAGTGATTAAGGTGCCTGCCTGCAATGCCTAACAACCCAAGTTCGATTCCCAAGTACCCACATAAAGCAAGAAGCATAAAATGGTGCATGCATCTGGAGTTTGTAGTGGCTAGAGGCTCTGGCATTCCCATATTCATTCACTCATTCCCTCTCTTCTTGCAAATAAATAAATAAAATATTAACAAAAAAACTTACTATAAGAAAAGATTAAAGACAAGAGCAGACCAACATCCACTAGTTCTGATGACCCTTCCTAATAAAAGGTGCATATCATAGAGTCAGGACCATCACACCCAGGGATAGTCAAGACTTCCACAACTAAATAGAAATGTGGAAGCACATAAGGGAGCAGGACACCAAACTACAGGTCTTCCAAAAATTGCTACCCACCCCTAAGACTAGGAAGGAGAGAAGAGCAACTGCCACCTTGTGACTCTGCTTTTCAGGCCCACAGCACTTCATCATGCATAGCTGAGTCATAGGAGAACTTGAGACGGGACTCCAAGGCTAAATATCACAGCAACTTATTCAGCCTGAAAACATCTTCTCACTGTCTTTGAGCTTGTTCTCCTGCTAAATTAGGGGTACCTCTATCTCCATACATTCTGATTACAACTACATATTATTTTTAAAATATGAATATTGATAAGAAATCAAACTGAAATATAAAGGGCAGAGGACAACTGGGTTGTATAGTCACACTGTTGAAAAAAGAAAAAAAGTCAAGGGCCAAGCATGGTGACCCACACCTTTAATCCCAGCATTCCAGAGGCTGAAGTAGGAGGACTGCCATAGTTCAAGGCCAGCCTAGAGTGAGTTCCAAATCAACCTGGGCTAGCGTGAGATCCCACACCTCAGGAGAAAAAGAAAGGGAAAGAAAGCAGGAAGGTAGGAGAGGGGTAGGAAAGAACAAAGGGATGAAGGGACAACATGGCACTGTATTAGTTTTATGCTTATCACTTTTAGAGGTCCCTTTTTACCAAAGCCTACTGTTGCAGTTCACCTTCTCATTGCTGGCACAAAGCACCTAACCAATCAGCTTGTAGGAGTAAAGGTTTATTTTGGCTTAGAGATTCTAGAGGGAGCTCCATGATGGCAGGAGGGAATGTGGCATGAACAGAGGCTGGACATCACCTCCTGGCCAACACTGGGTGGACAATAGCAGCAGAAGAGTGTGCCAAACACTGGCAAGGAGAAGCTGCCTATAACATCCATAAGCCCACCCTCAACAACACACCTCCTTCAAGAGGCTCCAACTTCCAGATTGCCACCAGCTGAGGAACTAGCCTTCACAACACATGAGTTTATGAGGGACACCTGACTCAAACCACCACACCTACACTAGAAGTGTCACAGTATTTCCCATTACTTGTTCATAGCCACTAAAAAGTCAAACCCAGCTGGGTGTGGTGACGCAGCACGCCTTCAATCCCAGCACTCAGGAGGCAGAGGTAGGAGGATCGCCATGAGTTTGAAGCCACCCTGAGACTACATAGTGAATTCCAGGTCAGCCTGGGCTAAAATGAAACCCCTCGGAAAAAAAAAAAAATTAATTAAAAAAAAGTCAAACCCAAGTACTCTAAGTTCTAACCATGCTCATTATCTGCAATGCTAACTAAAATACAGCAGCACTCTTGCTGCATTTATAACAGAATTAATTTCGTAAGTCTTGGCAAAATATTGCAAAATATGCTCTGGTAGA
Source organism: Dipus sagitta (assembly GCA_036346955.1). Lineage (NCBI taxonomy): Eukaryota > Metazoa > Chordata > Mammalia > Rodentia > Dipodidae > Dipus > Dipus sagitta. Next base: position 39,465,860 of record CM070771.1, read on the forward strand.
CAGATAATGACCTCCAAAGATATCCATACTTTGACCTGTGTATCCCATGATTATGTCACCTACAAAAGGGACTTCCATGAAAGCTGGACACAGGGTAACTGGTACAATGGCAGCATGTCTGTTATGAGGGAAACCAACTCCTCTCTGACTGGACTAGAGGCCCAGTCCATAGAAAGGAATTCCTCCTCCCTGGTACTGAAAACCTAATGAAAAGTCTATGGCTTGGGAGGTCATAAGCCCTAGGGGGAAACCACTACTGTTGTCTGCTAAATTGATACATTATGCCCACCAAACTGCCCTCTAAATAATTATGTTTATTCCCAAATATTAATGCTACTCTCACTTTGGGTTAGAGAAGCTTTTCTTTTCAGATGGCAGTGAAAATTGGGGAGACTCAAAACTCACCAAAGTGCTCAGAAATGACAGATGAGTGTTTAGCACTAAATGAAACATCTCTACCACACCCTCCAAGGCTCAGGGAGCTTGGAGGTCCCTCAGGACTGTGGAAGAAGTGGTGGAGCCAGAGGAAGGGGAGGGGTGTTTATAATACTGTCTTCCAGACACAAGGTGGCCTTGGCTTTCATGATCTCACAGTTGCTGATGCTACCTAAAGGAGACCTGTATAAGAGGGAAAATGATGACTTCAAAACAGACCAGGGACTAGTTGGAAAGAAGGAAGTCAATGGAGGGAGGTAGGACAGGGAAAAAAGGGAGAATGGTGGAAAGGGATTATAATCATGATATACTGTATATTATGTACACAGACTGTCAATAAAATGTTACAAAATAGCTGGGCATGGTGGCACGCCTTTAATCCCAGCTCTCAGAAAGCAGAGGTAGAAGGATCCCCATGAGTTTAAAGCCAGCCTGAGACTCCATAGTGAATTCCAGGTCAGGCTGGGTTAGAGTGAGACCCTACCTCAAAAAAACAAAAATAGAGAGAGAGAAGAACTTGCTTTTAATTTTGATAATTAGTGACAATGGTATTATGTATATAGTAAAAGAAGAGAGCAATCAACCTTCTGCAGATATTACTGAAATCAAATACCTTATGGTTTGGATTAAAATAATTTCAAAGTGGGGAACGGGGATGGATAGGGTTATAGATGAAATTAAATTGGTTCACTGTTAAAGCTGGGTCATGGTACTTGGGAGTATATTACCTTATTTCACTATTCCTGGACTTTTTTAATTTTTATTTATTTATTTGTAAAAGAGAGAGAGAATGGGCGTGCCAGAGCCTCTAGCCACTACAAACAAACTCTAGATGCATGTGACACTTTGTGCATCTGGCTTTAGATAGGTACTGAGCAATCGAACCTGGGTCCTTAGGCTTTGCAGACAAGCACCTTAAACACTAAGCCATCTCTCCAACCTGACTTTTTTTTTTTTTTTTTTTTTTCATTCTTGTCCTGAGGATCAAACTACCCAGGGCCTTGACCATGCTAAGCAGGCGCTCTACCACTGAGCTATAACCTCAGCCTATTTGAACTTTTCTATATTTAAAAGGTACAAAAGCAGAAAGACCTTAACCTATCAAAACAACAGATTTCTTTTTTTTTAATTTTTATTTATTTATTTATTTATTTGAGAGAGAGAAAGAGGTAGAGGGAGGGAGAGAGAGAGAGAGAGAGAGAGAGAGAGAATGGGCCACCAGGGCCTCCAGCCACTGCAAATGAACTCCAGACACATGTGCCCCCTTTTGCCCCCTTGTGCTGGCTTACGTGGGTCCTAGAGAATCAAACCAGGATCCTTTGGCTTTACAGGCAAACGCCTTAACTGCTAAGCCATCTCTCCAGCCAATTTCCTTTTTTTTTTTAATTTTCTTTAACTTTTTTAATGAGAGGGCGAGAGAGAGAGAACTGGCATGCCAGGGCCTCTAGTCACTGCAATTGAACTCCAGATGTGTGCACCACCTTATGTGCATGTGACACCTTGTGTTCATGCGTCACCTTGTGCATCTGGCTTACATGGGTTCTGGAGAGTTGAGCCTGGGTCCCTAGGCTTTGCAGGCAAGCACCTTAACCACTTAGCTATCTCTCCAGCCCTATTTTTTTTTAAAAAAAGTATTGTTGTATTTTATTTTTATTTATTTGAGAGAGAAGAGAGAGAAAGAGGGAGGGAGAAAATGGGCGTGCCAGGGCCTCCAACCACTGCAAACGAACTCCAAATGCATGTGCCACCTTGTACATCTGGCTTACATGGGTACTGGAAATCAAACCTGGGTCCTTTGGTTTTGCAGGCAAATGCCTCAACCACTAAGTCATTTCTCTAGCCCTTTTTAAAAATATTTTTATTTATTTATTTGAGAGTAGGTCAGGGTCTCCTACCACTACAAATGAATTCCAGATGAGTAAGTTACTTTGTGCATCTGGCTTTACATGAGTACTGGGGAATTGAACCCATAAGGGCAGGCTTTGCAAGCAAGTGCCTTTAACTGCTGAGCAGATCATCTCTCCAGTCCAAAACAATAATTTCTTTAAAAACAAAATTTATCTAGCAGGGCATGGTGGCACAAACCTTTATTTGCAAGCAGAGAGAGAGAATGGGCACACCAGGGCAAATGAGCATGAACCACTCCACATCTGACTTTACATGGATACTGGGAAACTGAACGCAGGTCATGAGGCTTTGCAGGTAAGCACCTCAACTGTGGGGAAACCTCTCTAGCCTCTAGATTCCTTTTTTTGGGGGGAGGGGGGTTCGAGGTAGGGTCTTGCTCTAGTTCAGACTGACCTGGAATTCACTATGTAGTCTCAGGATGGCCTCGAACTCACGGTGATCCTCCTACGTCTGCCTCCCAAGTGCTGGGATTAAAGGTGTGCACCACCACACCCAGCTTAGATTTCTTAATGTATGTCAGAACACACATTTCTTAGTAGCTGAATCTCCTTCCAATTAACATTGCTCCATCTCAGTTATCTGCCATTGAATCCACTTGCAACTGTAGTTCCAAAAATTCTTTAAACTCAACTTATTCTTCTCTGTTTACTAACTTTCCGAGCTAAACCAAGTCCCCTAACCTCTGAGCGGCTGGTTTCTCATCTTCAAGATAGGACTTCTCATACTTGCCCAGTCTGTCTCTGAGTTGCCAAGATTATACAAAGACTGCAAGGCAGGATAATCATTCTAGAAATCCATATGTTCACAAGCTTCATCCTCTGCAGCCGCCATTCACCTGCTTTTACAGATTTTCTTCCGTTTACCCCAGCCCCTCTGTCGACTTCTCACCTGGCTTCTTCACATAAGGCCACCCTGCTCTCCATTCATGTCCCTGGTTTTCTCACCTTCCAGCCCCAACTCCTGATCCCCACAGGACCCTCTCATCAACCTCCCCTCTAGACCCACTCCATCTGACCCCAATCTGTCTTTCCCAGGTACCTCCTCTACCCGCCCTATTGTAATCCCCCCCCCCACACACACACACACACACTGCCCTACCTCCTTTTCTCCTTCCCAGTACTTTCATCCGCCTTGGCACCGCACTACTGTCAAACTCCACGTACTGCACCCTTTCACCCTTCAGCTAAAACCGCACTCCTCCCGGTTACTCAAGCAAACGCACGGAGACTGGCAGGGTCGGCGAGGGAGGATGAGGTGACTGGTAACGAGTACAGGTCTCTTTGGGGGTGATAAAAAACATTTTGGAAATTAGTGGGAAGGTTGTACGACTGCGTGACTGTACGAGAAGCCATCGCGCTAGACTTCAGCGACACTTTCAACGCGTTAATTTTATGACATGTGAACTACATCTCAATAAAAATGCGTGTGTGTGTGTGTGTGTGTGTCAAACGGACAAAACACCCTGCCCATCACACGCCCATTTGTCAAACCAACATCACCAGCGCATCTCCGGAAGCCTCGGCCACCACCGCCTCCAAGTCGCCGGCCGGATCTGGACGAGGTCCCTCTCGCTCGGGTCTGACCCGCCGCTCGCAGCCCGCTGGGGAGGCGGCACGGCGGCCCTCGGGGCTCCCGCGGCCCCCGGCGGCCCGGCCCTTCCCGTCCCTCCTCCCGCGCGGCCCCGCGGCCGCCTCACCGCTGCGACGGGGCGGCGCCGAGCCCACCTGTGTCAGCGAGCGCGGACTCCTCCGTTCCAGCCCCGCCGACCGGCGGCGACCGGCAGGGGCGCGGGAGACGCACGGACGCGCCGCAGCCCTGGGGGCGCGCGCCGCCTCAGGCCTCCATGTTTCCACGTTCCTGCGGCTCGGGCAGAGGCTCCGACTCCGGCCGCGGCTGGGCTCCGGCTCCCCTCCAGCCCCGGCTGCGTTGGCACCGAGGAAGGGAGGCGGGGAAAGAAAAGGGAAGCGGCAGAGAGAACGCAACTACAGGCCTGAACGCCCGGCGCGCGCCAACAGCGGGCCGTCCCGAGGCGCGCGGCGCGTGGGGGCTTCTGGGAAATGGAGTCCTTCGGGCCTCGCTGGCTTCCACTGGCCTAACGTCTCCAGGGCAACCGCGAAGCCACGTGGCAAAGGGCAGACGTAACAATACTCTCTCTATGGAACCCGTGTCTCGGTACACCGTCTATACTGGTGCCTTCACTTTATTAAAGTCCCATGCTTTGTGGGCTCAGTTAAGAAATACGAAAGTAGCTTTTAATAGAGGTAACTAGATGGTCTAGGTCTGTCAACGACATAGTCAGGACCATTCCCACAAGAAGAACAATCTATCGATATGTAGTGGCAAAGTATGGAGTTTGCTTGGGAGGCTGAGGAAGGAGGATTTTCACGGGTTCAAGGCCAGCATGGGCTGCGTAGTGAGCCAGAAACATACAAGTATGGAGAGCTGGAGATGGCTTACTGGTTAAGGTGCTTGCCTGCGAAGCCTAAGCTCTTTTCCCCAGTACCGACATAAGCCAGATGCACATAGTGCCGCATGCATGCATCTGGAGTTTGTTTGCAGTGGCTAGAAGCCCTGGTAGGCCCATTCTCTCCCTCTCTCTCTCTCTCTCTCTCTCTCTCTCTCTCTCTCTCACACACACACACACATACACACACAAATAAATAAAAATAAAACATTAAAAAATCGTTTTAAAAAAAATTAATGAAATTTGAGCCAGGCATGGTAGTGCACATCCATAATCACAGAACTTAGGAGGTAAAGGCAGGAGATCAGGAAGAGTTCAAGGCCATCCTCTATTACATGGTGAGTTCGAGTCAACCCAGGCTATAAGAGATCCTGTCTAAATATACATGTGCTGGAGAGATGGTGCAGAGGTTAAAGGTGCTTGCTTGCAAAACCTAATGGCCCAGGTATGATTCCCCAGTACCCACCTAAAGCCAAATACACAAAGTAGAGTATGTGAAGGATTAATAGGCTTCCCTGAAAACTAAAGGGAACTAAAGAGTTAATAGTTGTCCCTAAAGCTTGTGGGCAATACAGAAGTTTGGCACCTTCCCTGATTGATGTACTCCCCTTAGCCTAGATGGCCTGGAAGGAGCAGAGACCATCTGAGTATCCTCCCTTAGACATTCCTGGCTGAAAAAGCCTATTCTGAACAAGGACACAAACTGCTACACTTCATTTTATTTTATTTTATTTTTTTGGTTTTCCAAGGTAGGGTCTTACTCTAGCCCAGGCTGACCTGGAATTCACTATGGAGTCTCAGGGTGGCCTCAAACTCATGGCAGTCCTCCTACCTCTGCCTCCTGAGTGCTGGGATTAAAGGTGTGTGCCACCACACCTGGCTTATACTTTTCTTATCAACTGCACCTGGTACAGTCTGTTTTCCTTAGGATTCTCCTTATAAATTTACACCCCAGCCTGGCTCAGTGCTTCAGCCTTCATCCAGTGGGAAAGCTGAGGCCCCTCACTGTTTTCTCTAATAATAAACAGTCTGTCTGTAGAGATCAAGTCCGATGTTCTCTTTTGCTTTTCTCTTACACTTTTCTTACAGTATGTGTCCAGAGTACATTTGCAGCAGCAGGAGGCCCTAGTGTGCCTATTCATATTCTCCTTCTCTCCCTCCATCCATCTGTCCCACCTTCCCTCTTCCCCTCTCCAAAATAAACATTTAAAGCTAAAAATAAATAAAACAAGCTCATGAAGGAGGGTACCATGGTTCATGCCTATAATTTGACTATTTGGGAGGTGTAGGCAGGAGAATCAGGAGTTCCAGGTCATCCTTGGCACAAACCATGTTCAAGGCCAGTATGGGCTTTAAAATGTGCTCAAAAAAGTAGGGTATGATGGCTCATACTTGTAATCTCAGCAACAAGAGGATTGACTTGGACATTGTGGCTCTTGCCTAGCACTCAGGAGGCAGAGGTAGGAAGATCACTGTGAGTTTCAGGCCAGTCTGTGATACAGAATGAGCTCCAGGTCGGCCTGTACTAGACTGAGACTCTGCTTCAAAAACAAGGAAAAAAAAAATTGTTGCAAGTTTGAGGCCAGCCTGATCTGTACAAAAATACTAAGCCAGGGCTACAACATATTCAAAGTATATTCAGTAGATGTATACTCTCCTCCAATTTTGATAAATAAATTATATAGTACCAATATATGTGACCAGAAGTAAAGGAAATTTACAGAATATTAACATGCAGGAAAAATGAAATAATTCCTTACACTCTATCTGATGACATTGGGATTGAACTACATATCAATAGCAAAAAAAGCTATACAACATACACAAAATCATGGAAACCAAAGAATATATTAAGAAATAATGAAGCCGGGCATGGTGGCGCACGCCTTTAATCCCAGCACTCGGGAGGCAGAGGTAGGAGGATCACCGTGAGTTTGAGGCCACCCTGAGACTACATAGTAAATTCCAGGTCAGCCTGAGCTAGAGTGAAACCCTACCTCGAAAAACCAAAAAAAAAAAAAAAAGAAAGAAAGAAAGAAAGAAAAGAAAAGAAAAGAAAGAAATAATGAATGACTGAGCTGATAACCTCCTCCATGTAGACCAGCTGACAGAAAGCTGGAAGAAGCCATTCTGCATGCAGTTCAATGGGAGAAAGAGAAATCACCAGTGAAGATACTCAACAGTGGACACTACAAGCCTTATATTTTGCCAGCCAGGCCAAATGAGCCAACGGGTGCAATAGTGGCACATCTGTCATGGTGGAAACCAACTGTTCTCTAATTGGACTGGAGGCCCGCTCCATGGGAGCGAATACATCCCTGATACTGAAAACCTACAACAGGGGTAGTCATGAACCCTAGGGGTGTAACATCTGCTGCTATCTG
>CM070771.1:40678050-41028050 GCA_036346955.1 Dipus sagitta
CCTGGAGAATCAAGCCACGAACCGGAGTCCTTAGGCTTCACAGGCAAGCGCTTAACCACTAAGCCATCTCTCCAGCCCTAGAACTTTCTTCATTGCGTAAATGACTTCCTCTTATTTTACTCTCCTCCTACACCACCAGGAAGAGTGATCCACAGACTGTATGTGTCTAGGTTTTTGTGATGGAAAAATGGGCAACTGCTCTGATTTCCGTGGGTGAGGGACAAAAGGCACCGAGCCGCTCTCTATGGAGAGCCAGCTGGGTTCTGGGCTGAGCAGTTTCACAATTAAATTAAGATGAGTTATGTAAAATGCCATTTGCCTGGGTTTGCCTTCTAGCTAAGATAACTTAGACTTTCTGTCTTTTGAAAGCTAGAAGTGAGCAGATTAAACATTAAAAAAAAAAAAAACCTTTCACTGTCTTTGAAATATCAAAGGATTAAGTGAATGACTGTCAGCCATTGGAATGTTCTGAATGGGAAGTTTCCCCTGTGTGTCTTTGAGGAAAACACACTCTTACTGGGCTTTGTGTTCAGCAGGACCAACGTGAACAATGGGATGGTGAAGGGCCTGATGTTTCAACAGAGTTTGCAGGTGCTGGGGAACAATAGCACTCTTTCAGGCTGTGGGAGAAATGCCATGGCAACATCTATGTGAAGTCTGCGTGGGCCGTGGGGCTATGCCAGCATCCAAGTCATGCCACGTGCACTCATGGCCTTTCTTGTGATCAGCCTCATGTAGCCTGATGCAGTTAGCCACGTATCCTTACATCAACCACCCCCAAGCAGCTTCTGATTGGAAATTCAAGCAGGAACAAGGAATGAAACCGAATACATTTATTCTTCAGTGAGGGGGACAGGAAGGAGTCTGCAAGCCTGCACCACACAGATGAAGCTAAGAACCAAAGGACACTTTAGGAGGGCAGAGAGCCCACGGATGTGGGACTTGTAGGGAGGCATCCAGAACAGCCACAGCTTTCGTGGGCTGGAATGTCAAAATACTCTGATTCTGGGGGGCAGGGAGGAGGGAAATGATGGTACTAATACATGAGGTATCCATACAAAGCTTCTATTTAATAAAGAGGGAGAGAGAGAGAGAGAGAATTTGATTCTTTTCAATTTAGTAATTTCCCTTGACTACAGAAGATTCAAAGTGACCGAGGTTAGCAGCTGGGAGATGGTTCAGTGGTTAAGCTTGTTCGCTGCAAGCACAAGGCTCTCAGAGGGCCGAAGACCACGAGTTCGATTCCCCAGCACCTACATAAATAGCTGTGTATGGCCACACACTTGGGTAGCCTCAGCCCTGTGGGGAGCAGAGACTACAGAATTGCTGGGGCTCATGAGAATTGCAGCTCTGGAAAGAGAGAGAGAGAGAGAGAGAGAGACTCCATCTTAAGGAAATATGCAGATGAACTAGAGGAGGAGGAACTAGGAGGAACTAGAGGAGGAGAACCTCCATGTTCTCTGACCTCCACACACACATCGGGCATGCGCATCTGCACACACACACATGCATACATTACACACACCACACACAAAATATATATCCTTTTCCTGTTAAAGACCAAGAAAGAGAGTTGGGGGAGTCAGAGAAGAGATGCTACAGGAGTGGGAGAACGTTTACTGGTAGGCTTCTCTGCTGGAAATTTGGGTCTCTGCTTACACATATGTTCATTTCATTCCTCATGGCAGCTTTCTTAGAAATTGGAGAAATGACTTAGGTCCTTTCACATAGTCATAAATGAATGCTTAATATGCTGTAGGTCACAGAACCAGTCCTTAGAAACGCTACATCTACCCAAACAGATGTGGTCTCTGCTCTCAGGGAGCTCACATGCTAAAGGGGACATCTATACCAATCAAATGGGCACATAAAGAAGGTAAGAGGGACAAAGAGATAAAGGGTACCATGGGATATTTGGTGGTAGTTGAGAAATTGCTTCCTTAGAAAGTACAATTGAGCTGAGATCCTGAGGAAATACATAAATGAAGTGAAAAGAAAGTACTCTGTCGGAAGAAAGGATATGTACAAAGGCTGTGTGGCAGAAAGAAGTGTGGCTGATACGAGGGAATTAATGTTAGCCTTTAATGTTACCCTCGGGTCTTTTAAAAAAATGTTTTACGTATTCATTTGAGAGAGATAAAGAGGCAGATAGAAAGAGAGAGAATGGGTGCACCAGGACCTCTAGCCACTGCAAACAAAATCCAGATTCATGTGCCACCTTGTATATCTGGTGTTACATGGGTACTGGGGAATTGAACTTGGGTCCTTAGGCTTTGCAGGCAAATACCCTAACTGCTCAGCCATCACTTCAGCCCCTACTCTGGGTTCTTCACCGAAAAGGAACAACAAAAAAAAGCCCAGCCCCTTTTTGCTGAAAAGGAACTTATTAAAAGATTGGGTCATTCATAGAATATGTAGAAGTGGCTGGGGATGCTCAGCGGGTACGAGGGCCGAGAAGACCTCTACTTAAGTTGCATTCCCCGGCACCCATGTAAACAGCTGGACATGACCACACATGTAACTCTAGTCCTGTGGGGAGAAGAGATCGGAGAACTGCTGTGGCTCACAAAAGGGCAGCTCTGGGTTCAAAGACACTTCGTCTCAAGGAAATTCACAGACGAGTAACACAGGAGGGCGCCTGATGATTTCCTCTGACCTCTGCACATGTGCACGCAGGATGTGCACATCTGCACACACACATGCACACAATACATACTATGCATGCATGCACACACATGCACACACACACAGACACATAAGAGTAATGGAGAATCAAGTCCAGTAATTATGTACAGAAATAATCCTATCTAGCTTACGCCATATGTCACTGTCGATAATCGCTGATGCCACCAATGCTGGACACTAGTCATGGCTACAACCACTTGCCATCATCTTCATACATAATGCAAGGGGCATAGGTTGATGGTGCTGGTGGAAGATACTAAAATGGAAATGAGCGACAATGCTGGAATTCCAGAGTAGATGGAACCTAGATTCAGTGTGTAATTCTCAACACACAGTGGGACTGGTTACTGAAACATGGGAACATGGCAATAGAATGTCAGCCTACAGGGAACTTGGTAGTGGTCCTTGACCTTAGAACTGAAACTGACACCCAGTCCACTTAGCTTCTTCTTGATCAATACAACAGATAAACAAAATCTAAGTGTGACGTCTTGGTCAATGCTTATAAAGGGAGTTTCTCTGGAGTCCTCTTGGGGTCCACAGCAAATAGATTAGTGGGAGGCTCAAGGTAAATCACTTCTACCTTCCATGCCCCCCATGCCCTAGGCATTGGATCCCTTGTATCTTTGCTGCTCAAACTGCACAAGAACAGGAAATACTGGCATCACTTGGGAGCTTGCTAGAAATTCAGAATCCTGGACTGGACCCCAGATCTTACCATGGAAGAATTTTAACGAGACTCCCAGACTATTCATGTGCACATTAAAGTTTGAGAAGCACTAATCTAAACTTGGAATGCCAGTGAATTTCAGCCATCTCAACATCTTACAGTTAGGCCACCCCTGAGCCCAGGTGTCAGCCAAACTACAAATATAATTACCTCCAGTTGCTCCACCAGCGTATTAAGTTCAGAAGTCCTGAAGCGCACAATGTCGGTAGATTCAGCCCATTCTCAAATTGTGCTTCTCCCTCCGTGGACTCCTCTCCTATTCCACAGGGTTTCTACATGTCCTTCAGTGTGCGCATCCCCTCCTGGGTTTGCCTTCTTGTTACATCCCAGTGGTGAGCCTGGAAACCACGAAGGGAGTATGGCTCAATGAAGTTGAAAGGAGAGGACATTTATGCCACCAAGGAACCTTCAGAAGGTGGATTCTGTCCCGGAATCTTGGAAAACACTGAAAATGAACAGAGCAAACAAGCTGAGCAGAAGATAGGTAAGTGAGAAATGGAGCAGAGAAGCTGCTCCTCACAGAGGAGACCCCAGTGAGGCTGGGGTCCTGGGGGGACAGGTGGCTGCTGAGGGGAACTTCAGGATGATGGGAAGATGGCTGGGGGAAAAAAAAAACACTCAACCAGAAGCAACTTATGGGAGAAAAAGGGTTTGATGCAGCTCATAGTTCCAGAAGGAACTTTGGAGTTCCTTGTCAGTGCACCAATACAATACACTGATAACTTTGGAGGGCCCCCGGATTATTATGAATTCAAAGAATGACATCTACAGACCAAAGGATGAGGTTCAGAAAGATCTTATTATACCTTAGAGCTTTAAAGAGGGAAAGCTTTTTAAAAAATGTTTTATTTATTTATTTGGGAGAGAAAGAATGGACACACCAGGGCCTCTAGCCACTACAAATGAACTCCAGATACATGGACCACCTGGTACATCTGGCTTTACATGGATACTGGGGAATCGAACCTAGGTCCTTAGGCTTTGAAGGCAAGTGCCTTAATCGCTGAGCAATCTCTCCAGCCCAAGGAGGGAGAGCTTTAAGAGAAGGGTAGCTTAAAGGAAGGAAGGAAGACATAGTTCTTGCCCAAGGAGGCAAGATGGAGTTTGAGAACCCCCAAGGCACAGCTCTTGCCCAGGGTGGTAAGAGTGGGGGGGTTTAAGAAGTCTACCTCAAGCCTCAGGTTAGGAATTTTTATATAAGCCCTTTGGGTGGGCAGCTGGTCTAGCCAGTCTAGTCCTGATATCAGTGTGAGTTCAAAGCCAGCCCTGAGCCCAGGTGTCAGTCAAACTGGGAATACAGAGCAAGTTTCAGGTCAGCCTGGGCTAGAGTGAGACCCTACCTCAAAACAAAACAAAAAAAAAAGATCCTGGATATTTTTTTAAATCTTTTATTTTTATTTACTTATTTGACAGAGAGATACAGAAAGAGGCAGAGAGAGGGAGAGGGAGAATGGGCGTGCCAGGGCCTCCAGCCACTGCCAACGAACTCCAGGCGCATGCGCCCCCTTGTGCATCTGGCATATGTGGGTCCTGGGGAGTCGAACTGGGATCCTTTGGTTTTGCAGGCAAATGCCTTAACTGCTAAGCCATCTCTCCAGCCCATGGATTTTTTTTTTTTTTCCAAAGTAGGGTTTCACTCTAGCCCAGGCTGACCTGGAATTCACTATGTAGTCTCAGGCTGGCTTAAACTCACCTCAGCTTGTCAAGGATTAAAGGCACATGTACCATGTCTGCCAATCCTGAATTTTAATGACAAGTGCTATATTAGTTGGGGTTCTCTAGAGGAATCAAACCAATCAAAAGAATTGTATTAAAAAGGCCCAAGAGTCAGGAACCGGTTAGGGGCTCAGTCCACATGGCTGGATACCTCAGCAGACCCAATCCAGCACTGAAGGCCTGGAGGCTTCCTGGAGAGCTGCTGCTCTTCAGTCCACGCTGGTCTTCAGTCCACATTGCTCCTCAGTCTACGTTGGTCTTCAGTCCACACTGGTCTTCAGTCCACACTGGTCTTCAGTCCTCGCTGCTCTTCAGTCCTTGCTGCTCTTCAGTCCATACTGCTCTTCAGTCCACGCTGCTCTCCAGTCCACGCTGCTCTTCAGTCCATGCTGCTCTTCAGTCCACACTGGTCTTCAGTCCACACTGGTCTTCAGTCCACACTGCTCTTCAGTCCACGCTGCTCTCCAGTCCACACTGCTCTTCAGTCCATGCTGATCTTCAGTCCACACTGGTCTTCAGTCCACACTGCTCTTCAGTCCACACTGCTCTTCAGTCCACGCTGCTCTCCAGTCCACACTGCTCTTCAGTCCACACTGCTCTTCAGTCCACGCTGCTCTTCAGTCCACACTGGTCTTCAGTCCATGCTGATCTTCAGTCCACACTGGTCTTCAGTCCACACTGCTCTTCAGTCCACACTGCTCTTCAGTCCACGCTGCTCTCCAGTCCACACTGGTCTTCAGTCCACACTGCTCTCCAGTCCACGCTGCTCTTCAGTCCATGCTGCTCTTCAGTCCACACTGGTCTTCAGTCCACACTGGTCTTCAGTCCACACTGCTCTTCAGTCCACACTGCTCTTCAGTCCACACTGGTCTTCAGTCCATGCTGATCTTCAGTCCACACTGGTCTTCAGTCCACACTGCTCTTCAGTCCACACTGCTCTTCAGTCCACGCTGCTCTCCAGTCCACACTGCTCTTCAGTCCACACTGCTCTTCAGTCCACGCTGCTCTTCAGTCCACACTGGTCTTCAGTCCATGCTGATCTTCAGTCCACACTGGTCTTCAGTCCACACTGCTCTTCAGTCCACACTGCTCTTCAGTCCACGCTGCTCTCCAGTCCACACTGGTCTTCAGTCCACACTGCTCTCCAGTCCACGCTGCTCTTCAGTCCATGCTGCTCTTCAGTCCACACTGGTCTTCAGTCCACACTGGTCTTCAGTCCACACTGCTCTTCAATCCACGCTGCTCTCCAGTACACACTGCTCTTCAATCCACGCTGCTCTCCAGTACACGCTGCTCTTCAGTCCATGCTGCTCTTCAGTCCACACTGGTCTTCAGTCCACGCTGATCTTCAGTCCACACTGGTCTTCAGTCCACACTGCTCTTCAGTCCACGCTGCTCTCCAGTCCACGCTGCTCTTCAGTCCACACTGGTCTTCAGTCCACGCTGCTCTCCAGTCCACGCTGCTCTTTAGTCCACACTGCTCTTCAGTCCATGCTGGTCGTCAGTCCAAACTGGTCTTCAGTCCACACTGCTCTTTAATCCACACTGCTCTTCAGTCCACAGTGCTCTTCAGTCCATGCTGATCTTCAGTCCACACTGCTCTTCAGTCCACAGTGCTCTTCAGTCCATGTTGATCTTCAGTCCACACTGCTCTTTAGTCCACACTGCTCTTTAGTCCACACTGCTCTTCAGTCCACACTGCTCTTCAGTCCACACTGGTCTTCAGTCCACGCTGCTCTTCAGTCCACACTGCTCTTCAGTCCACGCTGCTCTTTAGTCCACACTGCTCTTCAGTCCATGCTGGTCTGCAATCCACACTGGAAGGCAGAAGCAGCACAGGCAGCCAGGTAGGAGGATGGGATCTTTTTCTACCAGAGTTTTCTTAGATAACCCCCCCTCCAGGAGGGCCACCCACTTGTAGGAAGGGCTCACTGTGGAGGAAGAAGTTCCTCCTGCAGTTAATCCTTCCAGGAAGCAAACCCACTCAAGAGGAATGTCTGTGGATTCCTAATCTGATCAAGTTGCCAACAGAACTTAATCATCACAAGTGCCATTATTGGAAATAGTGACTGAATACAATGTAAGAACTTAGTGTATTATAAAATTTCAGTACATGGCCAAGTGGCATATTACAATTTTAAAGTTTCTTTTAAAATGTTCTTTAATAGCACACTTTGAATCAGCATAATATGAGCTGATTACTACTTTAAGTAAATAAGAATGGTTCATGAACAAGAGGTCTGGCCAAGTGTACTAGGGTGCTTTCCAAGGCAGAGGAGGAGGGTGCCCGAAGATTGTGGAGACAGGTTGTTCTGAATCTGTTTCACCTCTACTTCCCTGTGGGAGCAAGGACTCATGGGACTTCTCTAGTGGGAGCGTCTATCACAGTCCTCTGTGGGCTGCTTCAGGTTGAAGGTGGGCATGTGGATAAGAATCCCTCCCATGTCTTTTTCCTTGTTAATGTTCAGAAGGTCCTAGATAGGCAGAATGTTTGATGTGGGCAGCAGTTACCATGGAATTAAATACTTGTTATTGGAAAGTGGGGAATAAAATGGCTTTTATTTGGTTTGAGTTGGGATCTCACTCACCATGTTGCCATGGCTGGTCTTGAAATCATCCTCTTTTAAAAATATCTTTATTCATTTATGAGGGGAAGTGGGGGACCAGGATTGCAAAGGAACTCTAGAGTCATGCACCACTTTTTGTCACTGACTTTACATGGATACGGGGAAACTGAACATGGGCCAGTAGGCTTTGCAAGCAAATGCCTTTAAAACTTCTGAGCCATCTCCCCAGCCTTCAAATCATCCTCTTGCCACAGCCTATCAAGCAGCTGGAGTTGCAAGTGTGTACCACTGTGTCCAACTGTGGATAAGGGTTTCGATCTTGGGGTGAAGAAAATGTATTCTCTCTCTTTACTTTTTCTATACTAGAGCAAAGTGCGAGGCCATTGAGCATCTGGATTGGGGTGTTGGCTAGAGTTGGAGAAAGGCAGGTGAGACGAGACACTGTCTGAAGCAGTCACGAACAGGGACAGCTGAGAAGAGTGATTCCTGTGACACGCTTCCCTTTCTCACGTGGCGGGCATTCTTGGAGAAGGTGCATTTAAAAAAATTGTTTTTTCATTATTTATTTATTTGAGAGTGACAGACAGAGAAATAGGAAGATAGAGAGAGAGAGAGAGAAAGAGAAAGAGAGAATGGGCACGCCAGGGCCTCCAGCCACTGTAAACGAACTCCAGACGCATGTGCCCCCTTGTGCATCTGGCTAACGTGGGTCCTGGGGAATCGAGCCTTGAACCGGGGTCCTTAGGCTTCACAGGCAAGCACTTAAGCACTAAGCCATCTCTCCAGCCCAGAAGGTGCATTTTAACACTGATTCTTCCCAGAGCGCAGTACTCACTACTTCAGCTTAGTGGGAATGCGGTCAAGAGCACTCACCAAGCCACACTTTCTGACGTGCCCTCAGCAGGGTGAGCTCTGGCCTTGGGCCATCAGAGCGTGTGAGCCAGGCCCCGCTGCTGTTCCTGCTCCAGGTGGACATCCCAGCACCCGCCCCTGGGTTGCTTCACCTTGTCTGTCATTGCCGGAGAAGAGTCCCCGCAAGCTGCAGGCCTGAGTGGAAGAGACTCATGAAACAGTGACATCCGTTTCAACCTCGCCATCTCTGCATTCTGGACCAAGTGTCCATCAGTTGTGTTAATTCCGGCCAGGCCATCTGCACAGGTGGCGAGAGAAGGAGAGAGAGCCAGAGAGCAAGCCGTGGAGCAAATGTGACAGACACTCGATTTGACAGAATGTTTTCTGAAGCCTGGACTAGAAAAAGAAGAGATTTTAAAAGAGAAAACAATTAGCTTCACATCACAGGTGTGGACTAAGTCAATAATGCCCTGAGCAGCCTGGCCATGCGATTTCTACCACAAGGCTGAGGGTCTGGCTGGGAGCACAGAGCAGCCCATTCAATGAAGTCATAGCTGACTCATGCTTCGCAAGCACCCACAGGCACTGGGCTCTTAAACACAGCCTGCTGCATGCTTCAATTAACAGCCAAGTGGCGCCATTCGCAGCCCAAATTCTGCCAGCTGCTGGTGGTAGGGAGCACCTTGGGAAGAGGGCAGCCGGAGCGACCAGTGTGAATACAGCAAACGCTGACCAGCTCACCCCAGGAAAGACATTGTGACCATTAATTTGTGGAAGTAACCGGAAAGTCTCAGTATCTGAGCCTGGCTTGGCGGAGAAGAGGCAGCAATGAGAGACAGCAGACCCGTTAGAGAAGGCGAAGAAGGGCGAGGTCGTTACGGCACGCGGGCACGCTCTGTCTGCTTTGAGCGAGAACCTGGGACCCAACAGTGCCCCAGACTCCTGCGGGCATTCACGTGGAACACAGCACTGCCACAGAAGCACAGGGCACTCTAGTCCACAGGCTAGTCGAGTAGAGCTTTATGAATCAATTAAGCCCTTATTGACACAGCGCATCTTTAATTAATTAATTTAATTTATCAACTAGGCTTCTACGGCTGAAAGCCCTTCGGGAGATCACTTGACTCAAGACGCTTAGGCCAGAGCAGGCAGCTACCACAACCACGGGGCACATGGAAATTGGGGGTAGCTCGGGTTGTCATACTGGCTGAGGACAGGAAGCCTTATAAATTGGCAACTAGTGCCAAGGAGCCCAACGGCATTAGACATCCTGCCACTTATGAGTGTTTAGTTCTACATAGAGGGAAGGGTCACTGCTGGGCATTCACGGATGCCGCCTTTGGAAAATCACTTAGAACTGTTTCATACTTGCAGGTGAGAAGACCATCAGACCTGGGTTGGGAACCCACATTCCTGACCCCCATTGCAGGCTACCCTTCACTAAATGTCCAGAGACCACGTTTCATAAGATTGAGGTTCAGACCGAGTCTGGCTAGTTGGAGAGCATTCCTGGACAGCCTTCGAGAGCGGGGCTGCCCGAGAAAGCCTCCTAGGTCTGCACTGAACTGACGCACACCACATGTGCGCGCACACACGTACACACACACTCATACATAGTCACACACAGTCACACACACAAAGTCTGGAGAGATGGATCGGTGCTTAAGAGCACTTCCTCTGCAAGCACGGGCGCCTGAGGAGGCTGAGAGGCTGCTTGAGTTTGGTCCCTTGAACCCACATAAACATCTGGGCGTGGCAGCACACCATGGTCCCATGAGGAGCAGAGACCAGAGAATTGATGGAGCTCACAGAAAACAATAATGCCAAAAAACAAACAAACAAACAAGACTCTCCAGGATTAGTAAGAGACTCTGGCTCAAGTAAGGGCAGGTGGAAGAGCAAGGGAACAGCTCCAGAGACCACAGGTGAGCACACCCCGCCGCAGGCCAGTGCGTGGGGTGCTGTGTGGACACACATACAGGCACGTACCACACGCACCATATCCCTCGCACGCACACCATATCCCTCGCACGCACACCATATCCCTCGCACGCACACCATATCCCTCGCACGCACACCATATCCCTCGCACGCACACCATATCCCTCGCACGCACACCATATCCCTCGCACGCACACCATATCCCTCACACACACACCATATCCCTCGCACGCACACCCTAAACAAAGAAATGACCCTCAGAGGTAAGGTGATATTTGTTTTCAGGTAAAGCAGAGAAGTTATTAACAGAAGCTAATAAGCACTCTGGCTTGAGGTGCTTGACCAACTCAGAATTGCTGGTACTCTGTGGCTCCCATGGCACAGGCTTACCAGCTGGTGAAGGCTGCGGTGGTCCTAGACACAGAGAGAGCAGACTGTGACCTCTATGTAATGTTCCCAGGTCCTTGTGTTTACAGAAACAATCAGAGACAAAGTAAGGAGCGGGAAGGAACCTGATCACAGGACCAAGGCACACATTCAAGAGGTGAGCACAGGCTTTCAAGACAGAGTTGCATGGTGGGAGTTTGGATATCTTGTTTTATGCACAAACTTTAACAGAGAAGAGGATTATTCACGAGGTAATGGGGGAAAAGGCGAGCCACAGGAATACTCCTATCTGCCTCACCAGTCCTCAGATTACAAGCGTGCACCGCCACACTTTGCAACTTTATGTGGGTACTGGGGTTAGACCCAGGTCACCATGCTTATCTGGAATGGCCTAAACAAACAGACGACTACCCAGAACATCAAGGTGCATAGCGAGAGGTTATCAGATTCTGGTTTCATGGACATCTCCACCCTGCCCATACATTCTTTCCTTTATCTTTTATCGACCACATGGCCTCTGTTCCTCTTCAACATATAAGCTCCCATTTTCCCTCCTTCCTCGGAGCACTGATTCAGAGCTATGTCTTCTGAATATAATTCCTAAGACCTCAAGGGAAGCCTTTTACTTGGGCAGGTTTTGAGCTTGAATTGAATGACAATGCATATGTCACTCTGGAGTATTTCCCACTAGCAACAAAGTTTCTAAATTGCCCAGGCAAACCTGATTATCTAACAATTTAATTCAATTTTGAGATTATTGGAGTTTGTGTCTGATTCCAGAGAGTTCCACCTCCTCTCAGTGGCTGATGCTGCCCACAAGTTGTAGTCAGCTCCGTGCTGCTGGGATGGACCTACAAGCCAGACACAATTATGGGAGGAATGGCATTTGTTTCAGCCTTACCGATCCAGGGGAAATTCCATAATGGTGGAAGAAGCTGACCTCTTTACCAAATCCACACGGAGAGAAGAAACCACCAGCAAGCATGCTCTGGGAACCCCAGGCAGAGCTCAAGCACTCTGCATACCTTCAGGCTGGAATTCAGTGACCTGGCCCCCACCTCGTAGCAGGAGTCTGCCTGCTTGGGACAGAAGCTGAAAACCCAATTTTAAAAAATTATTATTATTATTATTATTATTATTATTATTTGAGAGAGAGAGAAAGAGAGACAGAACGAGGGAGAGAGACAGAAAGAGAATGGGTGTTCCAGGGCCTTGGAGCTGCTGTGAATGGGAACTCCAGACGTGTGCGCCGCCTTGTGCGCATGTGCGACATTGCATGCTTGCGTCGCTGTTGAGCCTGGCTGTGTGGGGAGGATTCGAACAGGAGTTCTTATGCTTTGCAGGTAAGCGCCTTAGCCGCTAAGCCATCTCTCTAGCCCTGAAAACTCAATTTTAATAACACCTGAGTCTATTAGGGGACATAGGTTCAAACTACCACACCACACAAGACCTAAATGATAAAAGGAAGAAAATTTTGATATCAAAATAGAAGCAGAACTAGTTGGAAAGAAGGGAATCAGTGGAGGGGGAACAAAGGAGAGTGGTGGGAGGGGATTATGATCATAAATATTTTCTATATGTATGGAGCTTACCAATAAAAAGTTTAAGAAAAAGAAGGAAAGAAGTGTTTAAAATGAAAGACTATTATTGATCTAAAAAGAAAGAGTTCAGTCTCACAGGACTGCCTCCATTTCAGACAATACTTGACTTCTGATCAACTGTTTATACCTCTGGGGTTCCCACAACCCCCTCCTCAGGTTTGACCCCTTGCTAAAAATGGCTTCTAGGGCAGGAGGGTGTCATCTCCAGAGCACCTTCCCTGGGTTCTCTAACCTGGAAGTGAAACCGAGGGAGAACCTGAACAAGACCCCGAGCACCACTGGCTTTTAGTCCCTTGCTTTTACCACCAATTTGAGAGGTTACCTAGCGGAAGAGCGCACTCCCATTAGCTGCGCTCTAAAGAACACCTCTGGCATATTGGCCAGAAAGGTGCTCACTGAGTAAATTGTTTTTCAATTTCAAGCTGATTGAAACCACTGAGCCTTCACTTGGGCCTATATAAGCATTAGACACTAGAAAGCCTAAAACTTGGAATGGAGAGTTGGCTGGGTGGTTAAGGCGCTTGCCTGAGAAGCCTAAGGACCCAGGTTCCATTCTCCAGGTCCCACATAAGCCAGATGCACATGGTAGCGGTGCACGCATCTGGAATTCATTTGCAGTGGCTAGAGTTCTGACATGCCTATTCTCTCCCTCTCTCCCCCGCCCTTTCTCTCAAATAAATAAATTAAATTAAATTAAAAAAAAGAAAGAAAGTCCCAAACTCCACCTTCTGGATGTGCTAATGCCACCACTATCTTCACATGTGTTCTCTTGTCGCCAGCAGAGGTGGCACAATTCGACTTCTGCTCCGTACAGCCTGAAGGACTCTCCTCAGAGGCCTCTACTTGGATACAGCCAGGATCTGGACTTGTGCTGCACAAAGAGTTTTAGGTACATCAATGTGATGCAAAGTGTGCCCACTAGGCAAAGAAAAACGCACACACTCAAAGAGAGAGAGTCAGTGGGGGGGGGGGGTAAAAGAAGAAAAGATATTGAAATGTCTTAATAGCTATATGTGTTTCCCCCCCACCCCCGGCTGTTGAAGTTACATTGTTCAAAGGATGTAATCTATAACTCCGTCACTGAGTTTAAAGATTAAGTCACTTAAAATTAAGTGAGCTATAAGCTGGTTTACTTATTTCTCTTATCTTAAAATTTTCCTTTTGTAAATGAGATTGTATGAGGTGCATTGTTTGGGTTCACAGATGCAGAAAGAGGTACTGATAAGGTCAAAATCAAAAGCACAAAGGGTTTAAGATGTGCATTTATTTATTTATTATTAATTTATTTGTGTGTGACTATATGGGTGCATGCACACCATGACATGCTGGTGGAGGTCAGAGGACAACACCAAGGTGT
The DNA here is from genome assembly GCA_036346955.1 of Dipus sagitta. Taxonomy (NCBI): domain Eukaryota; kingdom Metazoa; phylum Chordata; class Mammalia; order Rodentia; family Dipodidae; genus Dipus; species Dipus sagitta. The sequence continues at coordinate 40,691,887 of CM070771.1, forward strand.
CTTTTTTCCTCCCATCTTGCTTTTAAGACAAGGCCTGTCTTGTTCCTCTGCCCATGCCAGACCAGCTGGCCCTAAGCGTCCAGAGTCTCTTGGCTGTGCATCCTATTGCTGTGGGCACACTAGGATCCTAGACCTGTGCCCCACTTTGCCTCTGGCCTGCTGTGAGTGTTGGGGAGGATAGAGCTCCAGTCAGCAGGCTTGCAAGTAAGCGCCTTTAACCCCTGAGCCATCTCCCCAGACTCAAGAAGTATGATTTGACCTTAAACATGGTTTATTGGCTACTTTAATCCTCTTATTTGAGGTGTTTCTCAATGAAAGGAATATTGTCTCTGTACAAGGAGGAGGTCTTTGGCCAGGTTTGGTCATTTGTGTTAATATTCTTGACTCTTCTGTATGTATAGAAGTTGTCAATAAAAAGTAAAAAAAAAAAAAAAAAAATCTGACTCTTAGTGAGCCAGCAAGAGACATAAAGCAGACCTGAGGGTAAGGGACTTTTCCTTTCTCATCTCCTCTTAATTTTTTCTCTTTCTGTCCTGCCTCACTATGAAGAGATAGGAAGTTTGATTGTCAAAGCATAGACTACTGGTAAGGTTGTGAAGTCACTTACCTACCTCCAATCACCTGTCCCCATGCCTCAGACCACCCTGTTAATGGAGAGGCAGACTTGAGACTTGGGGCTCCTCCTCCTCACACTTGACTATCTTGGGGGAAAAATACCCTCTCTTGTTTGCAAAATGTGTCCTTTAAGAGATTGACATGTTGTGCAGTGGGCAAAAGCAAACCTCAGTGGGTAGTAGAAGCTCCTCATATTTCATCAGGAAACCAACAGTTCTGCTAGAGCTCAGTCTCCAGTCTATGCCCTTTCCTTCTAGGGGCAGTGAGTGGATGGGGCTGAAATTTCCACCCACTTGGTGTTTCTGGTGACCAGTCCCACCTGAGGTTATCTAGGGACCCCAACCTAAGTTACCACCTTAGAATAAACTCAGATGTAGCTGAAAGGGCTGATTATGAGCGATAAGGCACCCCATCATGCAGAAAACTGCAGTGGTTTTAGGAGCCGTGTGCCAGCAATGGGGAACAATGACCAAATATGTTTCTCATTTCACAGTTGTAGGTAGCACAAAACTTGGTAAACGTTGACTCATGTCTATCATCCTCATCACCACTAAACTAAGCCCACTCTTGCAACTGAGATTCACGGGGCTGTAGATTGACAATGTGAAGCATAGTTCTTAACCAAGACAGGAAAGCAGTTCAGAAAAATATATAGCTAGCACACTGCGACTTGACATTTGGATTCTGTTAATTCCAAACAGAATGTGTTGGCCTGAAAGGCCACACTCAGGGCACAAGACCATATGGAGGCATGGCTGGTGGCATCTGGCAGAGTGCCGGAAGAAGCCTTCTTGGGCTTAGATGTTTGACCTTAAATGATCTACGGCTTGACACTCAAAGGTATGTCAAGCATTCAAAACAATTGAGAAATAATCAGACATTGAGAACTGTGTACCTCCACGATGGAAAACAAGGTATTATGTGACAGAGAATATTGAGGCTGTCCATGTTAATCAGCACAAGAATTGATAGAAAGAGCTTTCAAACAGGCTAGGATTTTCATTAAAACGGCAAAAGGCCTCAGGGCATTCCCCTAAGTGGAGAGACACCAACAAGGCCCTCTAAGATCAGAACAGTCTGCTGAGAAATTTGCAAGTGGCTCATGGAACATCTATGGTTGCAGGAGCACTTCAAAATTGCTTTGTTTAAAATGATCATTTTACAAAAAAGATGATGAAATCTAGGGAGGTGATGTGACGTGCCCATACCCTACACAGTACATTTGGGACATAATTCAGCTTTGCCAACTTCCATCTAGTACTTTTCTTGTCTATTCCATTTTAAGAAACCATGTATAAATCTGTGTCAGCTCCTCCCATCTCTTGGCTTTTTTTTCCGTCTCCACTCTTCAAAGAGTTTTTCACATGCACAGAAATTCTGATATGCTCATTATATTTCCTGAGCTTTTAAAGGCCTTGAACAGTTATATAAAATAGAATGATATTCTATCATAGGAAATATGTCCCCTTTCCTCTCAGAATTTTCTCATATAGCATTCTTAATAAACATTTCCTAGTAAAGTAGATGGTTTCATGATTAAAGGATATTTTAGACTTCTTATCAAATCTTGTGGGAGCCAGGCATGGTGGCACACACCTTTAATCCCAGCACTAGAGAGGCAGAGGTAGAAGGAGCACCATGAGTTCAAGGCCATCCTACCTCAAAAACAAACAAACAAATAAATAAGTAAATAAAAAGAAAGAAAGAAAGAAAACTCATGGGAGTCTCCAAGCTACGCCTCTGGTTTCTTCCTGGGTGTCATTCTTTTCCTGAGGGCACACACTGGGTTGGAGGCATGGCATCAGACTGGTTTTACTCTTCTGTGACCCTTGGTGGTTCATATCATCATTCTGCACTGAAGTATCTTGTGCTATATATAAGGAATAGGCATTCTGAAGTCCAAGGTTCAAACTCACAGCTATGGTCCCACACTTACTTTATTTAGAGACAAGGTGAGCTCTTGCAAACTTAATGAACTGGCTAATATCAAACGGAAAGTGTAGCAGGATGAGATGTGAAATTAATGTATTTCCCATAAATAAGCTATATGAAACTCAGAGCTATCTTCCCCTGCAGAGCCTTCACTGTAATGGTGGCTATCTCTCCTCTTCTGTTCAACAGGTCATACATTAAGCTGGAAAGAAATTATATGGACTCATATATCAGGGAAAGAAAAAATCGCACATATGGGAAGATGAGAATAAGAACAACTTGAAGAAACAGATATAAGGGAAACAAACCAGTTGTCTACCATTTCTTGTTATGCGGAAAATAAAACATAAATAATATTTATTGGGATTAGAAGAAATGAATAGCCAAGAAATCCCGCTGAAGTAGATTCCCCTGGGTCTTTTTACATTTCCAACATTAAGTTATGTCTTCATTTTTTATAATATTAGCAATAAGCATCAGAAATCACACCTATAACCCCATCACTTGTGAGACTGAAGCAGCAGGATGCTGAGCTTAAGGCCAGTCTGGGCTAGTGAATTCTAAGCTAGCCTGGGCTACAGATTGAGACCCTGCCTCAAAACAACAACAAAAAGTGTTAATAATGATAATTATTTTCATTTTTCCATAAGTTAAGTCCATATGTTTTCCAAATGTCAAGCTCTGTTATTCTCACTCCTTATCACCATTATCACCAGTGCCGTCTTCACACAGGTCCGTCTCTGCATGCCCTCAGGATGAACGGTGACAACATGGCACATCTCCCCTTAATTTCGAGTTTGGGGTAGTTTGAGCCATTTATGACAATGAGATGGACTCTTAACAGGAAAATTCAACTCCCTTTAAGTGGAGATCTTTCTTCTTTTTCTAAGGTTTCCCAATGAGCCTGGTGGGCACATCTAAGGATACTTAATAAAGTCAGACCATGACAAGCTTAGAACTTCAGTTCTCTCAAAATTGTGCTCCCTCTACCACATCAAGCTGGAGTCTCCCTGAGAGTCCTGTGGAGAAGTCTATATCTTCTTTGAGTTCTCTGATTTTCTGCTCCCAGTGATCTAGGTTTATTCACATTAAAAATGGACAGTGGAAGCCAGGCATGGTGGTGCACGCCTTTAATCCCAGCACTGGGGAGGCAGAGGTAGGAGGATTGCCATGAGTTCAAGGCCACCCTGGGACTAGAGACTACATAGTGAATTAATTCCAGGTCAGCCTGGGCCAGAGTGAGACCCTACCTTGAAAAACTTAAAAAAAAAATGGACAGTGGGAGTTCTTCCAACTTTAAAGTGGGGGTCTGACACCAGGGAGTCTTCTCCCTACTGTCCTTTGGGGTAGGATCCTTTCTAGTTGGAGAACACTGGGGCTGTTCACTGATGTGCTCAGGACTCTAAATGCTTTCAACATGGTGTGGGTGGTCAGAGCAGAGAGAAGAAAAGCAATAATACCAGTACCACAGAAGCAATTTGTCATTTGTTTGCTAATGCCTGGAACTGTGTGGGCACTTTTTCTTGCTTAATTATTATAGCCGCTGAATGAGATTGATACTACTTCCATTTTATAGATGAAGAAATAGAACCTCGAAGGGATGAAATAATTTGTCCTAGGCTACATAGGACACATGTGGCAAGGAGAAATGACAGACTGTCTTACTCTCAAGCAACCTGGCTACTACCTTCTGTTGCTTCAAGTGATCCAATTCTGAGGTTCAAACCTCCCCCTTAGAAGTTTCTAAGAAAGAACTACAGGTACCAACTCCCTTAGCCTGGACAGTTAGCTGACCAAAAGTCTTGGGCAGGCTCACTGATGACATCTTTAGATCCTAGGACAAGGTTACAGTGGAGGCCCATGTGCCACTCAATATAAATATTCAAATATTGAGCAAACTGTAAAGTAAAATAAGTCCTTCTCCTTGACAAAACCACCTCCATAGCCTTCAAACTGAATAATACGCATGCTGAGGAAGACACTTTTGATTGTGTGTTTGTGATATGTGGGTCCTCAAAAGTCCAGTACCAAGGCTGGGGTCCCTATTACCTAAGTCTAGTAGAATCACTGGCTTTAAGGGACGATAGGTATTCAAGCTAAATCCCACACTAAGACTAGGAAATTTGACCAACGGTGCTGTCTTTATGAAGACAGCACACTGATTTGGGTGATGATTTAGATGAAGTCACAGAAAGTCCTTACATTGAGTTCTGTGGTTTGACCTCATTTTTGCTGTAGTAATTCAATTTTAAAATTACAATTTAGAAGAAAATTACTTATCCCTAAAGTGAGGCAGAACAATTGGTTTTTCTTATCAGTGTATTTAAAGTTGATTGGGCAATGTAGGTCTAAGCTTTAAGGACTAGCAGAAATGATTTTTACCACTGGGGAAATGTATTAGTAACTTTCTGTCCATGAAGAAATATCCTGCTGCCATTTGAAAGGAACACTTCCGCAGAGGGAAGCGTGACTTGTAATGTTAACTATTTCAGGTCAAAGGCAATGACGAGGGCAGAGCTTCCGGCAATCCTTTCCCAGAAGAGTTATGTGGATAGTACTCACTTCTCCCAGAAACAACGTGTGAAATATGCAGGGAGCCCTGCCAAGCAAGGAAGCCCATCCAAACCTTGATGTCTAGAGTTTTTACTGGGGTGTAGCCACGCAGATATGACTGAATAACCTGCAAGTCTGGAACTGATATCTCTGTGACTCAAGGTGTCCCACCATCAATCACATGCTGCTAAACTCTATCAGTCATGGCCCAGGCCTCTAGGTAAACAGGGACACTCTTATCAGGCATAATATTTCAAGGGCTCAGAGGCTACTCCCAGGTGTCAGGGCTGGCATCTTGGACAAATATTAGTTTTGGACAAGGCTTATCTTTGATATACAAAAGTAGTAATCAGGTAAAATGTCCACCAGGAGTAGATTAAATAGATAGTTTGTGTACACTCAGCAGTAGAACACAGTTCATTCATTAAATAGAATAAAGTAAGCATACATAAGCCATTAAGGAGGATGTCTAGAATATGGCAGTGACCAGAGAGCACAGGGCAGTATAATGCATTTAAGTGTGGTAACATTATTTTTTCAGGTAAGGTCTCACTTCTAACCCAGGCTGACCTGGAACTCACTCTGTAACCCCAGGCTGGCCTCAAACTCATAGTGATCCTCCTACCTTAGCCTTCTATGTGCTGGTGAGATAGACCGTTAGGGTGTCTGGGCCCCTAAAAGTAAGCAAGGCAGGATGGTCTGCACTTGCTAGAAATCAAAGATGATCTGACTTCTTATCTCCCGCCTAGTTCTCTAGACCTGTTTTTCGACAAACAACCAGAACCTCTCCTAGGACAGAAGTCTTTTGTAGGATTTAAACATTGTGGTTGGTCAAGTTCAGTCATTTGAACTTGGTGTCATGGCTAGTCTCTTCCTGAGACAGCCCCTAGCCCTAACCAACCAGTCCTCCCACTAGTTCACCTGAGCAGGAAGATAAAACCCATCACTATAAGGTTATAAATACCTTTGTAAGGGGAGGGCACCCTCTCAGAGCTGCCTGACTACTCGACAACTTCCAGCTGTGGGTGAGTTTTCCCTTCACTAGGACTGGGCTACACCCAGGGCCGGCGGGGCTGAGCCGAGGGGAGAGCCCCCAAGTCTTTGCTCTCCACATGGCCTCCTTACTCCCTCCAGCTCCCCACATGGCCGGAGCTCTTTCTTTCTTTTCTCTCTTTTTTTCCCCATGGTTCTCCCAGGCCCCTGTGGGATCTCTAGTCACATGGGCGTCTTTCCTTGGCTCTGTACTTCCCTCAACAAATATAATAATTTAATAATTATTCTTCTCAGTTTGTTTTGTTTGTTTTTTGAGGTAGGGTCTCATTCTAGCGCAGGCTGACCTGGAATTCACTATGTAATCTTAGGGTGGCCTCGAACTCATGGTTATCCTCCTACCTCTGCCTCCCAAGTGCTGGGATTAAAGTTGTGCGCCACCACGCCTGGCTTTCAGTTTTTTTTTTATTCAATTTGTTGATTAAAATTTAAAATGAACCTAGACTTTGGGGTTTAAGGATTTTCTTGGACCCCAAGCGCCCCGCGACACTGGGATAAAGGTGTGTGCCAGCACATCCAGCTATGTGTGTGATAGTATTTTTATTTTTGTTTGGTCAACAACAACAGTGCTTCATGTTAGAAAAGGGATAATGTTGTAGTCAGGTTCGCATTGCTGGCAGAAATCACCCAGCCAAGAGCAGCTTGTGGGAAGAAAGGTTTATTTTGGCTTATAGACTCGAGGGAAAGCTCCATGATGGCAGGGGGAAATGATGGCATTAGCAGAGGGTGGACATCACCTCTCCACCAACAACAGGTAGACCACAGCAACAGGAGAGTGTACCAAACACTGGCAAGGGAGAGCTGGCTATAACACCTGTAAACCTGCCTCATATACTGCCTCCATGAGGTATTAATCCCCAAATCTCCATCATCTGGGAACCTAACATTCAGAACACCTAAGTTTATGGGGGACACCTGAATCAAACCACCACATTCTGCCCCTGGCCCTCATAAACTGATAACCATACAAGATATAAAATACCATGCATTCAGTCCAACTTTAAAAATCCCCATAGCTTTTTATCAATCCTAATAATGTTCAAACATCCCCATAATCCAAGGTCTTTTAACTGAGCCATAATACCAAAATATTCCCCCAAAACCCATAGTGTCACAGAATAAACATTCATACTGCAAAAGATGGCATTGGGCATAGCAAATAACTATTCAACCAACACAAGATTTAAAACAACCAGGGCAAACATCAAACTCTGTAGCTCCAGGTCCAACAATTTTAGTCAGTGACAAATCTTCAAGTCCAATAATTCTAACCAGCAACAAGTCTCTAGAGTTCCAATTCAGCTCCTCCAGCTAGGCTACTCACAGTCCTGGGAAACTTCATCCAGGGCCAGCATCTCTCCTTAGCAGCCATCTCATGGTCCCAATGTATTCACTGAGTCTCCACTGCAACCCATGGTCCACCCTCATGGCCCCATGGGCTCTCCATGCAGGCAATCCTTAGCAGACCTGCTTCACACTGCCTGTGGCTGTTTCCAAAGCACAAGACTGTGTTGCAAATTCAATGACCCTCTCTTTCCTGCATTTCTTATACTCCATAATACCAGGTAGGGTGCCAATTTGTTAATCCAGGGGGGAATGAAGCAGACTTTGAAGAACAGGACACTCCTTCAGCATTCAGACCCCTTCAAAAGACTGCATTCTTCCATTCATTCCAATGCAGGTCAGCTGGACCAATCTCAATGGTTGTAATCTCTCAATTGCAGCTGAACAGACAGCAGTTTCATGCAAAGATTTCATATTTTTCTGTGCCATATCCCTCCACTCATATCAGTCCATTTCTTTTATTTTTTATTTTTATTTATTTATTTGAGAGTGACAGAGAGAGGGAGAGAGAGAGAGAGAGAGAGAGAGAGAGAGAGAGAGAGAGAATGGGTGCGCCAGGGCCTCCAGCCACTGCAAATGAACTCCAGATGTGTGCGCCCCCTTGTGCATCTGGCTAACGTGGGTCCTGGGGAATTGAGCCTCAAACTGGGGTCCTTAGGCTTCACAGGAAAGTGCTTAGCTGCTAAGCCATCTCTCCAGCCTGTCATATCAGTCCATTTCTATCCAATACAACCCTGAACAAATTCTCAGGACATGGGCATAACAGCAAGCCTCTCACACAAACTGCTTCTAACCCAGTCCAGGCAAAGCTCTTTCTCACTTTCATAAGCCAAACCTCATAGTCCGCAGTTCTTACTGCATTCAGGTCTTTCAACTCTGACCAGAATAGTCCATCAAGCTGTACTTACAGCACTGCAAGATGTCTCTTAAGCCAAGATTTCAAATTCTTCCACATTCCTTCCTCAAAAATCAGCTCCAAAAGCCACACACTCAAGGTGTCTAGTAGCAATGACTCCACTTCTGATACCAACTTTACTGTTGCAGTCAGGTTCACATTGTTGACAGAAATCACCCAGCAAAGAGCAGCTTGTGGGAATAAAGGTTTACTTTGGCTTATATATTTGAGGGGAAGCTCCATGATGGCAAGGGAAAATTATGACATTAGCAAAAGGTGGACATCACCTCCTCACCAACATCAGGTGGACAACAGCGGAGCTGGCTATAATACCCATAAGCCCACCCCCTACATACACTGCCTCCAGGAGGTGTTAATTCCCAAATCTCCATCAGCTGGGAACCTAGCATTCAGAACACCTGAATCAAACCACCACAGATAGAAAAAATTGAATATTATATACAAAATTCTTAAGAGGGATTGCTTATATGGGGGCTGGAATTATAGTAGACATAATTCCATAATTCTGTAGCCTTCTGGTTTCTATAGTTCCATACTTTTTAGCAACAAATATACTTGAAGTATACAATTAGAAAACTAATGTTTAAAACAAAATGTTTTCAGGAAAACAAGTTCTCTATTCTTGTATCACAAAATATTCTTTTTTGATTGCTAAAATGACTTGAAGTGATGGGTGTTTCATTATACTTCATTTTTTGAACTTATCCATAAGGTCTTACACAAAACAGCATAACAATTGTAACAGCTGGATGTAGTGGTGCACACGTATAGTCCCAGCACTCAGGAGGCTGAAGCAGGGGGGGTTGTGTTTTTAAGACCAGCCTGGGCTACATAGCAAGACCTGTCTCATAGAAACAAAACAAAGAAAACCAAAAGAGAAGTGTGGCAAATGCTGCAGCCATTCCTATACCTTTGTTAGTCAATGTTTATTGTCAACTTGATTGGATTAAGAAGCACCTAGAGGATTCATAACATACACCTCCAGGTATCCGTGAGGGTGTTTTCAAAGATAATTTAAGAGGACAAGACTCATCCTGAATGAGAGCTGCTCCATCATATAGGTTTGTTGTCCCTCTGGAATAAAGGAGGAAAATGAGAAAGCCAGCTATTGCAGGCAATATGTGAGTGTGTGTGTGTGTGTGTGTGTGTGAGTGTGTGTGTGTGTGTGTGTGTCCTGGATGCCATGATGTGAGTTGTCCTGCTCTGCCCCACCTGCCCCACCATGATGGACTGAAACCTCTAAAACGGAGTCAAAATATATCCTTCCTCCTTTATTTCTCTCAGATATTTACCAACGGGCTTTCAGAAAACCTAACATGCTCTTATGTTAAGAGAGATAGCCATAATTGTTTTAGAACATAACAGCAATAAAAAGTTTTGAGATTTAAATGTAACTGGCTATTATAAAGGTTCCTCATTGCCTCATACCCTTTTGCTGCTATAGCAACATACTATACTAGGAGGCTTTTAAAGTACAGGGATTTCCCCTCACAGTTCTAGAGGCTGGGAAATCCAAGATGAAGCTGCAGGCAAATTTTTCATCTAGTGATTTAGGGTTTTAAAACTCATAACTTCTCTATGTCCTCAAAAGATAGAAGGAACAAGGGGTTTTAGTATCTTTTTGTTGTTGTTGTTAATGTTTTCGAGGTAGGGTCTCACTCTAGCCCAGGCTGACCTGGAATGTACTCTGTAGTTCCAGGCTGGCCTCAAACTCACAGCAGTCCTCCTACCTCTGTCTCCCCTTGAGTACTGGGATTAAATGCATGCACCACCATGCCTGGCAGCATCTTTTTTTTTTTAATTTAAGTGAATATGAATGTGGTATACATCCATGTGTATATACATATTTAGGCAAGTGTGTGCGTGTAGAGAGCTGCGAAGTGCCACGCCTTAAAGAGGGCGCTGGCTTCCGCCTTCCACCTCCCCGATGGTGAGTGCTCTCTGTTGTAAACAACTCCATATATGGCTAAGGCTGAGAATCTGGCTTGCTTCCTCGTATGTGGACCTATCTGCATTCACCACGTGGCGTACTGGGATTGGCTACCCAAAGGCCTTATATACGATGGGCTGGCTTTCCTCGGGGTCAGAAGATTGTTCAAGGTTCCTGAATAAACTGCTTAAAGAAGAGTCCGAGCGTTGCGTCTTCCTTGCTGGTCGAGGCGGTCGCGACAAGTGGTGGCCCGTACGGGGAACCTTTCGAAGGACTCAGAACTTTTTGCAGTCAGGGCAGCGCGCTGGTAAGTTCCCAAGCAAGGTGGGAATCCGCGACAAAAGCGGGTAGTTTGCTCTACTCTGTAGATAGAGAGAGAGCGGAAAGAGTTCGCAGAGCAGCGAACCAAAAGTAAAAGTTTAAAAGGAAACTTGTTAGTTTAACTATGGGCGCTTCTCAGTCACACCCAATTTTTTTGGCTCTGAGTGAGCTGCTTCGTTCTAAGAATTTAAAAATTAAAAAAGGTACCTTAGAGAGATTTTTAGAGGAGTGCGATACCATTGCACCGTGGTTCGCAGTCTCTGGGAGTCTTACGGTCCCTTCATGGGAAAAGTTAGGGAGAAATCTAGATTTCGCTTTTGAACAGGGAACACTTAAGGGTGGTGTGAAGCCTATTTGGAAGTTGGTAAGGAGCTGCCTTGAGGATCAACGATGCAGTGAGACGATAGAAAATGGACAGGCTGCTCTAGAGATGTTGCAGGAAGAAAGATCAGAACAGGGAAGTAGTGAGGAGGGAACCAAGACTAGAAACAACTTGTACCCTGATCTCACAGAATTAGAAGACTCAGAGTCTACAGATTCTGAGGAAGAGCTGCAGGCTCTCATAGAGCAGATGGAGAAGACAAGAATAAGAAAGAGAGAGAAAAGGAGAGAGAAAGATGACCCCGGGGGGAGAGAGTGCTGTGAGCCCCCTTCGTGCCCAGTGATGCCGTCCGCACCCCCTTCGTATGCGGAGGGAAGGAATGGCAGTTCAGGGCGTTCCTTTTGTCCAGGAATCTGGAAGACAGTGAGGACAGAGTTACGCTTGGCCTACCCAGTGTTTCAAGATCCACAGGGAAATAAATATGAAGAACCACTAGATTTTAAGGTGATTAAATCTTTGGCCGAATCTGTAAGAACATATGGAATTACAGCCTCTTTTTTTTGGCACAAGTGGAGGCCCTGAATAGAGGCAGCCTGGACCGTGTCCTAAGTTTTTGGCATTACAGCCGCCATTGTGACTGCTATTGCAGTTGCAGCCGTTGGGGCTACGGTGTCAGCTGTTGCCTTGTCTAGCACAGTTCAGACTGCCTCCGCCTTGAATAACTTGTCAGCCGATGTGGCTCATGCCTTGGACTTACAAACATCTCTCAATTCTCAAATAAAAGGAGGGTTGATGATTGTTAATCAGCGCATCGACCTGGTACAGGAGCAAGTAGATACACTTTGGCAGTTGGCCCAGCTAGGCTGTGAGTGGAAAATGCAAGGACTGTGTGTCACATCTGTTCAGTATGCTAATTATACAAAAGCTGCAAATTTGTCTAGGACCCTGTCCAGTTATCTCTTACAGAATTGGTCATTTGAATTTGAAGATACCTTGAAGGAATTGAGACCGGCTGTGGTCCACGTGAACTCCACCAGAGTGGATCTTTCCCTTGCAACGGGATTATCATCTTGGCTGACTTCTGCTATGAGTCATCTGAAGGAATGGGCGGGCATAGGAGCGTTAGCGGGTCTTTTGGTGCTGGCCTCCCTGGTCTTCATGTGGTGTTTGTGTAGAATGAGAGCCACACAAAAGCGTGATGCAGCCATGATTATTCAAGCCTTCACAGCCATAGAGGCTGGACAGTCTCCCCAGGCTTGGTTAGCCACTCTGAAAACCAATTAAGCGCCTAGGATGCAAGGCTAAGCACTGCACTCCGAGTCAGCTTTTAGCGACTCGGAGAAGAGTATGTTCGTTTGCATGCGGGTTGATACCCCAGATCCCGCCTCTGAGAAAATGGTATCGGACGGGTCTGGTACTTATGGGATGGATGACATCTTATGAGGATCAAATAGTTGTCCTTTGGAATTTCAGAGATCGAACCTCTACTCTTGCCTGTGGCGTTCATTTAAAACAAAAAGGGGGAACTGTAGAGAGCTGCGAAGTGCCACGCCTTAAAAAGGGCGCTGGCTTCCCCCTTCCACCTCCCCGATGGTGAGTGCTCTCTGTCGTAAACAACTCCATATATGGCTAAAGCTTCCGCCTTCCACCTCCCCGATGGTGAGTGCTTCCTCTGTCGTAAACAACTCCATATATGGCTAAGGCTGAGAATCTGGCTTGCTTCCTCGTATGTGGACCTATCTGCATTCACCAGTGGCGTACTGGGATTGGCTACCCAAAGGCCTTATATATGATGGGCTGGCTTTCCTCGGGGTCAGAAGATTGTTCAAGGTTCCTGAATAAACTGCTTAAAGAAGAGTCCGAGCGTTGCGTCTTCCTTGCTGGTCGAGGCGGTCGCGACATGTGCGTGTGTGTGTGTGTGTGTGTGTGTGTGTGTGTGCGTGTAAGCAGAGGCCAGGGGACAACATCCACTGTCATTCTGAAAAAAATCTTTTAGAGAGCCATTAGTGACCTCCAAAGTTAATCCTTAATTAAATTTTGGCTATTGTCTTGGTCTTAAAATGCTCAAAAAATGTGTAACAAAGAAAAGATACCTCAAATATTATATAAATGGCCTATTAAGTAACACAAGTACTTTCCAAAAGGGAAAACAAACAAGACCTCAAGACATGTTGTCCCCCTCTTTAATAGTTCTAATTCTACAATAAAAACCCATAGATGTCAAGATGGTTATTTTTTTAAATCTAAAATATTTATGGATGACTCTGACCAAGGATAGCTTAGTTTAAAAAGATGCCCTTATACTAAAAACAATGGTGAGGCCCTTTTAAGTTATGCCAGGACATCATTAAATAAGTCCGGAGCCAACAATATATTGTACAGCCCCTACTGGTACCCCAAGACAAATTATACAAGACACACTCTAAAAAGACTATTATACAAAATATGGTATATTCACCATTATCAAGGTTAAGTGTTGTATATATTCCTGATAACTCTACCAATATCTCTTCCATTTTATAAGCAAAACACAAACAGATTCAGACTATGTCACACGACTATGCCATACAATAATCAGTTCTGGGTAAAAATCTCAGCCCGCTCATGCTCAGATGGGCCTGAGACAATCCGACCCCAACTACCAGGGTTCCCTCAAATGCTTCCCAAGTCCTAGAAGTACACACACACACACACCCCTAAAGACGACCAGTTTGTTGCTGTATGCTCACTTCTCATTAATTCCTTACTTTTATTCTTTCTCCCCAACATTTTCTTCCAAGACAATCTTCCTACACTCCATCAATAAACTTTTGGGGTCCTTTAAAATAATTCTCCTCTCTGGAAAAGACTCTCTAACTGCCATATTTCTACACCCTCATTCAGCCGAAAGTAGTTCAAGATCTGACTCGTTGCCCCCTGTCCTCTAGCAGCAGTTAGAGTGTCTTCTCATAAAAGGGAGACATGAGAGGGGGTACAGTTAGGGTGATTGAACCCCTAAAAGTAAAAAAGGCAAGAAAGTTTGCACTTGCTAGAAATCAAAGATGATCTAACTTCTTATCTCTTGCCTAGTTCCCTAGACCTGTTTTCCCATAAACAACCAAGTCCCATGCTGGGAGGGAGGTCTTTCATAGGATTTAAACATTGTGGTTGGTCAAGTTCAGCCCCTGGAACTTGTCAGGTTATCCTCTTCCTGAGACAGCCCCAGCCCTAACCAACCAGATTTCCCTCTGGTTCACCTGAGCAGGAAGACAGCCCACCATTATAAGATTATAAACACCTTTACAAGGGGAGGGCAGGCTCTCTGACAACTTGGGAACTTCCAGATATGTGTAAGTTTTTCCCTCTGCTAGGCCTGGGCTGGCTTGGCCCAGGCCCAGGTCCAGCTGGGAGAGCCCCCTAGCCCTTACTCTTCACATGGTCTCCTTTACCCTCTCCACATGACAGGAGCCCCTTGAATTTTCTTTTCTGAATTTCCTTTCCACTGTTTTCCTAGGCCCTCCACAGAGGATCTCTAGCCATGTGGGTGCCTTTCCTAGGCTCAGAACTTCCCTCAATAAATATAATAATTTAATAACTATCCTTCTCAGTCTTTTAAAAATTCAATTCTTTGATTAAAATTAAAAATGTACCTAGGGTTTGGGGTTTAAGGACTTTACTGGACCCCAAACACCCTTGTTACAATTCTCAGAAATCCCATCCACTTCCTCTTTTCTGAGACAAACATTTATTGGTTTGGAGCCCACCAATTAGTCTATCCTGGCTGACCAGTGAACTCTAAGGATATGCCAGTTTCTGCCTCTCCAGCCCAAAGCTGTGATTAGAGGTGTGTACCACCACAGCTGGCATTCATGTCGGTTCAGTTGGATCAAACTCAGGCCTCAGGCTTATGAGACAAGCACTTACTGACTGAGCCCTTGGGCTTGTTTCTACAGTCACTAATCCAGTTCTAGAAGGTGCTGCCATCAGGGTGTAAGCACCTCCTGTATGAGACAGACTTTTACTCTCTGTGACAAAATACCCAACAGAAACAACTTATGGAAGGAAGGAAGGATTTGTCTTGCCTTATGGTTTCAGGGGATTCAATCTGTTCATGGCAGGGAGGGTCTGTTGGAACAAAGCAGCTTACAAGGTGGCCAGAAAGCAGACAGACTCCTGGCACTAGCAGGAGATCCTCCTTTCTGGTTTATTCTCTCTGGGTTCCCAGCCAATTGGATGGTCCTGCCCACATCCAGGGTGAGTCTTCCTCTCTCAGTTAATCATCTCTAGAAATATCTTCACAGTCACAGAAATACGCTGTACAAATCTCTGAGGTACTTCTCAACCCATCAGATTGGCAATCAAGGTTAACCATGACATCATCCAAAGGCATCACCAATTAATACCATAATCTTGGGGTTAAAATTCAACAAATTAATTTAATTTATTTTTTTTTTGTTTATTTGTTTATTTGAGAGTGACACTGTGGTGGTTTGAATAGAATAGATGGCCCCCAATATATTCAGTCATTTATTTGTTTGTAGTTTGCATCTCTAGCCATCTGGCTGGAGGCAATGCCATTGTGTAGATCTTAAGGTGTGGTGGTGGGTTTGAGATTTCAATATAAGATATGCAAAGTGTGCCTAGGTGGAGTTCCTGAAGTGTGCTGTGGCTTTTGACCTTTAGGTTTGTACTGCTCTCTCTCTGCTTTGGCCTATGAAGGCAGGCCAGCTTCTTCTGACATTATGGAACTTTCCCTGGATCTGTAAGCTTCAATAAATATCCCTTCCTCCATAACTGTGCCTGGTCTGGAAGTTCATCTCAGCGAACCTGAAGCTGTCTGCTACAGAATTTGGTACCAGAAGTGGTTCTGGAGAAACAGAATTGTAAGGATGGGTTTCTCTAGTGGGCTTAGTGCTATCTGGGGTTGGCTCTCCAATTTCAATGCTGCTAAAGGCCCCACTGGTGATAAGGAGAGCGCTTTTCCTGGAAATAAGGGGGGCACTAATAATCCATGGTGTGCACTATTTCAAGAACTACGTGAGATAGATGTATTTGGTGACCCTGAATCATGTCTTGTGAAGAGCAAGGAATTTAGTAACTCTGTATTTAAAACATTTGAGTATTTGTGGAAAAGTAAGACCAATGATGAGGCTGGTTGGTTGCTTTTGGCATCTCTGGACAAACTAGTGAGGGAACAGCAGAAGCTCAAAAAGGAAAATTCTAAGCTTAAGACTCACATACATGATCTCAAGGTTTCTAAGGGTGCCCTGGAGGAGAGTCTCCTCTCTAGCCAGAACAGGGCTCGGATTGCAGAAAACCAAACCTAAGCTCTCATTGTGAGATTGGCTAATTTGCAATGTAAATTCAAATCCCAGCCTCACCAACTATCAGAAGTTAAAGTGAGGGCACTGATTGGAAAAGAGTGGGATCCTGTGACTTGGGATGGTGATGTGTGGGAAGACCCTGAAGAACCTGGGGACACTGAAGTGTTAGATTCTGAAGAAGATGTTTTGGATGAAAATATGGCCTGCCCTCCCTTAGCAGCAGTTGTATCCCCACCCCCACATCCTGAGGTATTATCCTCCCCACCCTTGCGTGAGGGAATTCATCCCTCTTTGTCTGGGGAATCAGCAGGAAGTGCTGGTGCTTCTCAGTTCCCACCCATTTTTGCCTCTAGGCCTATAACCAGACGGAAGGCTAGGCAGGCCCCTAAAGGTGAGATAGAAAGTGTGACACAGGAGGAAGTGAGGTACACCCCTAAAGAACTTCAGGAGTTTTCTAACTTGTACAGGCAGAAGCATGGGGAATATGTGTGGGAATGGATCTTAAGGGTGTGGGATGATGGAGGAAGGAAAATAAGATTAGATCAGGCTGAATTTACTGAAATAGGCCCATTGAGCAGAGATTTTAGATTTGACAATGCAGCTCGTGCAGTTGGAAAGGGTGCCAAGAGTTTATTTGATTGGTTGGCTGAAGTATGGATCCAAAGATGGCCTACTGTGAGTGAGCTCGAGCTGCCTGATATCCCTTGGCTTAATGTCGATGAAGGGATTAAAAAGCTCAGAGAACTTGGAATGCTGGAGTGGATTTGCCATGTTAACTCATCTTTGCCCCCACAATGGGAGCATCCAGAAGATGTGCCCTTCACTAAGACTATAAGAAACAGATTTGTGAGGGGAGCGCCAGCATACTTAAAGTCTTCCATCATTGCTCTTTTATGTAAAGAAGACCTCACAGTGGGAGCTGCAGTTGCTGCATTAGGTGATTTAGATGCAATGGGCATAACTGGATCTCGGGGTAACAAGGGCCAAGTGGCAGCACTGAATCGCCAAAGGCGGGGTGAACGTGTTTTTCATAATAGACAGTGTAGGCAAAATTATGCACATAAAGGTATGACTCGTATGGACCTTTGGAATTGGCTGATTAATCATGGTGTTCCCAGAAGTCAAATAGATAAGAAGCCTACTGAATTTCTTCTTGATCTGTATAAGCAGAAAAATTCCAGAGCAAGGGAACATAAAGCCACTTTGAATTATAGCAACAGAGAATCAAGACCTCTTAATCAGTTTCCAGATTTGAGCCAGTTTACAGACCCTGAGCCCCTTGATTGAAGGGGTGGCTGGGTCCCCTTGAGGAAGGACCCTCCTGCAACTGCCAAAAGTTTCAATATTAAACTTACACCTATCCTTCCTCAGAGGGACCTGCGGCCTTTTGCTAGGGTAACTGTACACTGGGGGAAAGGAAATAATCAGACCTTTCGGGGCCTACTGGACACTGGCTCTGAATTGACATTGATTCCAGGAGACCCCAAAAAGCACCATGGCCCTCCAGTTAAAGTAGGTGTTTATGGAGGTCAGGTGATCAATGGAGTTTTGGCAAATGTTAGACTGACAGTGGGTCCAGTGGGTCCCCGAACTCACCCTGTGGTTATTTCCCCAGTGCCAGAATGCATAATTGGGATAGATATACTTAGGAGTTGGCAGAACCCTCACATTGGTTCCCTGACTTGTGGAGTGAGGACTATTATGGTTGGAAAGGCAAAATGGAAGCCACTGAGGCTCCCACCACCAGGGAAAATAGTGAATCAGAAACAGTATCGCATCCCTGGAGGGATTTCAGAAATTAATGCCACTATAAAGGACTGAAGGATGCAGGGGTGGTGGTTCCCACTGTAAGTCCCGCTCCGGGGGACTCCCCGGGCTCAGTCTCAGGAAAGACGGCACCCCAAATCACTCACGAGAAGCGGTCTTGATGCAAACAGCATGAGGATTTTTATTGAGGGACCGGTGCACTGGGGCTCGACACAGAGTCCTCACGCAGGAGGGGTGAAGGAAAGGGTTTATAAAGGGAGAAGGGCGGGAAAGAGACAAAGGGGTTACGTCATATTGTATCCTTTAAAATGATTGGTTCTAAGAAGGCGCGCACGGGAACCTTGCGAGTTGCTTTAGGGAGGGGATCCTGCTTTGGGGACTTTCCATATAGAGTGAGTCCTGATTGGTCGGATCCACCTGGTGTCCCTTAATTAAGTCAGGCATAACCGCAGGCGGGGGGGGGGTGGCTCCAGAAAACGGGGGCAGGGTTCATGGAATGGGCGGTTGAGCAAGGCATATCTTAGGTGACCATTAACTGGCAAAAGAACAAAGCATATCCTAGGCAACTTATCAACTGGCAAAAGGTCAGGTTTTCATTTTTCAGGTTAACTAACATAAAATGGCAGTTCTTTTTATTTAGCGGAAGCAAGCAAGCAATGTTACAGAAGCTGAATAGAGCATGTTTAACAAAAGCAAAAACAAGAACTTTTAGTCTTTCACCACCACATCTCCCTTTAACTCTCCTATTTGGCCTGTTCAGAAGACAGATGGATCCTGGAGGATGACAGTGGATTATCGGAAACTTAATCAGGTGGTGACTCCAATTGCAGCTGCTGTACCAGATGTGGTTTCTTTACTTGAGCATATTAACACATCTCCTGGTACCTGGTATGCGGCTATTGATCTTGCAAATGCTTTCTTCTCCATACCTGTCCATAAGGACCACCAGAAGCAATTTGCCTTCAGCTGGCAAGGTCAGCAGTACACATTTACTGTTTTACCTCAAGGTTATATTAACTCTCCAGCCCTGTGTCATAGCTTAGTTCACAGGGACCTTGATCGCTTGTCCCTTCCACAGGGTGTCACGTTGGTCCATTATATCGATGACATAATACTAATTGGATCAAATGAGCAGGAGGTGGCATCCACTCTGGAGTTGCTGGTACAGCATATGCGCATCAGGGGATGGGAAATAAATCCATCCAAAATTCAAGGACCTTCCACCTCAGTGAAATTTCTAGGAGTTCAGTGGTGTGGGGCATGTAGGGATATTCCTTTTAAGGTGAAGGACAAGTTGTTGCATTTGGCCCCTCCTACCACTAAGAAAGAAGCACAACGTCTAGTGGGCCTATTTGGATTTTGGAGACAGCACATTCCTCACTTGGGTGTCTTACTCCGTCCCATATACCAAGTGACTCGGAAAGCTACTAGTTTTCAGTGGGGCCCAGAACAAGAGAAGGCTCTTCAACAGGTCCAGGCTGCTGTGCAGGCTGCTCTGCCCCTTGGGCCGTATGATCCAGCAGATCCAATGGTACTTGAGGTTTCAGTGGCAGACAGGGATGCTGTTTGGAGCCTTTGGCAGGCCCCCATAGGTGAATCACAGCGGAGGCCATTGGGATTTTGGAGCAAGGCCCTGCCATCGTCTGCAGACAATTATTCTCCATTTGAGAGACAGCTTTTGGCCTGCTATTGGGCCTTAGTGGAAACTGAACGTTTGACAATGGGCCATCAAGTTACTATGCGACCTGAGCTGCCCATCATGAGCTGGGTGTTATCTGACCCACCAGGCCATAAAGTTGGACGTGCACAGGAACAGTCCATCATTAAGTGGAAGTGGTATATACATGATCGGGCTAGAGCAGGCCCTGAAGGTACGAGTAAGTTACATGAGGAAGTTGCCCAAATGCCTATGGTTGCTACTCCTGTTGCAATGCCTTCTGTCCCCAAGCATGCACCTATGGCATCATGGGGTGTGCCCTATGATCAATTGACTGAGGAGGAGAGGTCTAGGGCATGGTTTACAGATGGTTCAGCACGTTATGCAGGCACCGCCCAAAAGTGGACAGCTGCAGCATTACAGCCCCTTTCTGGGACAACTCTGAAGGACTGTGGTGAAGGGAAGTCTTCACAATGGGCAGAACTTCGGGCAGTACATGTGGTTGTGCAATTTGCTTGGAAAGAAAAATGGCCAGATGTGCGCTTATACACTGATTCATGGGCTGTGGCCAATGGTTTGGCTGGATGGTCTGGGACTTGGAAGGAGCACAATTGGAAAATTGGTGAAAAGGACATTTGGGGAAGGTGTATGTGGATAGAACACTCTGAATGGGCAAAGGATATAAAGATACTTGTGTCCCATGTTAATGCTCATCAGAAGGTGACCTCGTTGGAGGATGACTTTAATAATCAAGTAGATAAGCTGACCCATACTGTGGATAGTGGTCAACCTTTTTCCTCAGCCACCCCTGTCATTGCCCAA
Organism: Dipus sagitta; assembly: GCA_036346955.1. Classification (NCBI taxonomy): domain Eukaryota; kingdom Metazoa; phylum Chordata; class Mammalia; order Rodentia; family Dipodidae; genus Dipus; species Dipus sagitta. Next base: position 40,712,419 of record CM070771.1, read on the forward strand.
TGGGCCCACGAACAAAGTGGCCATGGTGGCAGAGATGCAGGCTATGCATGGGCCCAACAACATGGACTTCCACTAACTAAGGCTGACCTGGCTACGGCTACTGCTGAGTGCCAAATTTGCCAACAGCAGAGACCAACTCTGAGCCCCCGATATGGTAGTATTCCTCGGGGTGACCAGCCAGCAACCTGGTGGCAGGTTGACTACATTGGACCACTTCCATCATGGAAAGGGCAGCGTTTTGTCCTTACTGGAATAGACACTTATTCTGGGTATGCATTTGCCTTTCCTGCACGTAGTGCTTCTGCCAAGACTACCATCCGTGGGCTTATAGAATGCCTTATTCACCGTCATGGCATTCCACACAGCATTGCTTCTGACCAAGGAACTCACTTCACCGCCAAGGAAGTACAGCAGTGGGCTCATGATCATGGAATTCACTGGTCTTACCATGTGCCCCACCATCCTGAAGCAGATGGCTTGATAGGACGGTGGAATGGCCTTTTGAAGAAACAGCTACAGCGCCAACTAGGTGGCAATAGCTTGGAGGGCTGGGGGGGGGGTGTCCTCCAGCAGGCTGTATATGCTCTGAATCAGCGTCCTATATATGGTACTGTTTCTCCTATAGCCCGGATTCACGGGTCCAGGAATCAAGGGGTGGAAATGGGAATAGTCCCACTTACCATCACTCCAAGTGACCCATTAGCTAGATTTTTGCTTCCTGTTCCTGCAACCTTATGCTCTGCTGGATTACAAGTCTTGGTCCCAGAGGCGGGAGTGCTTTTGCCAGGAGACACAAAGAACATTCCATTGAACTGGAAGCTAAGACTTCCCCCTGGTCACTTTGGGCTCCTAATGCCCTTGAGTGAACAGGCTGAGAAAGGAGTTACAGTGATAGCAGGGGTGATTGATCCAGACTACCAGGGGGAAATTGGACTGCTTCTCCACAATGGAGGTAAGGAAGAGTATGCCTGGAGTGCAGGAGATCCTTTAGGGCGTCTGCTAGTGTTACCATGTCCTGTTGTCAAAGTCAATGGATGACTGCAACAACCCAATAGAAGTAGTGTGATAAATGGCCCAGATCCTTCAGGAATGAAGGTATGGGTTACCCCTCCAGGTAAAGAACCAAGACCTGGTGAGGTGCTTGCTGAAGGTGGAGGAAATACAGAATGGGTAGTAGAAGAAGGCAGTTACAAATACCAGCTAAGGCCACGTGACCAGTTACAGAAACGAGGACTGTGATTGCAATGTTTCTGTCCTGCCTTGATAACAGAGTGTTTGCATGTATCTACACCAATATTACGATTATATCATTAGCTAACTGTTGAATTTATATTAGACCCATTATACTAGAGACTAAGCTTTGTGTTGGGGGGAAGATTTTGCGGTTCCGGTTGTACGTGGGATAGTTATGCCATGTTAGGCGGAATTATGAGCTTGTTACTGTTTTCATTTGAAAATTAAGTATGATGTAAGGAGACATGATTTGATGCCAAGTTGACAAGGGGTGGACTTGTGATAGCTAAGGTGTTGTCAACTTGATCTGTTTAGTAATCCATAGGTTGCTTCTAGGAAGGATCAACTAAAGGAGGAAGTCTTTCCCCAAGGTTAAGCCCTTCCCCCAGAATGGGTGGTCCTGCCCAGAGGGGGACTTGATACAAGGGAGCTCTGGGAAAAAAGAGTCCCTTCCTTCCTTCCTGCCTTCCTTCCATTTTGGCTGCCAGAGCTGCTTGCTACCTTCCAGCGTGGATTGAAGACCAGTGCGGACGAAAGACCAGCATCAACTGAAGACCCCCATGGATTGAAGCCCAGCGGCTCCTCAGGAAGCCTCCAGGCTTTCCTGCACCATCTGCAGTGCTGGGTCGGGACTGCTGAGGCATCTGGCAACGAGGACTGAGCAACTACCAGGTTCAGTGATTCTCGGGCCTGCAACTGCTATTGGACTACTGTAAGCTGACCCAATAAACCCCTTTTAAAATAATTCATTCTAGCAGTTCTGTTCCTCTAGAGAACCCTGACTAATACAGAATTTGGTACCAAGGAGTGGGGTGAGATGAACCTTACTATGTGGATGTTGATCTTTTGGAACCTTTGTTTTGGAGGAATAGGCATGGATTTGGTGCTTGCAACTGAAGATGTCTTCTGGAGTGGTAAGCCAAGTTTTATGGACTATTCTGATGAGAGTCTGAGAATGCTAAGTGCAGACAGCATTGAACTTAGAGGCTTGGCTTATGAGCTTTCTAAGGGGAAGGAAAGACTGCAGAGGACTTTGTTGGAACTGGGCTACTGGCATAAGGGCTGGATGCGTCCTGCTGCCCAAGCCCAGAGTGTTTGATCAAGGTTAAATTTGTAATGGACTGATGTGCTTGGCTGAAGATATTGGACTGAGAGATTTAAGATTTTAAGCTGGAAAATCTCAAGCAAGTTAAAATTACAGGCACAGAGACTGGTTTTAGGTTACTGAACCTGCTATTGTCAAACACATTAGCAATCTTAAGGAAGATGGTCCAACTGTTTTACATTCAAACAATGGAAAGGATGCCTGAGGAAGGACTCTCATAGAAATGCAAACTCTTTTGGAAAGAGTTGACTGGAGAAGGAACCTGCTTTTCAAGGTTATGATTTATTTCATCTGTGAATTAAGAATATGGCTGTGTCCTGCACACCTGGTATTGGTTTCAGAAGCATGAAAAGTGCAAGGAGTGGTCGTGAATTGCACATGCTTCCAGGAGCTGCTGCTGAGATGTGGCATGAGGTAGGGCCTGATGCCCTGATAGGCTGAAAGAGCCTTTGGAAAATGTGAGAAGTGGTCATGAATTGCACACGGTTCCAGGAGCTGCTGCTGAGATGCGGCATGAGGCAGGGCATGATGCCCTGATAGGCTGAAAGAGCCTTTGGAAGATGGACCATGGTTTGCATGAAGACCTGAAGATGTTTTGTATATACCAGGACTGTGCAAGGGCTACCATAGAGCACACTGTTGGCCTGGGATGGAAGTGTTCCCTGGGTACTCTGCCCAGCTGGAGGGGCAGAATTGGAAAGTCTGGAGACTGTTAGTCTCTGGGTATATTGAACTTGAACTACAGAAGTTTGATGTTTGTTTGATGGTGGTTGAGTTTGCATTGTTTTAGTCTCTCCTTGCTATGCATTATACCAGTTGAAAATGTTTACTCTGTGCCTTTATATGTTAGAAGTGTTTAACTTGCTTGATTTTACAGGTCTTTGTATCTTAAACTGGTCAAGACTGTGGGGACCTTTGAAATTGAACTGAGTACAATTTACAAGGTGTGATGGTTATAAATCTATTGGGGGCCAGGGGCGGAATGTGGTGGTTTGAATAGAATAGATGGCCCCCAATATATTCAGTCGTTTATTTGTTTGTAGTTTGCATCTCTAGCCATCTGGCTGGAGGCAATGCCATTGTGTAGATCTTAAGGTGTGGTGGTGGGTTTGAGATTTCAATCTAAGATATGCAAAGTGTGCCTAGCTGGAGTTCCTGAAGTGTGCTGTGGCTTTTGACCTTTAGGCTTGTACTGCTCTCTCTCTGCTTGGACCTATAAAGGCAGGCCAGCTTCTTCTGCCATTATGGAACTTCCCCTGGATCTGTAAGCTTCAATAAATATCCCTTCCTCCATAACTGTGCCTGGTCTGGAAGTTCATCTCAGCGAACCTGAAGCTGTCTGCTACAGACAGAGAGAAGGAGGGAGGGAGGGAGGGAGGGAGAGAGAGAGAGAGAGAGAGAGAGAGAGAATGGGCGCTCCAGAGCTTCCAGCCTCTGTAAACGAACTCCAGATGTGTGCGCCCCCTTGTGCATCTGGCTAATGTGGATCCAGGGGAATTGAGCCTCGAACCGGGGTCCTTAGGCTTCACAGGCAAGCGCTTAGCCACTAAACCATCTCTCCAGCCCTCAACAAATTAATTTTAGAGGGACACAAACATGCACACCTTAGCTTAGCCCCCACAACAACAGACATGTGACTTATAATATACATATAAACATATAGATATGAACAGATGTTGAAATGAGACTATTTTATTAAAGGTGAAGTAACACACACACACACACACACACACACACACACACACAAATTAGTGACTGTTCAGAGCTGAGGTGAAAGTATTTTGAACTGAATGTTTCTGTCTTTCAAAATTTTCCATGGACTAAGTGCATGTATTTAGTTCCAATACATGTATTTATCGTAGAATTATCAAATCTGTTTTTCATTACCTTAAATAATTATCATCTCTTTGTGCTAAGAACATTTAAAACAGTCCCTTCTATGTTTGATATATAATCTTAACTATAACCATCCACTATGTGATAGAATACCAGAACTTGTTCCTCTATTATCATTATTTTTTATTTATTTATTTGAGAAAGAGATACAGAAATAGAAAGAGAGAGAGAGAGAGGGAGAAAATGGGTGTGCCAGCGCTTCCAACCACTGCAAAGAAACTCCAGATGTGTGCGCCCCCTTGTGCATCTGGCTTATGTGGGTCCCAGGGAGTCGAACCTGGGTCCTTTGACTTTGCAGACAAGTGCCTTAACCGCTAAGCCATCTCTCCAGCCCCTCTGCTATTATTTTTTTATATTTTATTTATTTATTCATTTATTTGAGAGAGAGAGAGAGAGAGAGAGAGAGAGGCAGATAGAGAGAAAGAGAATGGGCTTGCCAGGGCCTTCAGCCACTGCAAATGAACTCCAGGTGCATGCACCCCCTTGTGCATCTGGGTTGCGTGGGTCCTGGGGAATTGAACCGGGGTCCTTAGGCTTCACAGGCAAATGCCTTAACCACTAAGCCATTTCACCAGCCCACCTCTATTATTTTTTAATGTGTATGTGAGTGTGTACACAAGAGTTTCTTACTGCTGAAAAAGAATGCCAATCCAGCTTTATTTGGTGTCTGGGGAATTGAACCTGGCCCAGCAAGCTTTGCAAGCAAGCACCTTTAACCACTGAGCCAGCTCCCTAGCCCCTTCTAAGTATTCTGTACCTGTTAACCAATCTTTGCTCCTTATCCCATCTCCTCTCATCAATACTGCCTCTCTCTAATCACTATTCTACTTTCAATTTCCATGAGGTCAATATATTTTTAAAGATGTCATGTGAGTCAGATCATGAATTTTTTTTAAATAATCATTTTGGCATCCTCTCACTTTCTATTTCTCCAAGTACTCTTTTTTAAATTTTTTTGTTTATTTTTATTTATTTATTTGAGAGTGACAGAGAGAGAAAGAGGCAGAGAGAGAGAGAGAGAGAGAGAGAGAGAGAGAATGGGCATACCAGGGCCTCCAGCCACTGCAAACGAACTCCAGATGCGTGCTCCCCCTTGTGCAACTGGCTAATGCAGGTCCTGGGGAATCGAGCCTCGAACCCGGGTCCTTACGCTTCACAGGCAAGCACTTAATCGCTAAGCCACCTCTCCAGCCCCAGATTATGTATTTTTGACTGTTTATTTTCACTTAACATCATATCCCCTGGTTTCAGCTTTCATATATATTGTTACAAATGACAACATTTCATTCTTTTATGTCTGAACAGTGTTTCTCTGTTGTATTTTTCCACATACCCACTAATGGACATGTATGTTGATTCTTTATCTTGGTTTGCTTTGGCTAGTACTACAATAAACGCTTTGGCTAGTACTACAATAAACACAGGAAGACAAAAAAAAATCTGTACCAAAACCATTACTTCTACAATGGAGGTGTTAGGAGGAACTGGAAGACATGCTGATTCACAGGACCAGGGACCCAGACTGATATGTGTGAAGAAGCCTGCACCCCAGAGAGCTCAGGTTCTATTGTATACTGAAGGGGAGTTGCTACAGAATCTTTTGTTGTTGTTGTTGCTGATGTTTGGTTTTTGTTCTCTTTGTTGTTGTTGAGACAGGTTTTCATGTAGCCCAGGCTGGCCTCAACTCTATATGGCTGAGGCTGACCTTGTTCTCTCGATCCTCCTGCCTCCACCTTTACATAGTTGGGATTACAGGTATGTGGCACCACGTTCTAACTGAATAATCTTAAAAGGGTCTCTCAGGAGGGAGAGGGAACATTCTGGCAGCATTAGTAATGATTGAATTGGAGTGGAATAAACCTGGGGACAGGGAGACCATTATACTTATCTACATTAAAAATGCTGTAAACTGGATCTAAATGCTTATTAGCTGCTGCTTTCTAGGAGTCACTGAGGTCTACCCTCATGTACAAGACCAGAACAGAACTCCCATTCTGTCAAAACACTCAGCTCCAATAATGAGTGAGGACTAGAATCTGTCTGGTTGCCACAAGCTTAGTATCTGAGTTGTGTAGGGTGAACTCCAAGAGTTCAAGCTTTCCTCTGACCTGTCTCAATCAATGTTTATGTCAGCCCCCCCCCCCCAAGAAAAAGAGCTATCCATGGTGTGATCAGTTGCCTGAAACAGGCCAGGAAATTGGCATGAAGGAAAGACCCTTTTCTCACCTTTACTTCTGCCCCTCATAGGTGGAGCTCTAGAATCATGAATTCTTCATTCAGCCAACTCCAAACTCACAGCACTGTCCAGAGGAGAGGGGCTCATGCATGTTCTTTCTTCCTTCCTCTGGGATCCTGGAAATGGTGCCCATGAGCCCAGTGATCTTTGCCACCACTCATGGGTACAGCCTCAGAGTCCTTTCTTTTTTTAAAAAAACATTTTTAAATTTATCTATTTTATTTATTTATTTGAGACAGAGAGAGAGAGAGAGAGAGAGAGACAGAGAGAAAGAGAGAGAGAGAGAGGGAGAGAGAGAGATCAAGAGAGTGGGAATGGGTGCACCAGGGCCTCCAGCCACTGCTAACGAGCTCCAGACGCATGTACCACCTTGTGCATGGCTAATGTGGGACCTGGAGAATCGAACCTGGGTCCTTAGGCTTTGCAGGCAAACACCTTAACTGCTAAACCATCTCTCCAGCCCCAGAGTCCTTTCTTTATAGGACTCCAGTTGATCACTGTTATGGATTAGTGCTAGACATGAGGTGGAAGTCATTCATGCTCTGAAGCTCCTCCCCCACTTGGATGTCAATACTGCTCAGGATGGGGATGGGGGTCCACTTTACCACACTCCTTGAGTTACTTAGCTTCTCTCTTTTCTCTTTAACTTGATGTTTCAAGGCCAAGTGCCTTGGAGCCACAATGATGAGATGTGAATTATAAAGACATTTTGTGCTCTGGGAATCTTTAATCACACACTGGGTCATTCTGCCGTGAAGGCCTGTTTTCCGCACAGCACCTGGGTATGGCTCTCTGCAAGAGAATGACCTAGCTGACATTGGCTTTGTCCTCAGGAATTTTCTGTGTTGTTGGAGAAAGATGGCATGGAGCTGTGAAATAAACCCAACACTTTAGGCATCTTCAGAAGCTAAATGCTAAGTGAGCAGAGACGATGACAAATGCCAGAGGAATTCAGAATACACAGGAGCAGATATTTTTGAAGACAGCAAACAGGGTTCCGCCCCTGATTCATCACTGTGTCGCTGGCTGTGGTCCCGCAAGTGCCAGATGATGGGGAGGCGAGGCCAGGCGCTGGGGAATGAGCAGGCAGGAGGCGGTGGCGCTCTGCGGCCCCGGGCGGGCTCCGGAGCTTTGGCACAGCCTGGTAGCACTGGCAGAGGCTGGAGGAGGCAGGGGAGTGGCGCGCCCACCTCCAGGAACATCCACGTGCTTCCCTTGTCGTCATCTGAACTTAAATTCATCGACACCCACAGCTTTGAAATCCCCGAGGAGGCAGCAGATAGACAGAGGAGGGAGCCATTTGCAGGGGGTGGAGGGTGGCGAGTGTTCTGTGAGGTTTCTCCTGGCGACTTCACAGCAGCTAGGATGGAGAAAGCTGAGAGGGCGGAGGCGGTAAGAGGAGTCCAAGTTGCCCACACACGGGGTCCCAACCGTGGGCTAATCTAGGGCCTAGGGATTATGAAAAGACACGTCATTCCCTTACATCCTGATAATTGCTAAGAACCTCTTTTGAGGGCTCATGATGGGAGAGGATCTGGGTTTGGTGGACTCCCAGAAGCCTAAGGATTTGCCCCCTACCAGTGTAGGCGGGGCCATTTGGTGTGAAAGTGAACTATGCAGTCTAAAGTGAATCATGTTATGCACAGCCCCACCCGCCCATGGCATTTGCAGATAGCAGTTAATACTATGAGCAGGAGGGAAGAGGAGCAGAGAAGAGTTGGGAGGATGCTGAAGAGCAGAAGGAGGTCATTCCACCCCTTCACCTTGGGCCTTGCTCTCCCCGACCCCCGCCCCACCTGAGGTTTAAAAGCATAACTTGAAAAGCCTTAAATGAAAAAAAAAAAAAAATCTTCACAGGGACTAACTACAGGAAACTGTTCTCCAGGCAAGTGCCTTAACTGCTGAACCATTTCTCCAGCCGGTCCCCCCAACCCCCAGCAAACCATTCTGAAGTGCTAATTCTCTATTTCTTCCCTCACTCCTCACTTGCAGGCACCTCCACACGCCTATCACCAGGCCGTGAGGGAGGATCTGTGTGGGACACTGAGCAGCTCCCAGATCATCTCCTCCTTTCCCACCTCTGCTGCTATGTGCCAAGGGAAAAGCAGCCATCTCTTGCCTGCGCTGCTGAAATTGTTCTTGGACTAGGTTTAGAAACCTGGTTCTGACCTTGCCTCATGCATGAATTGCATAGATGTTATATTTCCCATTTTTGAAAGATAATCTATTAGGACTACAAAGTTGTTTGCATTACTCTCCTGTTTAAATCCAACTTCCTGATGATAGCTGTGGAACCTCTGGGGATCGCTCCATGGTAGAGCACTCGCTTAGCATGTATGTAAGGCCCCAGGTTTGATCCTCAGTTCTGAAAACAGCCAGCAATCCTGAGTGACCTTTCCCCATCCACATTTCTAGGCGCTCCTGAGACCTCCTTCCTCGTTCCACTTCCACCCAGTTTCTCAAGGGGTCCAAGCTTCTTTTTGCCTTTGTGATTTTGCACCTGTTGACCCTGTTGTCTAGAACGTCCTTTGCTTTTGGTATATCTGGTTCCTTCTCAGCCTTCAGGACTTGGCTTCAAGAAACAGGTCTTCCCAGACTGCCTTTTCTACTCTGTATTGTTAAATCTAAGACACCACCTGTTGTAAGATTTACCATTATTTTATGTACTAGAAACGTCAAAGTCAATGAGATACGGCAAGCAGGATTTCTCTGTGATTCTTTGTCATTTTATCTTATCACAGGGGTCACATTTCACAGCTGTAAACTTTATCATATAGACACTGTATCTAAGATATAGCTGGTCATTGAAAGGCTCATGCTAGCAGGCATGCATCTTGTTAATGACTCTATGTTTGGCAGCCACTGCAGTCCCTGGTCCCTCGCAGATGTTTCCTAGGTGGCTGGTGGATGACATGAGTGAGTAGAAGTGGTGGCTCAAAGTGAGAGGACCACACTTGAATCTGTCTCCATCCCTAACCAATAAGATGACCTGAACCAACCCTCTGCTTCCCTGGACTGAGTTTAGACATATCCTAAGTCCCGCCCAACTCTCACATGCCGGAAACCAAGGGAAGAAATCTTTACCAATTGTATAGGTTATTTTAATGGGAAAGTGTCCATTTTCATAAGTGCAACAGGATTTTCACATGTGTTGTCCTCAAGCCTGGTAATCATCACATTACTAAGTTCTTTCAAATCCAGAGAACTATTACAGGAAGATTCTCTACTGCAGAATAGCAAGGAGACATTTGAGCTGTTCTCGCTTCCATGCTGCGGGCACATCAGTGATACATGGAGGCAGTGCCTACTTGGTCCTATGTGGCTGAGTGAGGGCAGGATTTCTTCAGAAAGTGGCTTCTTAGCATGATGCTCTTACCACGTGTCATCACATTTCAAATGTATTTAGTGATTATTTATTCACTCTAGCACAATGGGATTTTGATAAACTGAAAAGATTGGGATCCCAAAGTCAGTGAGAGGAATATGGAAGCCTTTGAAACTTTGGACTAGAAAAGCCCTACAATGCTACAAGCAGAGCTTAATGCGATATACTGGTGGGAGTTTGGAAGGCCAGAGGGCTCTGAGAAATGTAGGCTATGCAGACTGGGCTCAAGAGGTTTCAGGAGGCACTATGGATTCTATTGGGAATGGGGCTAGAGACAAGTCATGTGATATTCTGGCAAAGAAACTGCCTGCATTCTGCCCATGTCCTGAAAACTTGAGTGAAGCTGAATTTAAAAGTAATAGACAGGGCTGGAGTGACATCTTAGTGGTTAAGGCACTTGCCTGTGAAGGCTAAAGATCCAGGTTCAATTCCCTAGTACCCATGTAAGCCAGATGCACAAGGTGGCACATGCATCTGAAGTTCATTTGCAATGCCTAGAGGCCTTGGCATGCCCATTCTCTCTTTCCCCCCTCTCTATCTCTATCTGCCTCTCTGAACTAGCCAGCTAAATAAATAAATAAATAAATAATTTAAAAGTAATAGACTAATGTGTTTGGCAGAGGAAATTTCAAGGCAGAAAAGCATTGAGTCTGTGTAGAGGCCTTTCTTATAGTCTCTGGTTCAGATCTACAATGAAAGAGAGTAAAATACAGAACAAAAAGACATGAAAATATCAAGTTTGGCATCTAAAGAAATGTAAGCTGAAAGCCCCTGGCACAGAAACTGTAGCTGCTTCTGCTTTGGCTGTAATTGTTTTTTCAAAAGTAGGATCTCACTGCAGCCCAGGTTGACCTCGAACTCACTCTGTAGTCAAAGGCTGGCCCACAGGAATCCTGCCTCTGCTTCCCAAATGCTGGGATTAAAGGCATGCACCACTAGGCCTGCTTTGTACTTGTTAAAGAGATTACCACACTTAAGGATAAGCCAACTTTTCTGCACGGGGACTATAGGAAGGATGCCCGGAGGGTAGGAACAAACCCACTGCAGGCTAAAGGCAGGAAGAAGGTAAATTCTTTTGAAAGGAGGTCTGAGGAAGAATACCAAAAGAGGTGCTGCTTCCCAAGGCCAGCAGCCTGAAGCTGCTCCAGCTGGGCTCCATGGGTGCCAGGCTTTATCCTGATCTGGTAGCTGAACTTGACAGCATTGCCATGTGGAATGAAAAACGTAAAATGGAGTATTTAAACATGGTCCCAGAGAACCGCTGAGGCTCAGCACTGTCGGGGTCCCTGCAAGGAGGCCCTGTGCAGCCACCACATGAAGCTGTGAAGATGAATCCCAAGTTGCAATGGAGTTCCTCAGATGTTAGAGATGTCATGACCCTGGGACAGCCACTAAGGAAAGCTGCAGGCTAGAGGAGAATCTAGACTACAGACAGCACAGTGCAGAGGAGGAGCCACCTAAATCTTTTGGAACCCAGAAGATTTCATCATGAGTCCCAGGTGTCAGACATGGATCTGTAGAACTTGGTGTTTCAGACTTGTTTTGGTCCAGTCTTGCCTGCTACGACCCCAGTCCTTCCTCTTTGAGTGGGATTGTACTCTGACATTATATGTTGGAATTATGAAACCTGTGTTTTGATTTCACAGGGCTCACAGTTTAAAGACTATCTTGAGGGCTGGAGAGATGGCTTAGTGGTTAAGCGCTTGCCTGTGAAGCCTAAGGACACCAGTTCGAGGCTCAATTCCCCAGGACCCACGTTAGCCAGATCCACAAGGGGGCACCCGCATCTGGAGTTTGTTTACAGAGGCTGGAAGCTCTGGCGTGCCCATTCTCTCTCTCTCTCTCTCTCCCTATTTGCCTCCTTCTCTCTGTCGCTCTCAAATAAATAAATAAACAAAACAAAAAAATTTTTTTTAAAAAGACTATCTTGAGTGTCAGAACAACTTTGGACTTTTGAATGATTTCAGGGACTGGCAAAAACCACAGGGACTTTTAACATTGGACTGAAGGCATTTTGCTTCATGAGATGTTCATGAGTCCATGAGGCCCAGAGGTAGAATGTGACAGTTTGAATGTAAAATGTCCGCCACAGCTGCATATGTTTAATACTTCATCTCTAGCTGTTGGCACTGCTTGGGAAGGTTGTAGAACCTTTAGGATGTGGAGTCTTTCTGGAGTGGGCTCATCGCTGGGGATGGGCCTTGCAGTGATATGGCTGCACATCCTTTCACTATCTTTGCTTCCTGTGGCAAGATGATACCACCCTCCTGCTCCTGCCATGCTTTCCCTGCCACGATGGAAGCTATCCTCTGGAAGTGTGAGCCAAGTTAAAACCCTTCCCTTTCCATAGGCTGTTTCTGGTCAGATATTTGTTCATGGCAACGAGAAGGTAACTGCTATAACTACCTTACTCTGGCCGGAGGCCTCTGAGCTGTTTCCACTTCTGCTCTGCAGGAGCATCAATAGCAATTGAAGACCACTCAGTACTGTAGGCAGCGTCCGCTTGGCCCTGTGTGGCTGAGTGAGGGCAGAATTTCTTCAGAAAACAGCTTCTTAGCTTGCTGCCATGTTATGGTGCTCTTACCATGTGGCATCATATTCCAAATGCATTTGATGATTACTTATTCACTCCAGCACCCTAGGTTTTTGCAAAGTAACTGTGTGGGGATTGGGTCAATGGGAGTCAGTGCATGAGTCTAGTGTGTTAACTTTTTTCTAAAAAAGGGTTACCTGATAAATAGTTCCAGTTTTGTGGGTTATTTGGTCTCTCTAGCAGTATTTAATTCTGCCATTGTAACATGAAATGATATGTCACTGAATGGTTATGACAGTGTGCCAATAAAACTTTACTGAGGGCTGGAGAGTTGGCTTAGCAGTTAAGGTACTTGCCTGCCAAGCCTAAGGACTCATGTTCGACTCTCTAGGTCCCATGTAAGCCAGATGCACAAAGTGACACAAGTGTGCAAGATTGCACATGCACACAAGAGGACACATGTGTCTGGAGTTCAATTGCAGTGGTTGGAGGACCTGGCACACCAATTCTCTCTCCCTCCCTCCTTCTCTCTCTCTCATAAAAAAAGGTCAGTCTGTTGGGCTTGCCTTAAAAAAAAAAAAAAAACTTTATTGAAAGAAACAGGTAGTGGAGGTGCATTTGGCCTATCTATTATTTTCCAACTTCTGATCTAGGATTCCACATACTCAGAGTTTTTTAGGATCATATGTTGACTACTTGGGCCACACCTCAGATCACCCAATAGCAATGTGTATCTTGGATTATCTAAAGTCAAACAGCTGTGGAATGAGGACAAGACAGAATTCAGGACTCCTTCACCCTTGTTAAGTAGAATTTTCCCTGCAGGAGCAATACTTACTTCTAAAGTTCTCATAATGTATCTATCATACTCATTGATAATCACAGTACACTTAATTCTTCCTGGACAATGGAAGAGTGTGTGTTATTTAGACACAAAGAAAGAGAGAATTAATGAGAATAAGTCACTCTCAACCCATTTTAATTGCAAAGTTTAGAAAAGATATGTCAGTCACTCAGCTGCAAACATGTAGATATTCTGGGTAGTGCTAAGGGCCGCTTTACCTCTGTCTTCTGAACACGCTGCTTGGCAGCAGCTAGTAGTATTCTCTGAGGAAAGTCTTCTTGGGGCCCAGGGGAATGGCTCCATGGGTAACATGACTTGCTGTGCAAGTCCAATGACATAAGTTCATATTCCAAATTTCATGTAAAGCTAGGATTACAGATTGCACAACTGTAACTATAGGAGGCAGAGATAGAATCTGTAGCAGTTCATGATCAGCTAGCTTGGTACATACAGTGATGAGCAATAAGAGAGCCTATTTCAAACCAGGTGGAAGACACAGTCTGAAATCGCGTTATCCTCTGACCTTCATACACACACTGTGGCATGCACATCACACACACACACACACACACACACACACACACACACTCACAAGATAAAAACAAAATGTCTCCATGACCTGGGTCTAAGTCCAGCTTCCTGGAAGAGACACTGCTCTCTGATCAGGCAAGCCATTGCTGAGGTGAGAGAGGAGTACATAAACTAGGTTTATGTTTGAGAAATTAACTTTAGCTTGCTATGTGTTATTCATTTCTGCCTACTTGGCCATAAATGTACAGAGGTTCGACTCTGATCTCTTGCCCTCCTGTGGTACTGAAGAGCCTCTGGGGCCCTGCGTGTGCTAAGCAATTGCTCTGTCGCTGAGCTCGATACCCAGCCCTTCTCACTCTGATCTTGCTCTGCAGCTTCCTACTTTCCAGTTGGAGAGACAAGATATAAGCCTATAAGAAATTGCATGAAATTCAAAGCCTGGAAAGCATTTCAATGAAGTCAGAAATATTCATGTTTTCATTTTGTTTTCTCCCCTTCTTTCTAGCAATTGTCAGACACTAAATAAGCTCTAAAGCCACTGTGGCAAAAAGAAAGTTATTTTTCTTGAATATAATATAATCTATCTATAGTCCTTCATTCTCCTAATGCCCCAAAGCCCCTTCCATTTCTTTACAGAGTGATTTCATTGTTTTCTTTCCTGCTGACAGGAGAGGCCCACCAGCCCAGTGAAGTTTAAGGAACAAGGGCACTTCAATGTCTTTCCAGACCAAATATCTATCACTGTCAGATGCCTTCAGTTACCTAAAACTCAGAAAAGACTTGGAAATGAGTATTTTGCTTGCTTTTTATATTTTTGTAAAGGTTTTTGTTTTGGTATGTGTGTGGATGAGTGTGTCTCATGTGCACACATGTGAAGGCCAGAGAAGAACATTGGTCACCCTCCTCTATCACCTTTCCACCTTAATTCCTGGGGGCACAGCCTTTCCCTGAACTTAGAGCTCATGCCATTTTCAGATAGACTTTTTGACCAGAAAGCCCCCTGTAGCACTTACTTTCTTTCTTTCTTTCTTTTTTTTTTTTACTTTCACTACAAAATAATTTATTACAACACAAGCGTTAGCACAAGACTCCTACGTACAAGCCCAAAGCACTCCGGACCACTCAGCTAGGGGACTCTCTTCTTCCCCCTTGCCTTTCGGACCTCTTCTATCAGATCTTTTAGATACTGGATCTCTTTGCCAGAGAATCTGCCTTCTCTTTCAGAGCTTCGTTCTTTTTTTCTAGCTCTTTACACTCTCCAGTAAGGGCCTCCTGCTCTGCCCTCTTTTTCTGGCAGTACCTAGTGGCTGCGGTCTTATTTTGCTCCATTTTTTTATATTTTTTCAAACTTTTTCTTTTTCTTTCTTTCTTTCTTTCTTTCTTTCTTTCTTTCTTTCTTTCTTTCTTTCTTTCTTTCTTTCTTTGAAAGTGACAGAGAGAGAAAGAGGCAGATAGAGAGAGAGAGGGAGAGAATGGGTGCGCCAGGGCCTCCAGCCACTGCAAACGAACTTCTGATGCATGCGCCCCCTTGTGCATCTGGCTAACGTGGGTCCTGGGGAATGGAGCCTCGAACCGGGGTCCTTAGGCTTCACAGGCAAGCGCTTAACCACTAAGCCATCTCTCTAGCCCTTGCTCCATTTTTTAAAGTTTCTTATCCAACTTTCCAACCTTGATTTTTGCCGCCATCTCCCCAGGAGGATCATAAGGTTTGGGACGGGAGGACCCACGGGGAACGCTTGGAGATGGCAGACTACTTGGAAATCCCCCAGAGTTAGAAGGACTGTGCTGGGGAGAGCCAGGGTAGGACTCAGGGCTCATACAGATGCCACTGTCATTATCTGAGGGGGTGTCTTCCTCCTCTACGCACTGAGGGGTGATGGAAATGTAAACCGCGGTGTCAAGCTTCCTATCTCCTTCAGAAATATCAACTTCACTGCCTAGTTCTAAACTAAAGGAATGATCTGCAGTGGAAGACAGGACCCCTGGGGAAAAGGAAAGAGGTTGCAAGAAGGCAAAGGGAGTAACCTGGTCGACTTTTGTTGAACTTTCTGGGAGATGGCCAATTGGGTTCACTGTCTGGAGAGGCTCCTTATCAGTCTCTTGGACTAGGGGGGCAAATAGATCACATGTGTCATCAAAAGTATCCAAAAGCTCATCTGGCATGGTTTCCAGGTCCCCCATATGAAACAGGGCATCAAAATCAAACTCCTTCAGGTCCATTTTCTCCAACATCCAATCTGTCCCTGAGAAGGGATCCTCCTTGCCGATGTCTGAGGCACTGACCAACCCATCCACAGCCAGCCATTCGGAGGTGCCCGCCTTAGCCTTGTAGCCGGAGAACCCATGAGGTTTGAAGTGCTTGGCCACCTCCAGGTAGTCATCTAAGAGACCTAAGCTTTCTTCAGCCCCCAAACCCGACGGGTCGAAGGGGGACATCAAGTCCCCCGCCAACACCTCGCTGCTCAGGAAGCTCATCTCGGTCATGTTGCGGGGTTTTGTTGGAATCGAGGAATGTGCTTATTTCGAAGGTGTCTTTGTCGGTTACAGCAACGCTGCTGCTGGATGTCGTGAAAAGCGCCATGGCACTTACTTTCTTGTTACTGGGACAAAATATCCAACCAGAAGCAGCTTATGAAAGGAAAGGGTTTATTTCTAGCTTACAGTTTGAGGGGGAAGTTTCATCACGGTGGGGAGAGCATTGCAGGAGCAGACAGCAGGCATCAAGCTCCCACATCAGCAAGGAGCAAGCAGAGAGAGTGAGCAGGGCAAGTCTACAGTGCACCAAGGCCTGCCCAGTGACAAATATCCTCTAGACTGACGATAGCAAATAGGACTTCTTTAGTTTTCACTGATGTCTTGCAGTTTTTAGTTGGCCATGCAAGAATTTCAATCAGCTGTCCTCTCAGGAAGCTACAGAACAGAAAGGGCAGGGGTCCTTGCTGCAGGTCATTTTCCCAGGCAAAGAGTTGTAGCAAGCTCGAATTCAGCAAGCAGCAGTTGCCAGACACTGTACTGCTCTGCACACCCCCACACCTGAAATACTCCTGAGGACTCCTACGAAGAAAGATGCATGGAGCGAGCCTCCAATGATAAATCCACTGGTGGGCAGATGGAGCGCCAAAGGCACTGTAAGAGTTCATCTGGCCTGGTCACTCTCTGAGCTGCTACACAAGCTCAGGAACTCTGCAAGCCAGCTTTTCCAGGGCCGTAAGGAGGACGGGCAGGAGCCCAGAGCTGGCACAGTAACTGTTGGAGAGCATGGGTTTCCGACTGGGCGGGCACAGCCTTGCACCTGCACCTATGTGTTGGCTGCCAGAGCTGGCACTCATTTCTGGTCGTGCTGTTGGTGTTCTGTGCGCGGGGTCCTTGGCTTCTTTCCTCTGCATTTCTGTGTGTGGATCACCTTCCAGCGTGCCACAGTCCTGAACACCGACTCCAGCTGCTGCTTTTCTGTTTCACAACTGGGAGCTGGAAAGCAGACTCCAGCCTACTAACCCCAGACTGCGTGTACCCGCACCCCAGCTCAGGTGTTGGCACTTAATGGAACAAGGCTGGGACTGAGCTTTCTGGCAACTTTATATGAACAATTGCTACACTTAGGAACAGTCAGAAAAACCAGTCTTGATCACCTGAGAGCCAGGACCCCAAAGAATACTACTGACTTTTAAAATCTACCATTACCAATCAAAATGATCATAATTCAGATGTCATATCTGTTGGGGAACATGACATAATTTAAAGTGCATGATATATTACAGTGAAATCTTTAAATTTGGATAGAAGTCATAATACTTTTGTCATATTATCTCTTTCATTTGTTTGTTTTTGAGGCAGAGTCTCATTTTAGCCCTAGCTGACCAGGAACTCACCCTTGCAGTTCCAGGTTGGGCTCAAACTCACAGTGACCCTCCTTCTCAGCCTCATGAGTGCTGAGATTAAAGATATTTACCACCACAACTTACTCTTTTTAAACATATTTTAGAGGCTAGAGAGATAGATGGCTCAGCAGTTAAAGGTGCTTCCTTGCAAACCCTGATGGTCTGGGTTCAATTCCCTAGTACCCATGTAAAGCCAGATAGATGCACAAAGTGGTGCATGCACCTGGAGTTTGCCCATCTCTCTCTCTCTCTCTCTATCTCTTCTCTCCATCTCTCTCTAAAATAGATAACTACTTAAAATATTTATTTGATACACAGAGAGAGAAAAGTATGGATGCATCAAGGCCTCCTGATACTGAAAATGAACTCCAGAAACATATGTCACTTTGTGTGTCTGTCTTTACATGGATACTGGGGAATTGAGCCTGGGCAATTAGGCTCTGCAAATAAGCATTTGTAACCACTTTGAAATCTCCACAGGACTCTAAAAATATTTTTATTTGTTTAGACGTGTGTGCCTATGGTATGGGCATGCCACAGTCTCTTGCCACTGCAAACAAACACCAGATGCATTGTTACTTTTGGCATCTGACTTTACATAGGTGCTGGGAAATTGGATCCAGAATGGCAGGCTTTGCAAGCAAGCACCTTTAACCACTGAGCCATCTCCCCTGCTCCTGTTTGCCATTATATCTCATGATTCATATTTTATTGCACGTCGTTACAAGTGTATTATTACAGGGTGGTACTGTGTTTGAAAAGTGACTTCTTCAGCCTAGAGATACAGAAATGCAGGAAACCTTGGAATTTCCTTCAATCTCTGCTTTAATTTTTATTTAAAATATTTATTGATTTGAGGGGGGAAATGGGTGCATCAGGCCTCCTGCCACTGTAAGCAAACTTCAGACACATTTGTTGCTTTGTTCTATGACCTCATTTAATCCAGATGCCTCTCTGTTTGTTTTTTTGCTGGGATGACCTGTCAATCAATGAGAGTGGGATGTTGAAGTCACCCACTACAACTGTGTTTGGTGTTATGTATGACCTTAGTTCTAATAGTGTTTGTTTGGTAAAATTGGGAGCCCCCATGTTAGGTGCATAGGCTTTAATGTCCTCCTGTTGGATTGTTCCTTTAATCAATATAAAGTGACCTTCTTTATCTTTCCTATCTAATGTTGGACTGAAGTCTACCCTGAGATATTAGGATAGCAACCCCTACTTGTTTTCTAGGCCAATTTCTTGAAATACCATTTCCCAACCTTTCACCCTAAGATAGTGTCCATCCTTTGTAGAAAGGTGAGTTTTTTGGAGGCAACAAATTGAAGGATCCTTCTTTTTAACCCAGTCTGCAAACCTATGTCTTTTGGTTGGGTCATTGAGGCCACTGATAATTATTGAAAGGTCTGTATACATTTTTGCCATTTTTTCTTATTTTGTGGTTTTCCTGGTTTTAGCTTTGCTCTCTTGTATTAACTAGTATTTGAGTATGGTTTGTTTTTGCCAGGTTCCTTATACGTTTGCTTTTCTTTGTCTTCAGCATGGAGGATTCTTTCAAGTATATTCTACAGAGCTGGTTTTGTCTTCAAATATTCCCTTAGCCTTCTTTTTGTTGTGGAATGTCCTTATTTTTTCCATCCATCTGAATGGATAGCTTTACAGGAGAAAGTAACCTTGGTTGACAGTTGTTATCTTTCAGAACTTAGAATACATCATTCCAAGCCCTTCTGGCTTTTAAAGTTTGTGTTGAGTAATCTGCTGTGATCCTGATGGGCTTGCCTTTTATGTGACTTGATTTTTCTCTTTAACTGCTTTCAATATATTTTCTTTGGTTTGTGTGTTTGATAGTTTAATTATAATATGACAAGCAGAGGTTCTTTCCAGGGTTTGTCTGGTTGGTGTTATAATGGCTTCCTGTGTCTTCATTGGCACCTCTTTCCCAATTTTGGGAGAAGTTTTCTTCTATGATTTTGTTGAAGACACCTACTATGCCTTTGGAATGAAATTCTTCTCCTCCTACTGTACCCTGAATTCTTATGTTTGATCTTTTCATAGTGTTCCAAATATCTTGAAATTCCCATTCATACCTTCCTATTAGTTTGTCTTTCTCTTTGTTGGACTGTATTAGATTGGCTGCCTGGTCTTCTAGTTTAGACAATCTGTTCTCTCCTTCATCCATCCTACTGGTGAGACTTTCTACAGAGTTTTTTATTTGGCTGTATTTTTCATTGCCAGTATTTATGACTGGTTTTTCTTTATTATTTTTATTTTCTTGTTCATGTCTTGTACTGACTTCCTTATTTCATTAAATTGGTGTCTTCTTTGATTCCTTTGATTTACTTTTTAATTCTTTGACCATATACATAATCATTCTTTTGAAATATTTCTCAGGCATTTCTTTTAAATAAGTTGTCCTGGAGGTCATTTCTGGTGGATTTATACTTTTTGGTGGATTTCTATTGTCTTAATTTTTTGTGTTTCTTGTATTATAATGAGGGTTTTTTTGTACCTTGGATTAATTTAAAGTTTGTATTTTCTAATTATCGGCAGTATTATTCAATGTATCAATCAATTTTATGTTATGTATCTTCATGGTAGGAGCTTAAGGTGCTAGGTGTGGCTCTCAACACTGTCAGAGTAGCCACAAAAGTTACCCTAGGTGTTGGGTTTGCCTGCTATGATAGTATTCTAGTAGACTGGGTGGAACAAAATATAAGCAACTTGTAAAATTTAACTAAACAATATACAGATTTAATGAAAAATAGCACAGAGTATTTATGCAAGAGTAGGTATTATGACAAACAGATCCTCTAAAAAAGTCACAGTCCCTAAGGATGTGTGTTGTCCCACACCCTTAATCCTATCAACTGGGAGGCTAAGATTTCTGGTATGTAAAGGATTCCAAGATCAGCTTGTGATTGAGACCCTTCCCAATGAATGACAGAAGAGGAGACAAAGGCACTATAAATCAGGAAGCAAAAAATGACAAGCCCAAAATATGGCTTATTTAAGAATGGCAAATCCAAGCATACATCAGATTTAACATATAATGTACCCTGACTTGGAAGGTGCAATTAGCACTTCCAATGCAAGTCTATATACCAGGCTGTTTTGGCGGGTACTGACCTGGTGTAATCCCAGTTACCTTTTGGGATGGTTTTGGTCTCAGTTATGCTGTGTGCCACCTTTGGTCCCTCTTTGCTGCACTGTGGGCTCAGGTAGGCTGCCTGGGTCGGTGGGTCACTGCTGTGAGCATATGTGCCCGGTGCTGTGTAGGTGAGCTCCCTCCCCCAGGTCTCTGGTGCTTGCTGGCCCTTGTGCAGGAGGTGGGGAGAGGGGAGGCTGTGGATGGTGACTGAAGTTCTCCTGTTGGTCCTCACATTGCTCTTCTGCGTGAGCCCCTCTGCTGGTCCCTGCCGTCCTCCCCTTACGTTTTTTGACTTTGCAAGGAGGCTGGTATTAGTGGAAAATCCCCTTACCTGGCTTTTCCTGCAAGCCAGACCAAGCCTGGCAGCCGCAGGTACACAAACTTGGATCTGCTGCTGCTGCTGGAGCCACTTCTGCCTGCTTCTGTGGTCTCTAGACAGTCTGGGTCTCTCCTACTTCTCTGCTGTGATTGATCATTTCTTTTTTCTTTTTCTTTTTTCTTTTTTGAGGTAGGGTCTCACTCTAGCCCAGGCTGACCTGGTATTCACTATGGAGTCTCAGGGTGACCTCGAACTCACGGCGATCCTCCTACCTCTGCCTCCCGAGTACTGGGATTAAAGGCGTGCGTCACCACGCCCGGCCATCATTTCTTATACACCTCCACTTTTTAGTACAAGGGTGTATTTTGCTAGTTTTTTATTTATTTTTTGCTTTTTCTCCCCTAGGCTGCTTTGACATGGTTCCTACGCCACTACCTTAATTGGAAGTCAGTGCACATTTTTAATCCCAGCACTTGGGAAGCTGAGGTAGGAGGATTTCTGTGAGTTTGTGGCCAGCCTGGGCCTACGTGGTGAATTCCAGGTCAGCCTAGGCTAATGTGAGACTCTACCTCAAACCACCCCCCCAAAAAAAAATATAAAAGCAAAAAGGAATGCAATGCCATATTTCAGGTTACTTGTATAACAACTGACCCTAAAGGATGGGCAATGATTCCCTTGGATGAAGGGCTGCCTTGCTTATTGCTGGCAATAAGACAGTGGGTTCCTGAGCTCTTGGCACCACTGCAGAATGAGTGTTAGTGTATCTGCACCCACCCCCATAGAATGCTGTGCAAGCTAACTGCCCGTCGCTCACCTGGGCTGTTGGTGCTGCCCCATGGAGACTGGGGCCGATGTGCTGATCCTCACACTGCTGCGGTGCCCTTTGTCTCTGATTCAGGGGTGCCGTGCCTTCTGCCAACGCCCATGAAACAGTAGCAGACCACGTAGTAGCTCATACTCAGGATGAAATTGAACCCCATACCGAATACTCATTTCATCCCTTCACATCAAAATATGGCTGCACAGTGTGTGTGTGTGTGTGTGTGTGTGTGTGTGTGTGCGCGCGCGCGTGTGTGTGATAGTGCACTTAACTAATCCTGTATTGTTGGATATTAAGTTTCTTTAAGTATTTTTTATGCCCCCCTTCCTTCCACTTGAATTTTTAAAATTTTAATTCAATTTATTTGAGAGAGAGAGAGACAGAATGAGTGTACCAGGGCCTCTGGCCATCCCAAACAAACTCCAGACACATGCCCCACCTTGTGAATCTGGCTTAGGTGGGTACTGGGGAATCAAACCTGGGCCCTCAGGCTTCACAGGCAAGTGCCTTAACCGCTAAGCCATCTCTCCAGCTCATCCTTCTCCTTGAATTTTATACAGTGCTATAGTAAATATCATCATACAAATATCCTTCTATAGCCACACAATGTTCTTCATGTGAATTTCTGGAGATATATTGCTTGATCAAGGGTATGCTCATTTTGTAATACTTCCATTAGAAACTAGTGGTTTAGTTTCTTACCTGCATCTTAAAGGAGCCTGTGCTCTGGTGCAAGTGACTAACCATTAAGCCATCTTCCCAGCCTCCTGAGCCTGCCCTTGGTACAGCACAAGTTCGCGACTCTTTGCTCCTGTTTCTTGATGACTGAGCACACTGTCATGTCTGATTCTGAATGATCCTTTAGGCTCAGCACCATTCCCAAGGCAGCAACCTGGCATTGTCAGAACCTGTGGCCGAGGCCTGAGCATCACTGCCCACACCTCCTCTACTGGACGCAGGTGGCCCACAGGCTAGTGCTTATTATCAGTACCTTAGAGCATCTTAGATCCAGGACAAGTACTGCAGGGCAAGATGGAACTCTCTCCCATGTCCTTCACTTACTCTTCATCAGCTGATTCAAACCCAAACTCTACGCACAGATGTTGCTTCCCCTGGGCTACCACCACCACCTGGTTATCTTGCCTGTCAAGGAGACTTTGCCTCACTCGTTTCCACTGCCAGCAGCTTCCCCTTCGCCATCCTCGGCTTTTCTGAACTGCCCGAAGGGAAAGTGCCCACGAGCACCAAGAGACACTTCTCTGCTTCCAGCTGTCTCTTCTCTTCCACACTCTGCGAGAAAAGAATTGTTATGTTAACTCTTAACTTTATCTCCACTTAGCTGGAATTGTATCCTTTTCTAAACCAGAAAGAGGGAACTATGTTTTCTTCACTCTTCCCTGTCAATTACTGGTGAATTTAGCAGGAACTAAGTATGATTTATAGAAAATAACTTCTGTACCTGCTGGGGTGTTGTTTTAACCCCTTGCTATAGAAAAACCCAATTCTAGAGTATAAGCTCTGGCTACAAGTGCCCATGAGACTAAAGAGCCATATAGATCCAGGATTGCACAAAACACAACTCACTGGGGCTTACAAACACAGTCAGGTCTTAGGTGGTAGCAGACAGCTGGATCTGAGATTTGTGTCAGAGTGTGGGTCAAAAGTGACTTTAATCTGTGCTGGAATGTACTTGGTTTATCTCAAGCTAATGCCAAAGATGATGCAAGGCCCATTTCTGGCATGGGTGGCACCAGGGTCTGGTGGTTGAGCCCCACATGCCACTCTAATGGCTTTGATTAGTTATAGTATGTTGGTAACGCAAGTGGGGAAAACAGAGCAGGGTTATTCAGGGGCAATCAAGGCAATTACTACCCAACATGGAGGCCATCAGGCCATGCCGAATCATTATACCCCTCTTAGCCATCCACGTCTTATAAAAAATGTCTCAATAAAAAAGTTCTTTGGACTGAAAGGTAAGATGTTATTGCTGAAGACCCCCCGGCGACAGACACAAGGCATCAGAATGCCATGCTGGAACCAAAGAGCAAACAAGCTCCCTCTTGGTAGTCCTCATACTGCTGGAAAGCATTGTGGGAGCTGCTGGGAGAAAACAGTCACCAACAGCATGAATAAGCAGGGGACCCTGCAGACTGTGAAATCAACCAGCCAGACAAGAAGTGCACACACTTTTGCAATAAGGGCACACAGCTTCTGCAGGTAAACAACTGTTCTCTGATTGGACATAGGCCAGCTCAGTGGGAAAGAACTCATACCTGGTACTGGAAACCAAGTCAGAATCCCATAGTCAGGAAACTCATACTTCAGAGAGAAGCCCTCACTGCTCTCTGGAGAAGAAGAGTGGGCTTGCACACCAAAACTCTCTCAAATAGCCTTGCCTGTCCCCTTTAACTGAAGCTGCTCTCACTCTGGGTTGGAGAACCTGCTTTATTTTACAGGTGGCAGAGAAATCGGAGGAGAGTTGAGATCCATTGATAAGAAGATAACTGACTGCCCACCGCGAGACTTGCCATCTCTTGCACATCTTCAGGGCCCGGGAGAACTTGCAGCAGAAGCTGTGCCATGCACACTGTCCTTACTGCTAGCCTGACAACCAGCAACAGGGTAACGATAGTAGACACAGGGATTGAGCACAACCTATCAAAGAAGAAATCCAGAGACTACAAGAAATCAGCACTCAATCAGGCCAACAGGCCTGCCATGGCTCAGGGAACATTGCAGAAGAGGGGGCAGAAAGATTGCAGGAGCCACAGAGTGGGTGGGAATACCCTGAGGCAGGGTCCCCCCACTGCCCCATTGGGATTGGCTGAGGCCTTCATGACCCTACAGGGAATCCCACAGCCCCACTGAGGAGGGCCCCAGAGAAACAGAAACAAGGGAGAGGGAATAAAAGAGTATAATCTCTTAAATTTTTTTTAAGTTCTTTGGAAATGTTCAGTGGAAATTGTATCCACCAAATTAAACAGAATCCTGTGACTATAATAAACATGGTTCTGAAAAAGAGTTTACCCCTTTTTATGGTGCGTAACCTCTAGCAGTCCATCTGCACTCCTTAGCTCCAGCCATGTTCATTTACAGCATGCAGACCGCAGCAGGGCACCCCTGCAGCTGTCTTCCATCCTCTGATGTCTTTGACCTTTTTCTTCACCACAAGGATGCCCCTTGCTAAAAGCCAAATAGATAATTTAATTTATTTTTATTTGAGAGAGAGAGAGAGAAAGACACACAGAGGGAATTTGTGCATGAGGGCCTCAGCCACTGAAATCAAACTCCAGATGTTGAGCCACCTAGTGGGCATGTGCGACCTTGCGCTTGCCTTGCCTTTATGCATCTGGCTAACACATGGGATCTGGAGAGTTGAACATGGGTCCTTAGGCTTTGCAGGCAAGTGCCTTAACTGCTAAGCTATCTCTCCAGCCCCTAAATAGATACTTTAAAGACAAGACTTGGGAAACTGGAGAAAGAGAAAAGAAGAAAACTAAAGACTGAATTTTGCTATAAAAAAAGATGATTTTTGGCTGGGCGTGGTGGCGCACGCCTTTAATCCCAGCACTTGGGAGGCAGAGGTAAAAGGATTGCCATGAGTTCGAGGCTACCCTGAGAGACGACAAGTGAATTCCAGGTCAGCCTGAACTAGAGTGAGACCCTACCTCGAAAAAACAAAAAACAACAACAACAAAAAAAAAAGATGATTTTCTCTACCATGGAGTTCTTTAAAATCACATGTGAGTTACAATCTTGATGTGGTCTAATTTAAAGTTGCTCTTTATGCTGTAAAACCATTACTTCACTGATGTAAAGCCCTGGCAATATAGAAAGAAATAGTATACAAAACCCAGCTCAGACTTGGAGATGAGACCACCACCATTATACACAAAGGACAGCACAGCCAGCATGTGGTCTTTCTGTGAAGAATTGTGCCTTCTAGCCCAGTCTCTCTTTTAGTTTTCTTTTCTTGTCTTGTCTTCTCTGTACCTTCATTTTAAGGCAGGATCTCTTGTTCATTTTTGTTTAATGAAGGTACAATAGAACACAACTTTAAAGTACACAGTTTGATGAATACACACTCATTACACGCATACATAAATACATCTTGATCCAGGTAACTAATCACTCATGGAAAATTTCCACCAGTTCAGAAGCCTTCCTTATGCCTCTTTTCTGTCAATCTTCACCCTTATGGAGTGACCCCTACTGTGACCTTTATCACGACACATTGGCTTTGTATGTATGTAGAAGCATACAGCTCATACCGGACAGTGTTATTTGCCCAGTGTTAGGTCTGTTGAATTTATCCATGTTAACTGGGAGATACAATAGTACATTCTGTATGTTCTGTGTGATATTTCATTGAATAAGTATCTCAGAAGTTGTTTATTTCTATTGATGAGCATTTGGGCTCTTTCTAGTTTGGGACAGTTATAAATGGTTTGTTATGATGTCTCTTGGTGGCCATATACACTCACTGTTGTTGAATAAACAGTCAATCATACTGAGTCATATGTCTGTGCTTAGCTCTAAGGATGAGAAGCACCAGTTTTCTTACACTGCTTTCCCAGAGTCCATTTCCAGAGAAAATGAAGAGAGTTCTGGTTGTTCCCATCTTTATCAATATTTGTAAGTTCTTTAATTTCAGTGATTTGGGTGGGAATTTCCTAGTTCTCTTCTAATTCAGTTCACCCAGATGACCCAATTCCCCATCTGTTACATGATATTATTTTCCTTCTCAAATTGTTGGATTTCACTTGGGTGAGTGAAAGTGTAAGCACCTTTAAAAACCTTGGAAATCTTAGGTATCACATTAAGAAAAGAGAGATAAGTGATTGTACACACAATGGTGAGTCTGAAAGGATCTAAGAGATCACTTCTTCACTGTCATGATGTTCCTGTGAGGCAGGAACTGAGGCTCAGAGAGGAAGTACTTCATTAAGGCCAGGTGGCTGATGTATGGCAGGGGTGGAGTTAGACCCAGTTCTGAATTCCGGATTAATTATTCTTCCTGTCCATATCAAGAAAAACTGGATCCCCAAGAGCTGTTCTGGGAGAAGGTTACAATCAAGGCAGTGCAGACCTTTGGAACATGCTCCCATCCAAGTACTGAATCCTTAAGATGAGGGGGACCCTGTAACAGATGATTGAGTTAGAGCACCCTGGCCTTCACATCGAATTTCTAGAGTACAGAAAGTGAGAAGTGATAAATGCATGCTCTTTTATTTTTTTGCAAGCCAAAAAAGAAGACAGAGAGAGAGAGAGAGGGAGGGAGGGAGGATGGGCACACCAGGGCCTCCAGCTGCTGCAAACGAACTCCAGATGCATGCTCCACTTTGTGCATCTGGTTTTATGTGGGTCCTGGGGAATCAAACTCAGGTCATTAGGGTTTTCAGGCAAGTGCCTTAACCATTGAGCCATCTCTCCAACCCATAAACATGTGCTCTTTTTAACTGTGAAATCTGAAGGTATTTGTTTTAGCAACAATGGGAAATGAATGCATTTAGAATCTAGTCTTCAAACTAGAACTGCAGTTTTCTGCCTTTATTTTTGAAAACTCAAGTTTCTCATATGTGGACGCTTCAGTGGACGAGACAGAACTGAGCAGACTCCTGAGATCACGAAACTGACAAGCCCACAAGTGCCCTGCGGAGAACAGATGCCATCCTGCAGAAAAAGCACAAGCCTGGAACCCACAGAGCTTTCATTTCAAACTTCAACTCCAAGGATGGGCATGGTGGTGGAGGCCTGTAATCCCAGCTCGCAAGTGGCTGAGGTTGGAGGATCACTGTGAGTTCAAGATGAGCCTGGGCTACATAGCAAGTACCAGGTTATCCAGGAATGCATAACAAAACCCTGTTTTAGGAAAACAAGCCGGGAGTGGTGGTGCACACCTTTAATCCCAGCACCTGTGAGGCAGAGGCAAGAGGATTGCTGTGAGTTTGACACCACCCTGAGACTACCTAATGAATTCAAGGTCAGCCTGAGCTAGAGTGAGACCCTACCTCAGAAAAAAAAGGGGGGCCCTGGGAAATGGCATAGCTGTTAAAGATACTTGCTTGCAAAGCCTGATGGCCAAGGCTCAATTACCCAGCCACCCATATATAAAACTAGACAGGCATTTGTTTGCAGTGGCAAAGACCCTGGTGCACTCATACACACACACACACACACACACACACACACACATGCACGTGTGCACACACAAGTGTGCAAATAAATAAAAAATATTCTTAAAAGAGAAAAACAAATAAACAAAAAGAAAATAATTCAAATTTAAGCTCCATAATGCCATCATTGTTTGTGGTAAAATTAATCTTCCCAATCACAATTTTCTCATATCCTTAGCTATTTATTATTATTATTATTAAATAATAGAGGGTTTGTCTTCCCCAAAGCCTAGGTTACAAGTGTGGAAGGCCAACCAGCTCTCTTCTCTCTCACTTCAACCAAGCAGCAATTCCTGAGTTACTTTGAAGAAAGTTTTTTCCAGTGGAAACCAACAAAACCCCTACTGCCTCTGAAATCGAAGCCAGGGTTCACCCCATCCCCTTTCTTCCACATATAGGAGTTATCTCCCTCTTCAGCAACTTTACCTCCCAAACAGTTCTTTTCTCCCATGTAAGCCCTGCCTTGGTCAGGACTGAGTCATTTCTCACCTGGGCCATTGCAGTTAGCATGTGTTCCCAAGGTTCATGAGCTGGAGGCATGGTCCTCAGTGTTGTCATGTTGGGAGGTGGCGGAACCTTCATCAGGTCATTGTGGAGAGCTATCTTCTGAAGAAATTGATGTAGTTCTCATGGGGCTCTGATTAGTTCCCAGACTGAGTTGTAACAAAAGAGCAGGTCTGGCCTTTGCATCCCTCTCGTTCCCTGTTTCATCCTGTACTCCTTCTGTCTGTATCCCTGCCATTGTTGTGCCATCTGGGGTTCTCACCATAAGCCAGACATTTGGGGATGCCCAATCTTAGACTTGCAGACTCCCAAACTATGATTTTAACAAACCTCCTTTTGTTTTGTTTTTCGAGGTAGGGTCTCACTCTAGTCCAGGCTGACTTGGAATTCACTATGCAGTCTTAGGGTGGCCTCGAACTCACAGCGATCCTCCTACCTCTGTCTCCCCAGTGCTGGGATTAAAGCATGTGCCACCACACCTGGCTAAACCTCTTCTTTTTTTTTATGAAGTAACCAACCTCAGATATCTTTTATTGTTACAGAAAACAGGCTGAGCAAGCCACCATAGTGATTTCTAGTGATTTTTTCCCCCTTAGCCATGGAACCTTCCCATGACTCGGTTTTTCTGTTTGTGAATTTTGCATGCTCCTCAGGCTACAGAAGAAATGGTGATTGTGATCATAGTAGGTCCTAAAACACTGGGAAAATATGGAACAGCACGGGAGGAGTATAGAGGCCCGCTTACTGTAGGATAAATAGGAAACATGGAAACTGAAATCTTGCTGGCTCCCATCTTGCTGTCTTTACTTCTTTCCAACCCCCTTGCATCTTCCTTCCTTTCCTTCATCCCTTCCTCTGCTCCCTGTTCACAGGGCAGAACCTGGTCACCCAGAAAGGCTCCTCAGTTATTTGCTTCCTTTCCATTTTAAGACATCAGACACTGTTTTCAGATGTGCGTGTGTGTGTGTGTGTGTGTGTGTGTGTTACTTTCTCATTGCTACAAAATACCCAACTAGAAGTAACAGAGAAGGAGGAAAGGGTTTACGTCTGGGCTTACAGTTTCAAGTGAAAATCTATCATGGTGGGCAAATAATGGAAGGACAGTCAGCCAGTGTCACATCAGCACGTCTGCAGGGGGGAAGTAGAGAGAGCCAGCTAGGCTGGGCTGTAACACTCAAGGCCAGTTCACAGTGACACATTTCTTCCAGTAAGACTCTATCTCCGCAAGGTTCAACAATCTTCTCAAAGAGTGACAAGAACTGTGGATTAAGTATTCCAACTGCATGCAGCTATGGGTGACATTTCACATTCAAATGACCACATTCTGCCCTGGATCCTATAGACTCATGGCCATTTCATGATGCACAATGCATTCAGTTCAAATTTTAAAATGTTCCCATAAGCTGGGCATGGTGGCACACGCCTTTAATCCCAGCACTCAGGAGGCAGAGATAAGAGAATCACTGTGAGTTTGTAGCCAGTCTGAGACAACATAGTGACTTCCAGGTCAACCTGAGCTAGAGTGAGACCCAACCTCAAAAAAAAAAAAAAAAAAAAAAAATGTTCCCATAGTCTGTACCAGTCCCAAGACAGTTCAAAAGTCCAAAGTCCATCTGAAATGCAAGACAGTCCCTTAGTTGTGAGCCTTGTAAAATCAAAACACAAGTTGTATAATTTCAATGTATAATAGCACAGAGTAAACATGCACATTCCAAAATGCAGGAATGCAGGCATAGCAAGAAAAGACTGGACCAAAACTGGACAGACACCCAGCAAGGAAAACACCAAATCTTTCAGCTCTGTGTGGTATCTTGGATACAGATTTCATTCTCTGAGCTCCAAAGGCTTGGGTAGCACTTCCCCCTCCCGCCGCTCAGCCTGAAGCCTCTCTCCTGGGCAGAATCTGCCCTGGGCCCACAGCTTTCCTTGGCAGCTGTTCCACGTCCTAGAATTTCCAAATCCTGGGGTCTCCATTGCACCTTCACGGCTTCACCCAGCGGCTCACAGGGCCTCCTCACAGGGGTCCTGACCTTGATTCACAGGCCAAGCCTGCGCCGCTCTTCATTCATTGTGGCATTCGCCAGGTCCGATTGCCCACAAGCTTTTGGGGAGTTCTCCTATCTCTGCCCCACTTCTCACACTGGGCACACTGGGGTTACAGGCACTAGTGTTACAGCCTCATGTGGGTCCTGGGGATCTGAACGCAGGCACTCAATTGCAGGGCAAGAGCTTTATCTGCTTGCCATTCCTCCAGGCACCAGATTATGTGTGTGTGTGTGTGTGTGTGTGTGTGTGTGTGTGTGTGTGTGTGTTCTACTTAATCCCATCCAAGTCCTTGCGTGGTAGGAAGGTAACTGAACGCCTGTTCCTGCTTGCAGGGCCCTCTGTGACTTAGCTCCCTACCTCTCCTCAGCCTGAGCCCCCACTGTGCATCCCACCCTCTCCAGTTAAACTTACTTCAGCCTCCACCCCAATAGGCTAGTATCCTCTCCTCTAAAACACCCGCACCTTACCCTTCCACCTGGTAGTTCTCCACCCCTTCCTTTAACACTAGGTTCAACATTGCCTCCTCCACACTTGTGCCCCAAACATGGTATACATATTTGAACATCACATCCTCAATCCTTACTTCCAAAGCGTGGCGTCCAAAGGTGAACATTGTCTCCTCCACATTGTACTCCCTAAACATGGCATATATATTTTAGTGTACATATAATTGTTTCTGGACTATTCCAGTACTTTCCACTGTTACTGAAATCTAAGGTGACTGGAGGTTTAGGACAATGAATAGAGCCTCTCAGGAGCCTTTCTGGAGGTGTGAGACCTGACTCTGCGGAGAGGTGTGTGTGTGGGAAGGTGTTAGAATAAATTAGGTCAAGCCAAAGTAAGCCCCTAAACAAGCATCCAAAAGTAATGGTGAAAATGCATTCAAGCTATCGCCCCAATCTTTAGGCACTCCCATGGGCTTGAGTAAGAGGTGTGCACAATTAAGCAGCTTTGGCCAATTGTGGTCTTGGACTGGGAAGATGGTTCAGCAGTTAAAGGCACTTGCTTGTAAGGCCTGCTGGCCTGGTTTCATTTCCCTAGTACTCATACAAAACCAGATGTACACAGGGGTGCATGCGTCCGGAATGTTAGATGCATAAGTGGAGGCTGAACTAGCTTCTTCCATAGTGGAGTGGGAATGCCAATTGAACTTCTACCAGACAGGGCAGAACCTGCTGCAAGCTTAGTCCTCCAAAGCAAAGAAAGAATCAGTTTACTTATTTTTAAGTGTTTATTGTTTATTTATTTATTTATTTATTTATGTGTGCTATCTTGTGTATCTGGTTTATGTGGGTCCTGGAGAATTGAACCCGGGTCCTTAGGTTTCACAGGCAAGTGCCTTAATTGCCAAACCATGTTTCTATGCCCAAGAATTAGTTTTTATCACTATCAATTATCTACAATTTATCAAGAAAAAATAGCTTGCACAGAATTAGAGTCACATAACCAGGGTGTCCTTTAGAGTCTAGATACAGCCTTCCACGGAAGCACGTTTTCCTCCTGTAGCACCCACCGCAAGCGTGGCTACTTCAGTCCACTTCTCTCCGTTTGTAGCTACTAAGATGGAGCAAAAAGACTGGAGGACATCCCAGGGGAGGATGAGTTTCTGGTTCACCCAGAGGAGAGAAACCTTCATTTTCTCCTGACTTCAGGGCTGGGGGAAGACAAGGTAGAAGTTCTGGGCCAGCCTGGGAGAAAAATTTATACAAACACTACTTTATATCTAGTGGTAATAGGTTTACAACCCTATTTGAACTTTATGAGCAAATCTGATGTCCTTTAAGATTTATTAAAATAAAGTTTTAACCGATAAATGAAAACTGCAAGTGGGCACAATCTAAAAGGACTAAGAAACTGGGGGGAAGAGGGCCACGAATAGCTACATCCTTTTATGACACCTCAATTTTATTTCCAGACACTCCCGTTCTCGGGAAGTGCGCACACCTGACACCTCTGAGGCTTGCTAGGTTCTCTTCTTAACAAAAGTTGGATTGTTTTGCTCAGGCAAGCGCAAAATGGGTCTTCCTTCCCCTACGCAGTGGAATCTTTTCCTCCTCTTTTGAGCTGCATTTTAATAAGACCCCAAGGGATAGTCTTAAGGGATCAGGAGCCAACAATTCAGTTTAATTTTCAGATCCTGGCTCTTTTGGTTTTCTGGTTTTTTTTGCTTCTGGGTCTCAGTCTGCTCCCACTGAGAAGCTCGGCTCTAGGGACACTCTGGGCAGCTGCCCCCTGTTTTAAAGCACGAAGCTTGCTGCTGGGGCTAAGTCTTGAGGGGACTCAGGGACACGAGAACGGTGTAGCCACAAGGCTATCTTTAAAAGTAGTGTATCTTATCAGCAAGTAAAATTCTATCCCAGCCACTTGCCCTGTATCCTTGTACCAACCTCCATACCTAATTTAAATATCCCATAGCATTCATTTGCATTTGGCTGCATTTATTATTGTTGTGGTTTTAAAGACCTCCTTTTCTTCCCATCTAGTTCTGCCTCTATTTTCATGTCTTTCTTTTTATTTATGTGATGATCCAATAAGTTTAGTTAGGGTTGTTTATAGGAGCATGAGTGAGGGATTCTTTACAGAAGCATGGGAACCTTACCAGGGGCTACAGCACTAAGAAAATGTCTCCCTCCCCCAGTAACCATTGATTACCTATAGATACTCAGGGAAGGGGTGGTGCCTCATGCATCTCTCACCCATCAATGACAATGTTGAGGGGCCCAATCTTGTATAGGTAATCATAGTTACTAAGAGTTAAAGAGTGCTATGGCTGTTTTATGCCCAGAAGGCAACATTTGACAACACTCTACCCATTTCTCTGGCTTATAGTCTTTCCTCTTTCATGATACTCCCTGAGCCTCAGAGGAGTTGATAAAGATGTACCATTTAGGGAAGAGCATTGAACTTAATCTCAGCAGTTATGAGTCTTTAGTTACTACTGATCACTGCAGAAGAAAGCTTCTCTGACCAAAGCTGCCAGCAGCGCTCATCTATAGGCATAAACATAAGTATTTAGAAGGCAATTTCAGAGGCACATCATGTCCATTTCACAAAACTAAAGCAGTAGCTTTCCCACTTACAGCTTATGGCCTGCCCAGCCACAGGCCTTTGACCAGGATTATAATACCAAATGTGAATCCCCTTCTGGGAAGCAAGCCTTAAATCCAATCTGATAGCAGTTGGTTATCCTCATGACAATCATGCCATTATTGCACCGTTGGGAACATCTTGCCTGGTAGATCATTAGTACAGCACACAGGGTCTCTCAGCTGAGTAACTCTGTTGAAGACAATTGTCTCCCAGCAGCCTGCATAGCACCTTCTGCTTCTGTCAAAGTGATCCAACAGGGAAAACGCTTCCAGCTCAGTTCCAGCTTGAGTTCTCTATGCCCCGAGTTCACACCATTTGAACAACCTGAAGTTGGTAAAGAGATGTGATTAATCAAGAAAACAAGGTACAGAGGATGACACAAATGACACAATCTCAGCTGAGTAGCAGGAGTTATATGTATAGAAGATATTAGGCACATACGCTTGTATATGCATCAACCATTTCTGGAAGCATACTTGATCACTGGTTGTTTCTTGGGTTTGGCTTTGGGGTGTCTGGCAAAGAGAACAATGTGTACTTTCTCTTTATATCCCTCTTATATTTAAAAACATTCTGAGGGAGCTGCAGAGATGGCTTAGCAGGTTAAGGAGCTTGCTGGCAAAGCCTAAGGACCCAGGTTCAATTCCCCAGCACCCAAGTAAGCCAGATACACAAGGTGGTGCATGCATCTGGAGTTCATTTGCAGTGGCTGGAGACCTTGGTATGCCCATTCTCTGTGTGTGTGTGTCTTTCTGTCTGTCTCTCTCTCTAATAAATAAA
This sequence comes from Dipus sagitta, assembly GCA_036346955.1. Classification (NCBI taxonomy): domain Eukaryota; kingdom Metazoa; phylum Chordata; class Mammalia; order Rodentia; family Dipodidae; genus Dipus; species Dipus sagitta. Next base: position 40,746,940 of record CM070771.1, read on the forward strand.
TAAAAATAAACATCCTGAGCTTACGTTGATAAAAAAAAATGAAAAATTAAGTGTACATTTTGAGCTAGCAACCTGACTCTGATTCTTGGCTGCTTGTACTTTCCGATGCTGTGAGCACCAAAGCTGCGGCCCCCCCAGCTGCCCCTTCAGCCACAGGAACTGCGGGGGACCAGCTGGGAGGGTGATGAGGGGAGAAGCTTGGGGGGCACATCCTGACTTGGATCTGCCTACTAGTGTGCGAGCCCACATTAAAGACAACATGACTCTGGGGTTTCCTCCACATACAGTTGCACCCTGCTTCTTTTTGTTTAATTCACACAGCTCCCTCCCCTCTTCTGAGAGCTTGCTTGTTGCCAAAGTTTCCACATGTGCCCCTAGTCTCCTAGTTCTGAAAACTGTCTACAAGAGCACAGAGCCACTTACACGGAGTCTGCTGAAGGGGTTTTGTAGCACAAGCTTCCCTTCAGCCCACTGGCATGATAGAACAAATTCTTGAGTTCTTGGATCCACTTTGAGTGGGGCTTGGCTTTCTCACTGACTCGAACCCAAATTTTTGCAGCAACATTACAGGTATTGTAAAACAGCAGCGTACCACATTAATGACACCAAAGAAACACATACAATGAGTTTGGGAAACAACGAAACAAGTCTTAAATTGTGATTTTAAACTGAGCATGCTTAGCATTGAGATCAGGCTACACCCTACTCTAAGTTACTCCATGTTGTATTAAACAATGGTTTTATACTTTATAAACTTTATAAGCAGCATTTAACTACATTTTTACTGCAACTGCAGAGGAAGGAGGATTTATTAAAGTATATTGGGAGGTACAAAGACTCTATTAGGAACTGGGATAGAGCAGTTTGTATTATATTCTGGCAAAGAAACTGGTTGCTCCTGTCCACATCCTTAGAATGTGAATGAGGCTGAAATCAACAGTAATGAACTAGTTTTTTGGTGGAGGAAATCTCAAGACAGATAGCATCCAGGCTGTGTCATTGTTACTGCTTGCTGCTCTGATCCAGGTCTACAGTGAGAGAGTGCAATTGGAGTAAACACTAAATCCAGAAAGATGAAAAGTGAGCAGTTTGGCAAGGAAAAGAATATGAGTTTAAAGTTACAGATGAGGCACATTTGAAATCAATTTTAAGTGTTACAGAGATTAGCACTGTTGAAAAGAAACCTGAAACTCTGTTACTGAGAAACAGGAGAGGTACCCTGAGTGTAAGACCTCACCTATCAAAGGCTCCATCTTGTGAAAATGAAAATCCATTTGAAAGGGGAGATCCTAAACTGAGAATGCTGCTGAAGGGGTTCTCTGCTGGAAAGCAACTGCCAAGGGGTGACTCCTTGGAGTCAGCTTTGAAGACACACAGAAGCAAATATAGCTATGGACCATGTGGTCCACAAGGGTTCACTCTTTAACTCTCAGCAGCTATGGGCAGAACTAGGCAGCACTGACCACGTGATACTGGCTTTTCAGGCATGAAAGATGAAAGACTGATGTGGTCATGGCATTTTACAGCATGGTTCCAGACAGCTGCTGTGGCAAGGCCGTTGTGGCCGTGTTAGAGTCCCTGCAAGGAGGTCCTGAGAGGCCACTAACATGAAGCTGGGATGCTGAAGCCTAAGTAACAGTGGGACCCCCAGGATACTGGAGATGCCAGAGCCAGGTCTGCTGAGGAAAGCCGCAGACACAGAGTGGAGCTGGCCCAAGAGAGAGGCTGGGTAACTGGAGGAGTGGGGCTACTGAAAGCCATTTGAGTCCCAGATAATTGCATCATGAACCCTAACTGCCAAACATGGAGCTGGAGGATTTGGTATTTGCCCTTCTGAGTTTTAGTCTTGCTTTGATTTGATCTTTCCTTGCTATGCCCCCACCTCCATTCTTCCCTTTTGGAAGGGGAATGTTTACTCTGTGCCATTGAATGTTGGAAGTAAAATTGTTTCTGGATTGTACAGAGGCTCACAGTGATAGGGATTAGGAGCATGGCCGCTCCCTTTTTGTGTGCAGTTAGTCAGGGTCATAGGCCCAAATGAACAAAAAATATGTACATGCCCTGACAAACACTAGTAACACACCATGAGAGCATCCTGTAAGGACATCAAATAGTCAAGAGAGAGGCAAGTAATCCCTAAATCACCAGATAAGCCCTGGGGGCACCACTTGCCAGTCCAGTTAAGAGAAAAGTCCACAAATACAGATCATTTTAGACAACAAGGCTGACTCCCTCCCTCCCATTCACTGTGATGTCTAAAAGGGAAAAGGGAAAGAAATGTATCCCAGATCTAACAGATGCCCCTATCCAGACTGGTGAGCTTAAAGTTATAGGAACAAGATAGCTTGTTATAGGCAGCCAGCCAGGGAAAGGCCCAGAGGAGCAAGGAGATGCCACCACACCTGCCCCTGCAGAACGAGAACTTGCATTCTGATCCAGTCTCATCCAAGCTGGCCATGAGCAATTCCTCATCAAACAGGTCTTCTGTACTTCTTTCTCAGCCTAGCACACCTGAGGGGGCTTGTGCCTTCCTTGTCAGCCCCTTGTGTCCACAAACTAATGTGGTTTCTCCTTCGCATGCCTGAGTCTGGTGACAAGGCTCACCCTAATTGGACTCCTGCCCCATATAAGTGGGTCTGCCATGTGCGTAGTCAGTTTTTGGCCTGCATCTTCCTGGCAACAGACTCTCCTGATTCCCACTTTGGTAAGCTGTGTCTGGGAAAGGAAAGACAATTTCTTCTCTGTTGGGACATCTTCCTGCCTTGATGTTGGGTACCTCCTCACTTTGTTACATGTAGGATTTTACTCTAGGCTCTGGGGTCTTCAATATCCTATTTCTTAGTCTTTCTTGACCTCTCTGTGGATGTAAAGGTGAAGGGCTTGTGCTGCCACCCTTCACCTCCTGTGTGTGTGTGTGTGTGTTTCTCCCTTCTGGCCTGACACTTTCTAGCCTTCCCTTGGATATCAATTCTCTCTAAATAAATCTCATAATTTATAATTTAGACTTCTTGGGGTCCATTTTCTCAATTCTTTAAGTGGATAAGGTCCTAAAAGTTGGGATTCACAGGGTGGGGAGACCCCCTGTACTCACAAAATACCATAATAGGCTCTTCGTTAGACCAATCAAACTACTTTGCTCTCCAACAAGTAAATAAGTCCTCCATTTTGACAACCCAGTTTCAGGTCCCCTCTCTGTTTCAGAAAGCCACTACTTTTCTTGCTTCAACAAAGCTGCTTGCTTGCCCTTCTTCTGTCTGCACCCATCGTTTGTAAGTGTAAGACAACAGACTCGAGCAGAGACAGAAAACTGATAACAGCTGTTCAGATTGCTTGAGTCTTAGAAGAGTACTTACACTTTGAGCATGGTGAATGCGTCTCGAGTTCATTTGCAGTGGCTGGAGGCCCTAGTGCCCATTCTCTCTCTCTGTCTCATAAATAAATAAAATATTTTAAAGACTATGGAGACTTTTGAAGTTGAGCTGAATGCATATTACATTATGTGCTAGTCATGAGCCTATCGGGCAAAAAACTTAAAAGTGATGTTTGGATGTCAAGTTAACAGTGGGTGGACTTGTGATGGTTAATATTGATTTTCAACCTAACAGGATCTAGAATCACCTAGAGGATATATCTCTGGGCATGTGTGCGAGGGGATTTCTAGACTGAGTTAGTAGAGGTGGGAAGACCCACCCTAACTGTGGGCAGCACCATTCCATAGACTGGGGTCACAGACTAAATGCAGAGAAGAAAAGGAGACGAGCACCAGCCCTCATAGCTCTCTGCTTCCCGAATATGGGTTAAATTTGACTAAGTGCTTCATGCTCCTGCTACCACTGACTTCCCTGCTATGCTGGGCTATATCCCCTTGAGCTATAAGCCAAAGTAAACTTCCTCAAATTGATTCTTGTCAGGTATTTTGTCCCAGTAATAAAGTAACTACTATACTCTTCTTACATGCTGAAGGTAATAAATCTTTCCCATCTCTTTTGCTTCTGGGATACACCTGTGTTTGGCTTTGTGCTCATGAAGGTGCAAACCCATGTGTTACATTACAATGAAACATTGGGGTCTACTTGGGTTGTCTAGTGCTTGGATTGTAGTAAACTGAGGCAATTTCCCATAACTACTTCATAACACTCTGTTTGAATCTAATAGCCCAGAACTTAAGTCACATGACCACATCTTGCTTCAAGGGAAAGTGAGACTTATAGCAGTTTAGACATTAAATCACATGACCACATCTTGCTTCAGGAAATGGTGAGACTTATAGCACTTTAGCTGGGTATATTGCTGCCCTCAATCAATCTAAGATTTTTTTTTTCTAATGAGAAAGTAGAAACCAGATATTGAGGGGACCTAGCAATCTTTGCTGCACATAGGAGCCACAAGAGAAAGTTCTTGCTCTTGGAAAGCCTATACTCTAGTGGGGACAGTCAGACACTAATCAGAGAATGACAAACATAATTGTAAAATTGCCCAGGGCAATAAGTGAGGTCAACAAAAAATTCACTGGGTCTTAGAAACCTATAATTAAATGACCTGACCTACTTTTAGAAGAAAGTTTTTCTGAGGGAGTGTGAATTGCAGCTGACAAGGTTGACAGAAGTCAGCCATGCAAAGCACTGTCTAGGTCAAAATTTTACCTTTTATCCTACAACAAGGCCAGACATTGGCTATTTTACTCAGGGGATGCAGAGCCCTTTTGCCTTCCCATGCTTACAATTTGAAAAGATCTCTTTGAAGTCTTGGCATATACCGTACTAGGACAGAAGTGTACGAAGGATGTGAGGAGAGGGGCTATACATTATCAGAGGAATGGCCACTGAAGTCAGCTCAGTGCAGGGTGGCCAAGGAGCCTAGTGCCAGTCATTCCTTTGGAACATTGGCAGTGGTCAGTGGTGGGGCTGATCTGGGTCGTATCACTCCTCTTGTCCTGTCCTACTTAAGCACAGGTGACATGGAGGGGCTACCACCACCAGAACAAAGGGTGTGCCCTGAGTCATTTGTTATTCACAGTTGGCTCCCAAGGGCCAGCACAGCTATCCTATGCATTGACCATCCCAGCCTCTTTCTTCTTGCTAACATAATCCTGCTTTTCTCAATTGTGTGGGGAAAGTCCTTTGACTTAGGGAAAACAGACTCTTCCAGTCTCAAGGGATGACTCCCAGTTGGTCTAAGGCAGACATAGAAATCCCATTCCTCTTCCCAAATATATTTCCATCCTTCTTGTAGCTGGGGATGAATTTGTGACTCAGTGAGATGAATAGGGCCTTTTGTTAGTGCCTTTTTATGATAAGAAAAGGTGTTGGAAAGTTGTTCCATGTTAGCATGTCTTCTCCCTCTTTCACATTTGGGACACTGGTGTGAAGATAATATGTTTGAAGCTACAGCACCATCGTATGACTGAGGATATATAGCTCAGAGACCAAAAGCCAACATCTTCATGGCTCAGCAGGACAGGGTCTTTCCATTCAGGTTCTTGATGACATTGTGGAGATTTGCACCCATTCTGGAGCTACCACTCTCTAGATATTTCAGAACAAGAATATATATATATATATCACTGTCAATGTCCTAAAGGAATGACTGGCACTGGGTTCCTTAGCCATATAATATCTATATCTATCTATCTATCTATCTATCTATCTATCTATCTATCTATCTATTAAATATTCAGTAAATGTTGCATTGAGTCAAATAAACTAAGTTCAGTTCATCTCTGTACTTAAACTTGAGTAACCATAGGCAGATACCAGGGTTTTCTTCTAGAAATGGGCTGGTAATTAAAACCACCTGATAAGTATTGTTGCAGTCAGGTTTGCATTGCTGGTAGAAATCACCCAACCAAGAGCAGCTTGTGGGAAAAAGGGGTTTGTTTTGTCTTACAGGCTCAAAGGGAAGCTCCATGATGGCAGGGAAAATGATGGCATGAGCAGAGGGTGGACATCACCCCTTGGCCAACATAAAGCGGACAACAGAAACAGGGGAGTGTGCCAAACACTGGCATGGGAAAACTGGCTATAATATCCATAAGCCTGCCCCCAACAATACGCTGCCTCCAGAAGGCATTAATTCCCAAATCTCCATCAGCTTGGAACCTAGCATTCAGAACTCCTAAGTTTATGGAGACACCTGAATCAAACCACCCCATTCTGTCCCTGGTCCCCATAAACTGATAACCTTACATGATGTAAAATGCAATGCATTCATCCAACTTTAAAAGTCCCCATAGTTTTTTATCAATTCCAATGATATTCATACATCCCCATAGTCCAAGGTCTTTTAACTGAGCCATAATACAAAAAAACCTCAAAAAAAAAAAAAACACATAATGGCACAGAATAAACATTCATACTGCAAAAGATGACATTGGGTACAGTAAAGAAGTACTCGGGCTGGCGAGATGGCTTAGCGATTAAGAGTTTTCCTGTGAAGCCTAAGGACCCTGGTTCGAGGCTCGATTCCCCAGGACCCACATTAGCCAGATGCACAAAGGGGCGCACGCATCTGGAGTTCGTTTGCAGTGGCTGGAGGCCCTGGCACATCCATTCTCCCTTACTCTCTATCTGGCCTCTTTCTCTCTCTGTCTGTCGCTCTCAAATAAATAAATAATTAAAAAAGAAAGAAATACTCAAGCAATATATGATTTAAACAGGGCAAACATCAAACTCTGTAGCTCCAAGTCCAACAACTCTAGCCAGTGACAAGTCTCCAAGTCCAATAATTCTAACCAGCAAAAATTCTCTGGAGTTGCAATTCTACCCCTCCAGTTAGGCTACTCACCGTACTGGAAAATTTCATCTGGGCCAACAGCTTTCCTCAGCAGCCATCTCATGGTCCCAGCATCTCCACTGGGTCTCCACTGCCATCCATGGTTCATCCTCATGTCTCCATGCAGGCAATCCCACTTCACACTGCCCATGGTCACTTCCAAAACACAAGACTGCATTGCAAACTCAATGATCCTCTTTTTCCTGCATTTCTTATACTCCACAATACCAGGTAGGGTGTAGGGTGCCAATTTATGAATCTAGGGGTGGTGGGGATAAAACAGACTTTAGAGAACAGGACATGTCCTGAGCGCTCAGGCTCCTTCAAAAGACTCTACCTTCTCCCTGTTGCCCCAGTGCAGGTCAGCAGGCCCAGTCTCAAAGGTTGTAATCTCTCAATTGCAGCTGAATGGATAGCAGTTCACCCAAAGATTTTTCTTCCTGTGCCATATCCCTCTGCTCACACCAGTTCATTTCTACACAAAGCAACCCTGCACAACTTCTCAGGACATAACAGCAAGTTTTTGACACAAACTGCTTCTAGCCCAGTCCAAGCAAAGCTCTTTCTCATCCTCATAAGCCAAACCTCACAGTCCATAGTTCTTACTGCATTCAGGTCTTTCAACTCTGACCAGAATAGTCCATTAAGCTGTACTTACAGCACTGCAAGGCATCTCTTAGGCCAAGGTTTCAAATCCTTTCACATTCCTCTTGAAAATCAGCTCTAAAAGGCCACAGCCACACACAATCTGGTGTCTAGCAGCAATCCCACTCCTTGGTACCACTTTACTGTTGCAGTCAGGTCCGTATTGCTGGTAGCAATCACCCGACCAAGAGCAGCTTGTGGGAGAAAGAGATTTATTTTGACTGACAGGCTCAAGGGGAAGCTCCACAATGGCAGGGGAAAATGATGGCATGAGCAGAGGGTAGACATCACCCTTTGGCCCACATAAGGTAGACAACAGGAACAGGAGAGTGTGCCAAACACTGGCATGGAGAAACTGGCCCCTTAACACCCATAAGCCCACCTCCAACAATACATCACCTCCAGAAGGCATTAATTCCCAAGTCTCCATCAGCTGGGAACCTATCATTCAGAACACCTAAGTTTATGGGGGACACCTGAATCAAACCGCCACAAGTATGTTCTGAGAAATAAACAAGATGCTACTCCTAAGCCCATTTCCTGAGCTCTAAAATACAGTGCAAATGCAAGTATAACCAATTAAACTACTGTTGCCTGTTGAATTTTAATGCATGTAGCTATTAATACTTTAGTTACCAAAGCTAAGCTAATTTTCTTGTTGACATTCTTCTATTCTGTAAATGAGGTAATATAAATTGCATGTACACACATTTCTTCTCCCTTTGTGATTTATTAAAGCCATTTTTAGTTTGCTTAGTGAAAAAATATAGTAAACATGCAAGTATTTTCTAAAATAACTCTCTCATACCAAGAAGAAAAAGAAGGTTGCTTAGCACTGAGTATAAAATCTAAAATGTTCTTTGCAATCAGAAAGACTTAGATTTAAATGTTGATACTGAACGTTAGAAAATGATCAGTTTTGTGACCAGGAAGCTAAATTTGTTAACCTCTGTGTGTTGTATAGGGATGATAATACCTACCTTATTGTGTGTAGAGAACTAAAGAGTATGATTATGGATAGTCTAACTCCCTTTACAACCCATGCTATTTCTCACCTGACTACTGGATTCTGCTAACTGCTCCACTGAATGAAAAGTTGCTAATCTTATTGGGAACACTGACTGATCAGGACTCAGATTATCACTGGGCCACATTCCCTTAGTGGAGAGAGAGTACATGCCAAATTACCTGTGTCTTGTGGGGTAACTGCTGCACTTATGAGAGGCAGGTTCTCACCTGTCTTCTTTTTCATGGCGGTGGCAGGAAGAATCTATCTCAAGATGGTACCTGTATTAGTTACTTCTTTCAGTGCTGTGATCAAATATCTGACAAGGGGGGCTGGAGAGATGGGTCAGTGGTTAAGGCACTTGCCTACAGAGCTTAAGAACCTGAGCTTGATTCCCCAGTGCCCACGTAAAGCCAGGTGCACAAGGTGGTGCATGCGTCTGGAGTTTGTATGTAGTGACTGGAGACCCAAGGGGGAAAAATCTGAGCAGCAGCAGCTCAAGGAAGGACTGGTTTGTTTTAGGTGATAGTTCCAGGGCATATAGACCATCGTGGCAGGGAAGGCACGGTGGAAGGCGCAGGAGGCAGGTGACTACATTGCATCTGCAGTCAGAGAGTGCAGAGAAAACAGGAAGCGGGGCTGGTTATACCCACAAGCCCCAGTGACTCACATCTTTCTGTGAGACTTGAACTCCTAATGGTTCCACAGCTTTCCCAGATAGCACCACCAGTGAGGGACTATTGTGGGTAATCTTTGATTATCAACTTAACAGGAACTAGAGTCATCTAGGAAAGTAGCTTCTGGGCATGCTGTGCAGGGATTGTCTACACTAGGTTGAGGTGTAAGGCTGCATTGAAGCTGTGGGTGGCATTATCCCATGGGCTGCGGTCCTGGGCTACATAAAAAGGAGAGGGACAGCTGAGAACCAGCACTCACTGCTGTCTGCTTCCCCGTGGCGGGCTAAATCTGACCAGCTGCCTCAAAGCTCCTGTCCCCATGCCTTCCCTTCAGCGAAGGACTGTAACCTCAACTGTAAGCTAAACTAAATGCTTCCCCCGGTAACTAAGTTTTAAAAATTTTCATTGACAACTTTCATAAATATAGACAATACACCACAATCGTAATCCTCGCCCACCTCCCTTCCTTTCCCCTTCTCGAATCCCTCCACTTCGGTTTTGATGTCTTCTTTTTTTCGAGGTAGGGTCTCACTCCCTAGCCCAGGCTGATCTGGAACTCACTATGGAGTCTCAGGGCGGCCTCGAACGCACGGCGATCCTCCTACCTCTGCCTACCGAGTGCTGGGATTAAAGGCATGCGCCACCACGCCCGGCTTGATATCATCATTTTTTTCTCCTGTTATGCTGATCCTGTGTAGGTAGAGTCAGCCACTGTGAGGTCATGAATATCAAGGGCACTTCATGTCTGAAAGACAATTTTGTAAGTGCTCCTCCCTTGTTTGGCTCTTACAGTCTTTCCACCACCTTGTTTTACAATGGTCTCTGAGCCTTGGAGGGTATGATAGAAATGTCTCCTTTAGTGATGAACTGTTCGTTCTTCTCAGCACTTTGGTGACTTTTGAGACTCCACCGTGGTCATTGCCATCTGTAAAGAGAATCTTTTCTAACCAAAAGATGAGAGTAGCATTAATACATGGGCATAAACATGAGTATTTAGAGGACCTGAAACTGACTTTTGTCAGGTATTACGTCTCAACAAGAAGAAGGTAACTAATATGGGGACCAAGTGTTCAAACACATGAGCCTGTGGTGGGACATGTCACATTCAAACCACAACAGTGGTCAGTGATTTTCCCCCCTCTTTACATGTCTGCACATAATCTCACCCCCCTGAGTATGACCTGGACTTGATGACTTGATTTTCTATTTTCGTTTGAAGAAAGGTATCATTCTATTACTCAGGCTGGCCTGGAACTCACTATTTAGCTCAGACAGGCCTTGAACATATGGCAATCCTCCTGCTCCAGCTTCCTAAGTGCTGGGATTATAAGTACTAGCCACTGTTGTGGTCTGAATGTCAAAAGTCTCCATGGCGTCATGAATTTGAACACTTGGTTCCTAGCTTCTGGTGCTGTTTGGGAAGGTTGTGGAACCTTTAAGAGGTTGAGCCTTACTGGAAGAAATAGATCACAGGGGGTGGGACTTGAGGTTTTGTAGCTCAGTGCCACTTCCTGTTTGTCTTTTGCCTCCTGTCCCTAGCTGCAATGTGAGGAGCCTGCCTCCTGCTCCTGCCACTACATCTTCCCCACCATGATAAAACGTGTCTCCTTGAAACTAAGCCAGAATCAGCGCTTCCTTCCTTCATCTGCTTCCTGGCAGGCATTTGGTCACAACAATGAGGAAAGTAATGAATTCAGCCACATGCCCAGACTTTTTAAAAAACATTTCTATTGAGATGTAATTAACATCTAATGTACCTCTAAGTGTGTGAGTCAATTAAATTCAATAGTATATTCAAAGATATGTGAAATCATTAAGGTAAATTTTTAACATTTTTGTCACCTCAAAAGGAAAACTATACATTTTAGCTGTCAAATCCCTACATCCCTATTTCTAAGCAACTACCAGTTTATGTAGTCATTTTTGACTAGTCTACAGGCTTTGCATAAGTGGAACTACATGACATGTTATCTTTCAGGGCTAATTATTTCACTTAGCATCATTGTTTCAAGATTTATCCATAGTGGGCATATATCAGTACTTAGTCTTTTATGACTAACACTCCATTGTATGGACATACCACACTCACTTTAGCCATTCATCAGTTGATAAACATTTGAGCTTTTTCCGCTTTTTGACTTTCACTACAAACACTTATGTACCGGTTTTATGTATATGTATTTTTTCATTTCTTTTGTGTCTATGCCTAGGAGTGGAATTGTGGAGTCATTTAGTAACTCTTCTTCTTCCTTTGAGGAACTTCCAGATCATGTTCCAAAGTATGACGACTTTGAATTCTAAACATCTAAACTGACAGTAGTTATTTTAAGTTTTAGTTGTTTGCTTTTGTTTTGTTGAGACAAGTCTCACTATATAATAGGGACTGGCTTCAAACTTGAGAATATCCAGCCTCAGGGTCCTGAGTGCTGGGATTACAGGCATGTGCCACCATACTTGGCATGTTCTGTGTTTTTGTTTTTATTTTAATATTTCTTTGAAATTTTTATTTATTTATTACAGTCAGAGAGAGAAAGAATGGGCACACCAGGGCTTCTAGCCACCGCAAACAAACTCCAGACGCATGCGCCACTATGAGCATCTGGCTGATGTGGGACCTGGAGAATCAAACCTGGTTCCTTGGGCTTTGCAGCACGCACCTTATCAGCTAAGCCATCTCTCCAGCCCCTATGTTTTGAATTTGACTCCGTTAGTGAATATCATGCTTTTTTTTTAAAAAAATATTTATTTATGAGAGAAAGATAGAGAGAGGGAGGAAGAGAGAATGGGTATACCAGGGTCTCTTGGTGCTATAAATGAACTCCAGACATATGTGCCACTTTGTGCATCTGGCTTTATGTGGGTACTAGGGAGTTGAACCCAGGCCATCAGGCTTTACAAGCAAGTGCTTAGCCACTGTATCAGCTCGCCATCTCCCAATAATGGTATTAAAATGTATTTTATTAATGAGTAATGATGTTGAACATCTGTTCATAGCATCTTCAAGTCGTTTATTCATTTTTATATCTGTTGTCTATTTACTGTTGTTATAAGAATTCTATAAGTTCTCAATACAAATTCCTTATTGGATATAAAATTTGAAAATATTTCCTCCATTCCGTGGATTATATTTTGTGTGTGCGCGCGCGCGCGCGTGTGTGTGTGTGTGTGTGTGTGTGTGTGCAGGTGCACAGAGAGGCTAGTGGACAACCTGAAAAGCTTGGGTGGCCTTTTTCAAGTGCCTCCTTTCTTTTGAAACAGGTTGTCTTGTTGCTAAGCAGGTTAGATTGTCTGGCCTCTATCCCCAGGTAGTGTGCACTTGTCTCTCTGCCTCCTCAACACAGAGATTACAAATGTGTACCACCATGCCTGGCTGTTGTGTGTGCCAGGGCAGAGGGCTCTGGTAATCAAACTCAGGTCTCATGTTTGCAAGACAAGTGCTTTACCAACTAAGCTATCTCCCCCACTGCCAAATCTGTAATCATAATTTATTTAGCTTTTCTTTTGTTTTGGCTTTTGGAGGTAGGGTCTCACTATATAGCCCGGAGTGACTTAATACTTGTTATACTGTCCAGGCTAGCCTTGAACTCCTAGCCCAGCTATCTCAGCCTCTCAAGTGCTAGATCAAAGGCATGTACCACCCCGCCCAGATCCCCTGTTTCTTCTAAAAATTGTATAGTTTTAGATCTTAGGGCTTGAATTTTTGGTTGTTTCTGAGCTACTTGTACATGATATGAGGTAAGGGTACAAAGTAATTATTTCCCATGTAACTATCGAGATGCTCCATGTAGTCAGATGTAAACATCTGATTTTCCCATTGAATAGTCTGAGAACACTTACTGAAAGTCAGATGACCATAGACACATCGGGTTTCTTGCTGGACTTACAAACTTCATTCCTTTTGATCTACATATCTGCCTTTATGCCAGTACCACACTGTCTGGGTTGCTGTTTCTTTTTTGTTTGTTTTGTTTTGTGGTAGGGTCTTACTCTAGCCTAAGGTGGTCTGGAAGTCACTATATAGTCTCAGGCTGGCATTGAACTCACAGTGATTCTCCTACCTTTGCCTCCAGAGTGCTGAGATTGAAGATGTGTGCCACCATGCCTGGCTGAATTACTGTTTCTTTATAGTAAAATCTGAAATCTGGAAGTGTGGGTCCTCTTATTTTGTTGATATTATGAATCCCTTGAAGTTCTATATCTGTTTTAGAACCAATCTGCCAGTTTCTACAAAGCATCTAGCTAGTTTTCTGATAGAGACTGTGATGGGTCTATAGATGATTTGAGGACTATTGTCATCTTAACAATGCAACTACATTTTAATTAAGATTTTCCTTCAACAATAGTTTGTCATTTTCATAGTAAAAGTTTCATTCACAAGTCTTTTAACATACTTCCATACTAAATTTGTTAGTATTTTGTTAAATTTTTCAATATGCATATTTATGAGTGAGAGGAATCTATAGCAGTCTTATGATATTTTTAAATTTTATTTATTTATTCATTTAAGAGAGAGAAAGAGGGAGAGAGAGACAGAGAGAGAGAGAGAGGAGAGAATATGCATGCCAGGGCCTCCAGCCACTACAAACAAATTCCATGTGTATGTGCTCCCTTGTGCATCTGGCTTACGTGGGTCCTGGAGAATTGAACAGGATCCTTTGGCTTTGCAGGCAAACACCTTAACCACTAAGCCATCTCCCAGCCCTAAGGCTTTTTTTTTTTTTTAATTAAAGTTGAACTTGTAACTTGCATCTCCATCAGCCAGAGTCTTGGTGGGAGGAGGCATGTCACTGGGGTGGGGTTTATAAGCCCAGCCCCGCTGGGTTTGTTCAGAGCGCTGGAGCTCCAGCTGGTGAGCTAGCTGCTGCTGGCAGCTGTTTCTCTCTGCTGAGGATGCTGAATTGAGCCAGCTTCTTCCTCCATTGATGGTGTTCCTCTGGATTCTGTAAGACTGAAATAAACCTTTTCCTCCCATAATCTGCTTCTGAGCGAGTATTTGCCCAGCAATGCAAAGGTAACTACAGGTATTTAGCCTTCTTTAGCTGTATGGTAGAATTTTGTAATGAAGCCATATTTTCTTGATTTTCTCTGTTGGTAGTTTATTTTACCTTTTGTTTATCTATAATATATGTATATGTATTATAACAGGTTATGCTCTTTCATCCCCTTGCCCCCTGCTCTCATTTCCCTAGGGTCCTCCTCAGTGGGGTTATGGTATTCACTATGGAGTCATAAAGACTTCAGTCAGTCCTTGTAGGGTGTGGGGGGGACATGCTTCCAGGTATTTCTGTCCACTCTGTGGCTCTTACAATCTTTCCACCCCCTCGTCTGCAATGTTCTTGGAGTCATGGCAGGCCGGTTGGCAGTCTGATTTAGTGTTGAGTTCTTTGTAGCCTCTGGATTTATGTTTTGAAAGATTTTGATTGATCACTGTGTTTGTCACCATCCCCATAAAGCTGGTTGTCAGGCTAGCAGTAAGAGCAATATTCATATCACTGCTTCCTCTGTGATTTCTCCTGGGCCCCACACCAGATGTGGTAGAGGTGGCAAACCTCATGGTGGGCAGCTATCTTTTTGTCTTATCAATGAATCTTGGTTCTCCTCCATTTTCTCTGCCTTCTGTAAAACAAAACAGATTCTCCAGCTGAGAGCAAGAGCAGCTTAGGTTAAAGGGAGTATGCAAAATTAGTTGAGAAACTTTTTGGTGTGCAAGCCCACTCTTCTTATCCAGAGAGCAATGGGGGCTTCTCTCTGAAGTATGAGTTTTCTTATCATGGGATTCTGACTTAGTTTCTAGTAACAAATATGAGTTCTCTCCCATTGAGCTGGCCTCATGTCCAATCAAAGAACAGTTGGTTATCCACAGAGCACTATTGCACAAGTGTGTACTTCTTGTATGGCTTGTTGATCTCATAGTCTGCAGGGTCCCCTGCTTATTCATGCTGTTGGTCGCCATTTTCTTTCAGCAGCTCCCATAGGGCTTTCCAGCCCTACAAGGTTCTAGCATAGTATTCTGATATCCTGTGACTGCAGCCTGTGGTGTCTTCAGCAATAGGGTCTTACCTTTTAGCTCTGGCTGGTAACCAGTGTTTTGACAATGGCCTACATTGTTTTGAGGACCTCATAGATCTCTCTCAAGCCAATAGCTCACTGTGGGAGGCAACCCATTTTGGGCCTGAGATTTACCAGCCAGAGTCTATGGTTTTAAGGTTAAGCTTATTCCACCTTTTGTCTGGTCGGCCCTCTTTTATTGGTGGTTATATCATGTAGAATGCTAGCCAGAAGGAGGGTTTCTATGGAACTGATTTATGTTGTATTAACTTTTGTGTAATTCCCTTCTCACCCTCCCTGCCCACTACCCCTCCCAGCCCCTTCTCCCCCTAATAGTCTCTCCCTCCCCTAACCTGCCAAGTAATTCCTCTCCTTTTATTACTTTTTTCTTACAATATGTTCTTGCTGTATAATCCAGGATGGTCTTGAACTCATGACTCTCCTGCCTCAGTTCCCCAAGAGCTGTGACTACAGGGGTGCACCACTATAACTTTCTTCTTTCCTTGTGTTAGGTATATTTAGAGTTCCTATTTATTCTTGAGGCATTTTTGTTAGTTTGTTATGTCTGTTGTGTGACTTTTCCCAGGGAGATGTAAAGAAATGTGTATTCATCCCAGACAGAGAAAGCAGTGAAAGGAGCTAGAGGGATATCTCAGTAGTTAAAAGCTCTTGCTTGCAAAGCCCTCCAGTATGGGTTCAATTCCTCAGTACCCATGTAAAACCAAAACCACAAAGTGGTACACACATCTATGGTTTGCTGGCATGCCCATTGTCCCTCTCTCTCTCTCTCTCAATAAAAGAAAAGAAAAAAGAAAAAGCAGTAACATACCAAAGAGAGGATTTCATCCAGTCTAGCTTGGTGAACCAATGAATTTACTGCAATTATTTACAGGTACATGGGAAGGCAGCTGTAGTAGAAAGCCTTGGGTTGTTGGGATGAACTTCCAAACTAGGCAGTTATGGAGGAAGGGGTTTATTGAAGCTTCCAGACAGAGGAGGAGTTCCATAATCGCAGAAGAAGCTCACCCACTTTCACAGGTCCATGCAGGCAGAGAAACCACCACCGTCACCATAAGTAAGCACACTCCAAGAACTCCATAATGGCGGAACTTGGGCACTTTACATATCTTTAGCTGAAGATTACAGATCCACCCCAAAACACTTTGGGGATGGACCTAGAATCCACCCACAGTGATACCTCCTTCAGCCAGGCAGATGGAGATCTAAGCTACAAGCTTTAATAAACACTTGAACCTGTTGGGAGACATCCACTCAAACTATCACAGAAGCTAAGCCACCAGGAAGCCCCGCCCCCCAGCATGATCAACTCATGAGCAGCTACACCACTGAAGTGTCCCACACCTGTCAGCGACTCACAAGAGTCCCAACCTCCAGGCAGCATTCCCTCTCCTGTATACTCAGTCTAGCACATGCCCTAAGTCTACTTGGCACAGAATTATGTACCCGAGGCATGAGGGTGTGGTGACTGGAGACTCAGGAGAGGGTCTCATGATCCTCCTGCCAGGAAGGGAAATTAACAGCCTATTGTTTTTACCCTAGACCCAGTTATCAGCTGCATTGTTCTTATTACTTGCCAAGTCTGAGGGCCAAGGTCTTCTGTAGGTCAAGACAGAAGCTCTGTTTGGGGATGGTCAAACCCAGAGAACAAACTGTACTGTAATACTGTTTTCTGAATTTGCCAATTTCATCCAGGTCACTTGCTTTTCTTTCTTTCTTTCTTTCTTTCTTTCTTTCTTTCTTTCTTTCTTTCTTTCTTCCTTCCTTCCTTCCTTCCTTTCTTCCTTTCTTCCTTTCTTCCTTTCTTCCTTCCTTCCTTCCTTCCTTCCTTCTTTCCTTCTTTTCTTCTTTCTTTCTTTCTTTCTTTCTTTCTCTTTCCCTGTGTGTACATATGTACAGTGTATGTTAATTCATAGGCATATGGGAGTGGTGTTCATGTACATGTGCATGGGAAAATCAGAGGACAAACTTGGGTATCACTTTTTGGGTGCCCTCTACCTCTTTATGAAACTGTCTCTCATTGGCCTGGAATTCACCAATTAGGCTAAACTGACTGGCCAGCAAGCTGTAGTGATCCACTTGTCTGCACCTCCCAGGACTAGAAATAAAGGCACACACTACCACATTCAGCATTTAGATGGGTACTGGGAATTGAACTTGGTTCCATGTAAGCACTTTATCAACTGAATTATCTCCTCAGCCCTTCCCTTTCTCTTATTTTCTTTCCTTCCTTCCTTCCTTCCTTTCTTCTTTCCTTCCTCTTTCTGTCTTCCTTCCTCCTCTCTGTTTTCTTTTTCTTGTTCTCTTTTTTCTTTTTCATATATAATTCCAAATGTTACTTATGGGTATATTGCTTTCCTACATCAAATAAAATTCTCAACTGACTTTCACATTCTAATGAATACAATATGATAGAAATGAGGATATATCACTTCTAGGTTGGATTTCAAAAAGACTATGATTTTCATCTTGTTTTTACACTCTCTCCCTGGCTCTTGCCATCTTCTTCCTGGGATACATAAGGTGTCATGCTATTCGCCACCATGTAGAGAGACTCTGTCAAGAACTAAGGGTGGCTACTGGCCTGCAGCCACTATGAGTGAGGCTTGCACTCCAACAGCTCACAAAAAACTGAATCTTACCAATATCCATGTGAATGAGCTTACTGGCACCTTGATTGCAGTTGTCTAACAAAGCCATAGCCAGGGTCCCCAGCTAAGGCATAGCCAGACTTTTGCCACAGATATTTGAGAAAACAAATGTTCTTTCAGATGGGCATGTTGGAATGTGACTGTAATCCTTCCCAGCACTTGGGAGGTAGAGGCAGAGGATCGCTATGCAATCAAGGCCAGCCTAGAGTATATAGTGAGTTCCAGGCCATCCTGGGCTAAGATGTGAGTGCTAGGCAGCTAACCAAATAAGACCAGACCAAGTTCAAGGTCATTGAGAATGGACATTCCCTCAACCCACAGCTTATAAAATTTATTTACTTACTTATTTATTTACACACACACGTGTGTGTGTGTGGGGGGGAAATAGGTGCACCAGTCTGTCTTACTTTTTCCATCTGACTTTTCACAGGGTGCTTCACAATCAAACCCAGGCTGGCAGACTTTGCAAGCAGTGCCTTTAGCCACTGAGTCATCTCCCCAGCCCACCAATAATTTACAAAGCCAGGAACTGAAACATTAGCTCACTGGTCAGAAAAGTCACATCAGAGTCTATCTCTAGCCCTGGATGGAGACGTGACATTCTAAACAGGCAAAGATGGTAAAATGACGATGCAGGCAAAGGCTTTCTGGTACAGAACGAAGTCACGCTATCAGCCTTTCCCTTAAGCCATAATCCAACTGGGCCTGTCAGTCATCTGGACAGGAAAATTCCCCCGGGGAAGCTTTCTGTTTCTAGAAACCTTAAGAAATAGTATAAAACCAACCAAAACCAGTGTAGGCTGGTACTATGATCTCTCTGACCATTGTCTACTCTTACCCCTTGAGAGTGTGCCCTACACAATAATCTGTCTGGCCCCTTGAGAGAGTTTTCCTCCACAGTAGCTTCTTGGGTCTCTGCCCACTCTCATCCTGGGGAGGACCTCACATATTTCTGTAATGAACTCTGCCAGTCCTCCACACTACCCTCTGTGGGTCTCACCTGAATGTGTTTGATGAAGATCATGAGGACCAGGGAGCTAAGGGTAGACAAAGGGAGAGCCCAGTAACAAGACCTGTCTTAAACCAAGATGCATGTTGCTTTAGAGCCACGAACACAGCAGCAGGCAGCTAACACAATGTAGCTGGTTCAGAGGGAGGGCCTGGGCCCTCTAGGTGAGCCAGCCCCTATTTCCGTGAGGTAAGAGGCCTAGGAATGATCTGTTATAACAAAACTCTTGAGACCAAGGGATCTCTGTCTGACAAGTGTTTACTGAGCCTCCAACTTCCAACAACAAGACTAGGGAGCAGTTGGGAAGTTTCTGTTGAACCAGAAGTAAGAAATATTTTTGTTTTATGTTTGTAGTGAAAATATAGGGAAGTAAGGCATAAGTTGTTTACATTAAGTCTACATTGACTGTAGATAAGAGAGGCATTTGGCTTTTTTTAAAGTTACTTTTTAACTATTACTGATGACCTCCATACATACAGTCAATATACCATGATCATAGTCCCCCTCCCACCATCCTTCTTTTTCCCCATTTTATACCTCCCCCCAGTCACTTGTTTCCAACTAGTGCCTCTTCTATTTTGGTGTCATCATTTCTTCATGTCCTATTATGCAGGCCTTGTGTAGGTAGCATCAGCCACTCTGAGGCCAGTTTGGAAGACAGTAGTATTGCAAAGCACTCCTCCCCTTCCTTGAGCTCTCACATTTTTTTCTGCCAACCTCTCCCAAGAGAGACATTTCGGAACAAGAAGGTAGAAGAGGAGTAATCATTGTTTCTAGATTGGTTGGGGATGTAAGCAGGGCACACTGGTGCCTAGAGGGTCTTGAAGGGATTTGAGTTAAGATTTTACCATTCATTCAGAAATATGGAAAAGTGGATTTGTGGTTATTTTTTCATTTAGGCCTATAGCTTATTAAGTTTCCCCATCTCTCCTCTGTTCCATCCTTTGTCTCATAATAAAATTTAAGACACCTCAGAAATTCTCTGTTCTCAGATCTTATCTCACATATTCTCTCTGTGTTCCAGAATCTCTGCTGCGGACTGAATGGTCAGTCTGGATCTGCTCTGAGGCACGATCTGTTATGATTTAAGGAAATGTGTTTGGTGTCAGATCAACAAAGTAGTTAATCTTGTCAACTTGATTGGATTGAGAAGCACCTAGGCAATTAATAAAGTATACTCTGGGTATGTCTATGAGGGCGTTTCCAGAGAAGATTAACTAAGGGGGAGAAACTTGTCCTGAATGTGGGTGGCATCATCCCATCAACTGAGGGCCTGATTAGAATATACTAAAGGGGGGGGGGAATCCAGTTTACACAGGCTCATTTTCACCTCTCTCTCTCTCTCTCTCTCTCTCTCTCTCTCTACCCTCTTCCTAGCTTTCATGATGTGAGCTGCTTTATTTCATCATGCAGTCCATGATTGACTGAAACCTGTAAAACTTGAGGCAAAATACATCCTTCCTCCTTTATGCTGATCATTTCAGGTGTTCTGTCATAACAAGGAGAAAAGTAAGCAATGCACCCACTTTAACTCAAGAGAGGAAGTGCCAAGAGGCTTCTCTCTGAGTTCTGTTCTCCAGCTCAGACTTGGTGCTGGGGTTGAGTAGGGGCTGCTATTTCTGAAGTGCTCCTTCTTATTTGCTTATTTCCCCTTGTGAGTAAATTTACCTGTTGATATCCCTGAAGGGATAAGGGAGAAGATGGAATGAAATTCCCAAGACCAGCACCAGAGATCACAAAAGCAGAGCATTCTACGTATCTAACACGTACTCAACAAATACTAATTTTTCTTTGCATCACAATTCTCAGTCTCATCCAATCGTCTGACCCCATGGGAACTGTGATGCAGGGGAAAGCCTCTTGCATTGCATTCCAGAATGATCTCCTAAAGGGAGATAGCAATGCTCATAATGTGTCAGCTGTTGATGTGTTTACTGATAAACCTTATTGAATTTAACAACAGTCATTTAATAATCATCTCGGAATTATGTTCAAAGTAAATAACAGGTAAGTAGAACATAATTTCTTCCTTCAGAGCTATCAGTCTAGAACTCAAGCCTGGATAGGTAGGTTTTGTTTCTCTAGATCATTTCATCATTTGCAGGTTAGTCACTAAGAACATGCTCATTTTCTCCATCCTCCCTCCAGTCTACTCAGAAATAATGTCAGGAAGTCCTGACACTTCATTTTAACGTTAGTCCTGGTGATGGGGTTTCTCTGAGGCCTTGCAGCTGGCAGTTTCTGGGCCACCACATTGGAATAGGGACCTTCCCTGAAGGAACTCGAGATGTCTTACCACTTGCCAGAATGGTAACTGGGAAAATTAGAAGAAAAGAAAAAAACACTCCTCAGCCTCACGTCATTTCATAGTCATTTGTCACCACATATTTATGATGACATCAGAACTCTATTATGTCTACAAGGTGAATGATTCTGGCATCTGAGCACCCACTGGGGACCAGGCATGCTATGGGGATGTGATCTGGATAGCTGGAGTTCAGCGATGCGAGAGAAAAATGGATCTAGGATGCAGAAGGGCCCAGAGAACTTATCCCCACACCTCCCTACCACCATGCCAACATTAACACAGGAACCTGCCAGTTTATAGGTTCCACCAGGCTCCTTTTTGAAAAAAAAATATTTTATTGACAATTTTCATGGAGGTACATAATGAATTTTGATCATAATTCCCTTCCAGTACTTTCTTTTGCCTCCAACCAGATCCTCTTCCACTGACCCTTCTTCTTCCCAATGAATCCCTCCTCTGCTTCATACCTTTTGCTGTTGTCACCCTTTAGCATCTGTGATGCAATGTCAATGAACCTGATATTATGCAGGTCTTGTGCAGGTCATCACAGCCACTGTGAGGTCATGAAGCAATAGCCACTTTGTGTCCAGAAGGCAGTGTCCCAAAGCATTCCTCCCCATCTCTTGTATTGACAGATTTCTTATATCCCCAGATTAATTCTGTTATGTCTCTGGTGTGGCCCAGGCCACTGAGATCCCCAGCCCACAAGCCACTTGAGGGCAGTGTCTCACCACTGCAACAGCTGCTGGGCCACTTTCCAAGCACTGTGATTCCCACCAAGGCTGCAGCTTCGTGGGATTCTGAAAGTTGGAAAGGGCGTCTGATGTTTCATTTCATCCATGTACCAGAACTGCATTGCATTCTGGGTGTAATTGTCTTCCCTGATTCTATCTTGCTCCCTTCTGCAACAATGCTTGTGCCCCATATCTCTTGCTTTCTTTATAAAAAACAATGTCCCCAGAGTCTATCCCTGTCTTCCCTTCAACTTATACTTAACAACTTCAGACCATGGACTAGTCATGCCCTGAGAGCACATCAAATGGTCCTAGGATGTGCCTCGCCAATTTATTAGATTCTAAATACCTGTCAGAGATACTTGCAACATCTTTCAATAGTAATGCTGGGAAATAGCCATTTCTTCAGGGCAAGGGAAAAAAAGTCTCCAGAATTTTTGTGTGTTGGAATGACATTTTCCCCCACCTTAAGCCATATGACACAAAAGGTAGATATTGGCAAAAGGGATTAAAATCCTCCAGGAGCTTGTTTTAGGTAGGTGTGTATGTATGATGTTCACCCATGTGCACCTGACTGCCAGCTTAGAAGACTAGAAGGGAAGCCTCTGTCTGCTCATGATTTACTTACCTATTTATTTTTGTGGTACTAGGGATTGAGCCTAGGGCCTCACACAAGCTGCGAGACAAGAGCTCTACCGTTAAACTACAACCCTTGCTCTCTTTTCGTTTTTAATTTGAGACAGTGTTTCACTAAGTTGCCCAGGTTAAGCTTGCACTTTTAATTCTCCTGCCTTATCCTCTCAAGATCACAAGCCTGCGCCACCAGGCCTGGTTTAACTTTGTTCTTTCCTTTCTGGAAACCTCAGCACACCTTGGGGAAAGAATGGTTAGATTATGGCAGCATGGGCAAGGACACTGCCCAATTTTTAGCAGAAGGGAACTTTGGAACCTGCCTTGAAGGAGTTTTTGTCTTCCATCCCACAGGAAAACCAGCTTTTGGCTTTCAGGTGAGCAAATGAGTATATTTGGGCAAAAAAAAAACTTTGCCAGATGCTTGAATAAAAATATCTTGGTTTCTTTCTAGTCCTCCAAATTCACCAAACTTTTCTAGGAGGCAGGTGTTTCTGTTCCAACACAAGCTAATTAAAAATTAGTGTTCAAATAAACAGAATGGAGTGAGTTCATGGAGGGAGAGAGTAAAAGGTAAGACCAGTGAACATGGGTTGGGAGAGCAGGACACCACTCTGTCATGAACGACTAGGCACTGCCTAGCAAGTTAGGCTTTCTGTGACTCAGGGCCCACACGATTAAAATAGATCTAAATTAAGTTACATGTTCTTTAAGGCAGCATTCAATGAGAAACCTCTCCAACCAAAAGATACGTTTTCCTTCCCTCTCCACTTACCTCTCTTGCCCTCTTTCTCCTTCCTTTTCTCCTCAGTCATATTTTTCCTTTTCTCTTCCGTCTGTTGTTTTTATTCCCAGACCTTTACACAGGCTCTTTTATTTTCATCACCAAGCGATTTGTGCCAGTGAATGTGATGCAAATAAAGTTAGACAGGATTTTGGTTCTGACTGAATAAGAATTGTTCCACTTGAATTTACAAAAACACAACAACCAAGTCCCTCTAAACTGATTCTATTCAAAGTTTCTTGGCTTCAGAATTTAAAGAACAAGCCGTTCTTGTGGGAGGTTAATTAGAAAACGTTTGGTCCACCTCCTTTCCTATTAGTGACCAACAGGAAATGAGTCCCCAGAGAAGCTGCAGTCTGCACTGTCCTCCAGAGAGAAGACTTTCCTCTTCTGGTGGGCTGGAGCCCTTGCTTAAAACTTAAAAATTATCCCTGAAGCCAAGTTGTGGGAAAGTTAAAAATGCTCAGACACTTGTGGTATTTACACACACACTCACGCACACACACACACATACACACCTTGTTAGGTCCTGTCAAAACAAACTGACATCAACAACTCAGACTTTCTAAATGTTCTCTCTTGCTTATGAAAACAAATGACGGTGGGCCGATGAAATTGAGAGAATTAGAAACGCTACAGAAATAGGGAGCATCTTGAACCTCTTGCTAGCCATCAGTAGGGGGGCAGCATTGAGTGTCTTGAGGTGAGTGATGCAATATGAACAGATGATGGGAATAAGACATAATGTTCCCTTTTCCACCATTTTCTTTTTTTAAAGAAAAACTTAAGGACATGAAAAAATCAAATTGGAACAAGTGGAAAAAACAATACGTTAGTGTGGAAGGGCAAAAACATGTGAGATGTCAAGAGCCCCTGGCTGCTCAGCTGCCAGTAATCCAGGACGCATGGCAAACATTGTGGCTACTTCGTCCTCATACAAGGAACGGGCATCTGGGAACCAAGAGAGTCAAGTCTGGTAAACACAGGTGAGTCAGCATCATGTGGAGGGAGCTGTGATGAGTCCCCAAAGGGGTTATTAAACAGATGGCCCGTGAGAACTTAAAAACCAGTGGTTCTAAGAAGCCAGCGCAACCTGGCCTGGTGGTGCCGGGAAAGGCGAGCACGCTGGAGGCTGAGGGAGGAGGCCACTGAAACCCAGCCTAAGCAACACAGGAAGACCCTGTCTAAAACCCCAAGCCAGAATGGGGGCAAAAAGCCCAAAGTGAGGTCAGGGGAAGAGATTGAGTAAAGGAAAGGTGGAGGAAGGGCTAATCAAAATCTAAGAGGATACAAATAAATCATATGGAAACCTACTTTTTTGGACAATGGAACACTCAGGAGCCATAGATTGTTGCTAGAAAATTTTCAGCGCCAGGGATGGGATACCTTCCAGTGAGTTGTTGGCCAGGGAGGTCCCTGATGCCCCCAAAACATTATAGGCCATTGCTGAGACCCTTGGCTTCCCACCAGGAATAGATGGTAAGACCCTATTGCTGAAGACTCCACATACTTGGGCTGCAAGTTCCCTGAGAAATCATGCTGGAACTGAGCTGATAACCTCCTCCATGTAGACCAGCTGACAGAAAGCTGGAAGAAGCCATTCTGCATGTAGTTCAATTGGGAGAGAAAGAAATCACCAGTGAAGATACTCAACAGTGGACACTGCAAGCCTTATATTTGGCCAATCAGGACAAATGAGCCAACGGGTGCAATAGTGGCACATCAGTCATGGTAGAAACCAACTGCCCTCTAATTGGACTGGCAGCCTGCTCCATGGGAGGGAATACATACCTGATACTGAAAACTTAAAACAGGGATAGTCATGAGCCCTAGGGGTGTAACATCTGCTGATGTCTGGAAAAATGTATATACTATGCTTATCAAACTGCCCACTAAGCACTTCTCTTAATGATCATACCCTTATATTAATGCTACTCTCACTTTTGATAGAGAATCTTCTCTTTTCAGATGGCAGTAACCTTGGGATGACTCAGAAAGCATCATGGTGCTGGAAAAAAGTGACAGGAGTGCTCAGTACTGCAATATCTCTATCACACCTTCCAAGGCTCAGGGTCTATTGTGGAAGAGGTGGTGGAAAGGATGTAAGAGCCAAAGGAAGGGTAGGACTCCATACAACGTGCTCCCTCCAGACACAAAATGATCTGGATATCCATGACCTCACAGTACCTGACACTACCTACACAAGACCATAATAATAGGAGGAAAAGATCATGGCATCAAAATAAAAGAGAGACTGATTGATAGGGGGAGGGGATATGATGGAGAATGGAGTTTCAAAGGGGAAAGTGGGGGGAGGGAGGGCATTACCATGGGATATTTTTCATAATCATGGGAGTTGTTAATAAAAAAATTTTGAAAAGAAAAAAAGACCAAACAAAAAACATCAGCACAGCTTTATTAAGAGCAAATCAAGTCAACACAAGTGCAATCTTCTCCCTTTCTAGCTCTGCTTACATAGCACCAAACTCAAGGGAATGTGGCAGTGCTACTTTATCTAGAGTTTTAATAGACTCCTGTTATTGGAGAGAGATGAAGAGGCAGACAGACAGAGAGAATGGGCGCACCAGGACTCCAGCCACTACAACAAACTCCAGATGCATCTGCCACCTTGTGTACTTTTTAGGACACATTAGTTTGTGGGTGTGCATATTCACATGTGTATGTGCGTGTTCGTATGCATGTGGGTGTACACATGTGAATGTAGAGGCTAGAGGTCAATTTGGGTGTCTTCTTCAATCACTCTCTATTTTTTTTTTTTTTTTTGAAATGCGGTCTGTCTTGAAACTAGAGCTCACGGTATGGCTAGTCCACCTAATTAGTGAATCCTAGGGATGTCCTGTCTTGACTTCCCCAGAGCTGAGATTGAAGGCATATGCTACATGATGCTTCACTGGGGATCTGAACTCAGGTCCTCATGCTTGCTGGGAAAGCACTTTACCCACTGAGCCATGCCCTAGTCCCTCATTTTATTTTCATATTTTTATTGTTTTTGAGATAGGATTTCAGTCTGTAGCACAGGCTAGCCTGGAACTTACTCTGTAGCCCTGACTGGCCTTGAATTCCTGGCAATCCTCCTGCCTCAGCCTCTTAAGTGCTGGAACTACAGATGTGTTCTACTATACCCATGTGGTTAGTGTTACAGATGTTTGTACAAGTGTTATTAAATTCTTTTGACCAGTAGCCCATGCATGTAAAAGGAAACTTTTCAGTGTGCTACAGATCTCTGCTTTTAACTTTGTCCTGGCTACGATTCAATACCAATAACTTTCATGAAGGTAGAGATGTGAGTGAAACAGATAAGAATTAGAGAGAAAAAAATAAAAAGCTAGAAATTTAATGGGAATATATGCAACTAGGCAACATAACAAGACTCTGTCTCAAAGCAAACAAACAACAAAACAAAACGAAAAAAAAAAACCCACAAAACAGCAATACTAATGAGAAACAAGCCAGAAGAAATCAAGCACAGAAAAGAGTCCCATGAGAATGACTATAGATAATGAAGAAAACTTAAACATTGTACTGGATCTCCTAAAGGAAGATGTGATTAAGGAGAAAGTAGAATTTGTTCTTACCCAGGAAGCATCAGTGATATAAAGGTGTCAAGTCTCTCAACTGATGCATATTTTAATAAATGAGTTCACCTCATTTCTATTTTGAGAAATTATTGATATGCTTGGAATTGTTTCTCTAGATTCTTTAGTTAGGAAGGAGCAGATGGGGGCTTCCAAGGTACCATCAATGCCCTGTGTGTGGATATGGATGGTAGGGCCTGGGCGTGGCCTTCACAGAGATGCCTTCCAGTCCACATTCGTTTTATATTTTCCGAATCTACAACTATCTCTCTGCTCCTCTCCGCAGAGGCAGCCATCATTCCAATTTTTACAGTAATCAAGTCCAAGGACTTAGTTTGTCTATCTGAATAAAATAGTTTGTTTTGGTAGTTTGGAACTTAACATAAACAGAATTAAGAACATGCAAGGTACTCTCATATTGGAACATTTAGTCCCCAGCTGATGGTGCCATTTGAATAGATTCTGGAACCTTTAGGAGGTGCAGTCTTGCTGGAGAAATGGGTAACTGGGCAAAAGTCTTAAGGTTTTTATACTGCCCCCCCCCCACTTCTTATTTGCTGTTCCTCATTAGGGATGCAGTGTGACAAGCTCTGTTTTATGCTCCTATTGCCGTGCCTTCCCCTCCATGATGGAATGTAGCCCCTCAAAATGATGTCAGAATAAATTCTTTCCTTCCTTAAGCTGCTTCCTGTTGGGTACTTGGTCAGAGCAATAAGTTAACTAACCAATACACAAGGCTGAGTCATAGGATCTGAGAATCTTTAATGTGAGCAGATAATAAGTGTGAGTAGATAAAAAAATTATTTTTAAAATGGTCATAATAACAAATGCCCCTAACCCTCAAGTGCATGGGCTTTCTTCTATCCCACTTTATTGTCAGTTCTTGAAATTGTGAGACTCTCTGATTCTCACTAAAATATAGTAGTTATATGTTTCTTTAAGGTTGTCACATGCGTGATTAAGTTTACATTATCAAAAACGTCTAGAGCTGGGGATGGCCCATGTTTGACACTGAGATGCCCTCTACAAGCTTGTGTTTTGAATGCTTGCTCCCTAGCTGGTGGCATTATTTGGGGAGACTATGAAATCTTTGTGATGTAGGGTCTAGCTGGCTGTAGTAGGCCACTACGTTGGGCCATTGAAGGTTATACCCAGCCTCTCTTTCTGGTTTCTGCGTCCTGGTCTGCCATGACATGAGTAGCCTCTGCCACACACTCCTGCTGCCATAAAATGAGCTCTCCCCATGCCTCCCTGTCACCATGGACTGAAACCCTCTGAAATTGTGAACCAAAAGAAATCTCTCCTCCCATAACTTATTTCTGTATAATCGTGGTCACAGAGACCAAAAATAACTAGTAGCAGGTTAGGTAGAGCACTTATTTAGCACAAGCAAGGTTCTGAGTTCCATCCTCAGTGCTATAAAAAAAAAAAGTCTAAAACAGATATGTACATGTCTTCAGTCCCATCCTGAATCATGTCAAGATCATTGTCATACTTTTATTTTCCACTATTTCCTTATTCTCCTTGAAATCTTGCACATAAAATATTGTCATCATTCAGAATTTTGGACCTAATTATTTTTTAAGTAATTATTTTGTAAGCAATGATTATTATATTTGTTTGCATATAATTATTAGTTTATTTACATCTTGCTGGGTCCTTTTTGTGTACGTATGCATGTTCCTATGTGTATGGGCACATGTGTATGCACGTGTGTATGCAGGACAGAAGGCAACTTATCTACAGGAATACCATCCCCTCTTTTTAAGACAAAATCTCTCCCTAGCTTGTGGCTTACCAATTAGGTTAGATCAGCTAACCAAAAAGCTCTAGGGATCTTCCTATCTCTGTCTCCCAACTCTGGGATAACATACATATGCCACTATGCCCAGCATTTATGTGGATGTTGGAAATGGAACTTAGGTCATAGGCTTGTGAGGCAAGCACTTTACCAACTGGGCTATACCCCTAGCTGCTTTCTGGGTTATTCATGGAGAACTTTCTTCATTAATTCTTAGTTCTCTTTCAGTTAGAGTATGTGGGTGGTAAACTATGAGTCTGGAAATGCCTTTATTATACTAAAATAGGATATAATAAAGCATCATTTCATATCATCAGAGAAAGATGAATTCTTTAATCAATTATAGTTTAAAATTATATCCCTGCTTTATTCTTGACAGTAGAATCATTTTCAGATGGATTCATGATTTAACAATGAAACTATGAAATTCATAGAATAAAATGTGGATGGCAGTTTTAATATAACCTGGGCATAGGAATTCTTCCTTAAATATGATATAAAATCTTGAACTTTATCTTTAGAAGAAAAAACTGTCATGAAGGTGAAATACTATCACAAAACTTGGAAGAAATAATTATAATACTTAATTTATTTGTGAGGAGAAAGAGAGCAAGGGAAAAGGATAGAGGGAAAGGGGGGGAAGGGAGATATATATATATATATATATATATATATATATATATACATATATATATATATATATATATATATATATAGAGAGAGAGAGAGAGAGAGAGAGAGAGAATATGAAATAAAAGAATGGATGCACCAGGACCTCTTGCCTCTGCAAATGAATTCCACATGCATGTGCCACTTTGTGCATCTGGGTTTACATGGGTACTGGAGAATTGAACCTAGGCCATCAGGCTTTGCAAGCAAGCGCCTTTAGCTGCTGAGCCATCTCTCTAGCCCTAGTTTATTTTCTTAACAAATAGATTTGGAAGTCATTAAGTAAAACAAGCAAACCTAAAGAAATGGTTGAAGATTAAGAATATAAAATTTACAGATGAGGAAAATATTATCAGCTTTATTTAAAGACAAAAATGTGAGATTAAACAAGAAGTCACTTTTCACCTACTAACTGAGAAAGGGTAAATAATTTCTCAGTCTCCAGAGCTTGCATGTGTGTGGAATAAGTATGATATAAAGACACATTTTGGGCTGGAGAGATGGTTTAGCGGTTAAGCGCTTGCCTGTGAAGCCTAAGGACCCCGGTTCAAGGCTCTATTCCCCAGGACCCACGTTAGCCAGATGCACAAGGGGGCGCATGCGTCTGGAGTTCGTTTGCAGTGGCTGGAAGCCCTGGCGCGCCCATTCTCTCTCTCCCTCTGCCTATTTCTGTATCTCTCTCTCTCTGTCTCTCTCTCTCTCAAATAAATAAATAAAAATTTAAAAAAAATAAAAAATAAAAAATAAAGACACATTTCTGTGACTTTTCTGATACATAATTTGGTGTTGCTTATCAAAACCCAAAACATATAAACTTTAAAAATATTCATTTTTTACATTTTCATCCATGTATACAATGTATTTTGATTTTATTCCCACCAGATATCCTTTCATGCCCCTACCTTCCCTAGCACCCTTCTTCATCCATCTTTCATGTCTTTTTAAAAAATATATGTGTGTGTGCATGTGTGTGTGTGTGTATTTTTTTAATTGACAACTTCTATACTTACAGACAACAAACCATGGTATTTCCCTCCCCTCCCCCACTTTCTCCTTCATAACTCTGCTCTCCATCATATCCTCATATCCCCTCCCTCTCTCCATTAGTCTCCTTTTTAATTAAATGTCATCATTTTTTCTCCTATTATGAAGGTCTTGTGTGGGTATTGCTAGGCACTGTGAGGTCATGAATATCAAGGCCAATTTCTGTCTGGACAGTTGTATGTAAGGAGTGGTACCTTTCCTTTGGATCTTACATTCTTTCCCCCACCTCTCCCGCAATGGACCCTGAGCCTTGGAGGGTGTGAGATGTTTCAGTGCTGGACACTCCTCCATCCCTTCTTCTCAGCACTATGTTGCCTTTTGGGTCATCCCAGTGGTCATCGCCATCTGAAAAGAGAAGCTTCTCTAACCAGAAGTGAGAGTAGCATTAATATATGAGTATGAACATTAAGTGTAGTGATTTCAGGGCAATTTAGTGAGAGTAATACATGCATTTATCCAAACAAGAGCAGGCTTTATACCCCTAAGGCTCATGACCTCCCCTGCTATAGGCTTTTGATTAGGTTTTCAGTACCAGGCATGTATTCCCTCCCATAGAGTGGGCCTTCAGTCCAAATAAAGAGCAGTTGGTTTCCATCAGAGCAGACATGCCACTATTGCACTTGTTCAGTCATTTGGCCTGTCTGGCCAAACTTGAGGTTTCCAGTGTCCACTATTTTCACCATTGATGACTTCTGTCTCCCATAAAACTGCATACAGTGTAGCTCTTTCCAGCTTTCAGTTGGCTGGGCTACAGGGAGAAGGTTTTCTGCTCAGCACCAGCTTTATTTCTCAGTGACTTTGCTGCTCTGGCATGTGAAGTCTTCAGCAATAGGGTCTTACCATCTCTTTCTCATGGGCAACCAAGGGTCTTGGCAATAGCCTGTAATGTTTTGGAGGCAACAGGGACCTCCCTGGCCAGCAACTCACTGGAAGGTACCCCATCCCTGGCACTGAAAATTTTCTAGTATCAATCTATGGCTTCTGGATGTGCCATATTCATGTCTTTTTTAAAAAATATTTATTTGAGAGAGAGAGAAAAAAGGCAGACATAAAGAGAATGAGGGGGCTGGAGAGATTGCTCAGTGGTTAAAGGCACTTGTTGCAAAGCTTGATGGCCAGGGTTCAATTTCCCAGTACCCACATAAAGCCAGATGCACTAAGTGGTGCATGTGTCTGGAGTTTGGTTGTAGTGACCAGGGACCTTGGTGTGACCATACCCACTTTCTTTTTTAAAATTATTTATTTATTTCAGAGAAAGAGGCAGATGGTGGCATGGTGCCACTTTGTGCATCCAGCTTTACAAGGGTACTGGGGAATCAAACCTGGTCCATCAGGCTTTATAAGCGAGCACTTGGGGGCAGTGGTTGAGGTAGTGTCTCACTCTAGCCCAGGCTTACCTGGAAGTCACTATGTAGTTTCAGGGTGGCCTCAAAGTCATGAAGATCCTCTGACCTCAGCCTCCCGAGTGCTGGGATTAAGGACATGTGCCACCACACCCAACAACAAGCAGTTTCAACCACTGAGCCTTATGTCTTTTTATTTATTTATTTTTATTTTTATTTTGAGGCAAGCCTAACAAACTGGCCTTGTTTTTCATTGCGAGAGTGAGAAAGAGAGCAAGAAAGAGAGATTGAGAATTGGCAAGCCAGGGCCTCCAGCCACTATAATCAAACTCCAGATGTGTGTGCCTAGGGGGCATGTGCGTCACCTTGTGAGTCTGGCTTATGTGGAACCTGGAGAGTTGAACATGGGTCCTTAGGCTTCACAGGAAAGTGCCTTAACCACTAAGCCATCTCTCCAGCCCCTTTGTGTCTTTTTTAAAAAAAATTTTGTTTATTTTTATTTATTTATTTGAGTGACAGACAGAGAGAGAAAGAGGCAGTTAGAGAGAGAGAGAATGGGTGTGTCAGGGCATCCAGCCTCTGCAAACGAATTCCCCCTTGTGCATCTGGCTAACGTGGGTCCTGGGGAATGGAGCCTCGAACCGGTGTCCTTGGGCTTCACAGGCAAGTGCTTAACCGCTAAGCCATCTCTCCAGCCCCCTTATGTCTTTTAAACCCACTGAGTTAAATTAGAGTTGCTGGTATGATCATGAGTGGAAGGTTATTTACCATAATGCGGATAATTTACCAGTGGTTACACCACTGGTGAACCTAACTCCTCTCTTCAGCAACCATTAGTTGCCATTAGCTACTGTGGGGAGCCTAGGGTCTCATGTAGCCTTCCCTTATCCATGGTGATGTATTGACAGGCATAACCTTGGGCAGGAAACCACAACTGCTGTGAATTCATGAGTGTAAAAGACATGCCATAGGCAGAAAACAGCATTTTGTAGCCTCCTTCCCCATAGTCCGGCTGTTACATTCTTTTCGCTCCACCTTCAGAGAGGTCCTCAGCATTAGAGGATTGGTTGAGATACCCTGTTTGAGGCTAAGCACACTGTGGTCACTTACTCTCAGCAATTTTTGCCAGCTATATGTCTCTCCATTAACCACTGCCCATTGTAGTGAGAAACTTCTGTGATCATAGCTTCAAGCAGTATTAATCGATGGGAACAAATATTGATATTTAGAAGGCAGTTTGACATGCTGTCCATTTAGCATAACCATAGTAGTTAGTTACCCCCAGAGCCTATGTACTCAGCCATAGGCTTGTGACCAGGTTTATAGCATCAGGCATGAAATCCCTCCTGTGGAGAGAGCCTCAAATCCACGTAGAAAGTGACTGGTTATTATAACATTCATGACGCTTTTGCACCAGTGGGATTATTTTGCCTGCTAAGTTGTGGAATATGCAGGTTCCAAAGCTAGGTGTGTGTCCTGCAGCTGAGGCATCTACCATGTAAGGAACCTTCACTCAAACACTTTTTAAAGATTTATATTTTATTATTATTTAGTTATTTCAGGGAGAAGGAGACAGACAGAATGGGCGTACCAGGACCTCTAGCCACTGCAAATGAACTCCAGATGCATATTTCACCTTGTGCATCTGGCTTATGAGGATCCTAGGGAATCAAACCTGGGTCCTTTGGCTTTGTAGGCAAGCACCTTAACCACTAAGCCATCTCTGCAGCCCCCAAATTTATATTTTACAGAGAGTTTGGGCTCTCTATATTTTATAGAGAGTACCCTGTAGGGTAGAAAATGCTTCACCAAGAAGCCATACATCGCTACAAGAACATTTCTGTGCCATGAATGGGATACTTTCCAGCAAGCTGTTGGGCAGGGAGGCCCCTGATGCTCCCAAAGCAACCCAGGCTGTTGCCAAGGCTCTTGACTGGCCATGAGAACTAGATGTTAAGACTCTATTGATAGGGGCTGGAGAGATGGATCAGCAATTAAAGACTCTATCACTGAAGATGCCACATATTTGGGCTGCAAGACACTGAGGGATCATGCTAAAACTGACCTGGAAGCCCCTCGCTGTGGGCTAGCTGTCACAGTGCTGGAAAGTGCTATGCAGCCTGTTTGGGGAGAGAAGTCATTGGTGGTCTTAAGTAGCAATAGACTCTGTAAGCCACACAGCAGGCCAGCCAGGCCAAATGTGCCAACTGGTGCAATGGTAGTCTGTCTCTTGGGCAACTACCTGCTCTCTGATTGGATTTGAGTCCTGCCCCACAGGGCGGAATCCATCCCTGGTGCTGAAGGCCTAATCCAAAGACTATAACTACAGAGGCCATATAACCCCAGGAGGGAGCTACTACTGTTGTCTGGCTAGATGGATACATCATGCCCATCAAATTTTCCTCTAAATGTTTATGTTTATGTCCACATATTAGTGCTGCTCTCCCTTTTTGTTAGAGAAGCTTCTCTTTTCAG
Source organism: Dipus sagitta (assembly GCA_036346955.1). Lineage (NCBI taxonomy): Eukaryota > Metazoa > Chordata > Mammalia > Rodentia > Dipodidae > Dipus > Dipus sagitta. The sequence continues at coordinate 40,781,149 of CM070771.1, forward strand.
ATGATGGTGACCACTGGGGTGACTCAAAATTCATCAAAGTGCTGAGAAGACATTAGGAGCATTAGGTAAGACATCTCTATTATACCCTTCCAGGCCCAGGGACCATTGAGGAAGAGGTGCCTGAAAGAATGTAAGAGCTCAAAGGAGGAGAGGAGTGCTTTGGAATACCATCTTCCAGACACAGAGTGGCTGTGGCAGTTACCTGCACGAGGTCTGCATCATATGAGGGCAAAAATATAAAAAGAAAGATGACATCAAAATAGAAGGGGGGGCTGGAGAGATGGCTTAGCAGTTAAGCGCTTGCCTGTGAAGCCTAAGGACCCTGGTTCGAGGCTCGATTCCCCAGGACCCACGCTAGCCAGATGCACAAGGGGGCGCACGCATCTGGAGTTCATTTGCAGTGGCTGGAGGCCCTGGCGCTGTAGCCCGCGTAGTCGTCTCGCCAGCAAGAACGCACGCGGACACCAGGATCCTTCTGCAGCAAGCGTTTATTGAACAGATGAAAGAGGAAGACCCAGCGCCCCCGAAATGGCGCCGCTTATATAGCCCCTAGGTGGCGTGTACTCTGCTGATTGGCTGTGCGCTCATATGATGCTCATATGACGCTCATATGCCCGGGCTGGGCAGTGACTTGGCGCGCTTTTGCCACTTGCACATGCGCTATTCTCACCAGGGCCGAGGCCGGATGTCAGCGCCATAATGGCGGTCACCTCTCGGCTCTCTACATCTCCCCCTGTTTGTTTTAATAAGATGACAACTGCCTCATAGCCCAGCCAGCGCAGCACCAAACAACCCTATGCTCGATCAAGCAAATTCCTTCCTTGGGGAATAAGCGATCAAGAGCTCACTCCCTCACCTTATCAGGTGCAATGGAGACAAGTCCTCTGAGTGCAAAGGCCAAGGGAGAGACAAAAAGGGGAGTTAACACCCATCCCTGTGCAATGGAATATTGTTCCTGGGGGTGCAAGGGCTGTCAATCTCATATTTTGGTGCTGCAGCCACTTAGGCAAGGGCTGATTAGACTTAGATCTCCCATCGACTCAGTGCAATGGGCTAAACCCTTGAGGTGCATCGACTGAGGGTCTCAGTCTAATTAATTAACCAAATTTCAGGAGATGATCCCTGTTCCATAGCCACAAGTGCTTGCGCAATAACGGCCTTGTCACATTGCTATTGAGCTCTGAGCTTGCAGAACAACCAAAGCAGGAACACTAAGCCACAACATAGGGCTGCACCAAACAGCGCCACTCCCACCCATTCCTTAAAGAAAGAGAAGGCTGAAGAAATCCAGGATGTCAGGCCCACAGCTAGGGAGGGGTCAACTCTAGTAGAGTAGGGTCTTCATAATGTATCTTATCCACTTCTTCGGCTCCTGCACAGGATCTCGATGATTCGTCAGGTCTCACAAGTCTACGTGTTAGGCGTTCTGGTAGCCAGAATGGATTGTCTTCTTCCTGTGGAAAAACACAAACAGCTCCCCTGGATCTTATTAAAATAGGATCCGGGCCTCTCCATTGACCAGTCAAAACATCTTTCCACTTAACCATCTCCTGTGGCCTGTTAGGCTCTGAGCAATGACGGTCAGCCGCCGAATGGCCCTGACTGTCCAAATTTAAAAAATTAAGAGTAAAGAGTGCTATGGATATAGTCACTCGTGGGACTGAGGACAGAGCCTCATCGACTCCCCCTTTTTGTTTTATTAAATAAGACTTTAGAGTGCGATGAGCCCGTTCTATAATACCCTGTCCTTGAGGATTATATGGGAGACCTGTCAAATGGGTCACTCCCATCTGGTGACAGAACTGTCCAAATTTTTGAGAAGTATAAGCTGGTCCATTGTCAGTTTTAAGAATTTTGGGCTTCCCCCAGGCACTCCACGCCTCGAGGCAGTGTTGAATAACATGGGCTGTTTTCTCCCCGGTTAATGGGGAAGCAAACATAACTCCAGAACAAGTATCAATGGAAACATGTAAATATTGTAATTTGCCAAAAGATGGGACGTGAGTAACATCCATCTGTCAAATTTGTAATGGGCGAATTCCTCTGGGATTAAAGCAAGGAGAGACTAAAACAATGTAAACTCAACCACCATCAAACAAACATCAAACTTCTGCAGTTCAAGTTCAATAGCCTTGAAAAGCAGGTTTCTCCTCCAGTCAACTCTTTCCAAAAGTGTTTGCATTTCTATGATAGCCTTTCCTCAGGCATCCTTTCCATTGTTTTAATGTAAAGCAGTTGGAACATCTTCCTTAAGATTGCTAATGTGTTTGACAATAGCAGATTCAGTAACCTAAAACCAGTCTCTGTGCCTGTAATTTTAACTTGCTTGAGGTTTTCCAGCTTAAAATCTTAAATCTCTCAGTCCAATATCTCTAGCCAAGCACATCAGTCCATTACAAATTTAACCTTGATCAAACACTCTGGACCTCAGCAACAGAACGCAGCCAGCCCTTATTCCAATAGCCCAGTTCCAACAAAGTCCTCTGCAGTCTTTCCTTCATTGCCATAGTGGCGAGTCTCTCAAGCTGCATGACTGTAAAATTAGCATCTACTCCATACTTATTAACTGATTCAGCAAGTTCCTTAATGAGGGCATACTCTACCGGCGCATGGACGCGGCTTCCATCCGCAGCCTCAAACACCGGGAAGGCTTGTAAGCACCTCCTTCTGTCCCCCTCTGAAAGGAAGGAATCTGAACAATGCTTGCCGGCATAAGGCGGAGGAGCACTGGGAATGACAGGGGCGGCAGATTGAAAAGCCGTGCGGTTTTTATCTCCTATCTTCTTTTGTTTTCGATTTTGCGGTAGCTCATCAAAATAATATCTCTCCTCCCCATAGCGAGCCGCTTCGCCATCTAATTCTTCCTCCTCGGAGGGACTAAGATCCTCAGACTCTGAGCTATCAATTCCTAAAGCCTCCAATTTTTTTATCGGATAAAGAAGCCTCCTTTTTGGACTTTTTTTTTCCCTCTCCTGTTTCTCTCCCAGGGCGTCTTTTCCCTTGTTTTTTCTTTCTGTGGACTTAGCGTCCGCGGAAAGGCCTTTTTTCTTAGAGACGTCTTTTTCTTTTTCCTCAAGGGCCCCTAACCTTTTATCCCGTTCTGTTTCTGACATGTTGTCTTGTAGCTTCGAATGTGAGGCTCCCATGTTCACAAAGAAGAGAACGAGAGCCACCATCACAATAGGGAGAGCGAAAATTGCTCCTACCAATTTGGATGAAAGATGAGACAAGTCAAGACCAAACATGCCTCTCAGAACCTACCTCAGTCCTGCAGTTCTGAATCCTTCCCCGTGAATGGGGGGTCTCCTCGGCGCCGGCGATGACAGGCACCCGGCGTCCCGGGTTTCGGCACCAGTTGTAGCCCGCGTAGTCGTCTCGCCAGCAAGAACGCACGCGGACACCAGGATCCTTCTGCAGCAAGCGTTTATTGAACAGATGAAAGAGGAAGACCCAGCGCCCCCGAAATGGCGCCGCTTATATAGCCCCTAGGTGGCGTGTACTCTGCTGATTGGCTGTGCGCTCATATGATGCTCATATGACGCTCATATGCCCGGGCTGGGCAGTGACTTGGCGCGCTTTTGCCACTTGCACATGCGCTATTCTCACCAGGGCCGAGGCCGGATGTCAGCGCCATAATGGCGGTCACCTCTCGGCTCTCTACATGGCGCGCCCATTCTGTCTCTCTCTCTCTGCCTCTTTCTCTCTGTGTCTGTCACTCACAAATAAATAAAAATTAAAAATTAAAAAAAATAAGAGAGAGGCTAGTTGGACAAAAGAAGGTGGTTCAGTGTTGTGGGAAGAGAGGGGGCAAATGAGGGTGATGGCAGGAGATTAGGAACGGTACTATATATATATATGTATATATATATATATATGCGGATTATATATATTATGTATGTGGAAATTGTCAATTAAAAGGTTTTTTGTTTTGTTTTACAAGGTATTGTTTCACTCTAGCCAAGGTTGATCTGGAATTCACTATGTAGTCTCAGGGTGGCCTCGAACTCACAGCAATCCTCCTACCTCTGCTTCCCCAGTGCTAGGATTAAAGGCATGCACCACCACTCCCAGCTCAAGAAAAAGTTTTTAAACATTTTATTTTAATGGGCTTACCAAATAGCAAGTTTCCATATGGCTTATTCTCATAGCCTTGGTTTTGATTCATCCTCCCACCACAGCCTTCTCTATCATACACCACCCCTATTCCTGCTTAAATCTTTACATACCACTGAGGGGCCCTCTACTTTAATGGCCTTTGTCCTACTATCTCCCCCACAAACCTTCCCTCCCATGGCCCCTTTCTAGTTTCTTGGCCCCAATGACATTCTGACATATAGTCACTAATAGAAATTCAAAGCTAGGATCTGCACCTTAGAGGGAACATGCAGCGCTTGTGTTTCTGAGCCTGGGTTACCTTACTCACTGTACGACCTTTTCCAGATCCATTCATTTCCTGTGAATTTTGTATTACTTTACAGCCGAATAAAACTCCATTGTGCATATGTACCACATTTTTTCTATTCATCCATCAATTGATGGACATCTAGGCTAATTCCATTTCCCAGCTATTGTGAATAGAGCAGCAATAAACAGGGTGAACAAGTATCTCTAAGGTAAACTGCAGAGTCCTTAGGATATATACCCAGAAGTGGTATAGCTGGCCTATAAGTACATCTAGTTTTAGCTGTTTGAGAGACCTCCACACTAGAAACGTTTTTGGAGTCTACGATGCTATGATTTTTATCAAAATATGAATAACATTTCAAGCATGGGAATGATATCCAGTCTCTAAAACTTGTAGTGTCATTGTCAAACTCAATGTCCTTGAACCTTTGGAGACTAATAAGAAAAATAAGCTTTAAACACATAAAACATAAAATTTCACAAGTTTGTACTAACAATAAAAATCATTTGTCAGTGGGCTAGAGAGATTGCTCAGTGGTTAAAGGTACTTGCTTACAAAGCCTGATGACCTGGGTTCAATTTTCCAGTACCCACATAAAACCAAATATACAAAGTGGTGCATGTGTCTGGCGCTCATTTGCAGTGGCAGGAGGAGGCACTAGCATGCCCATACGAACACACTCTCTGTTTCTCAATTTATGTTAAATAAATAAATAAATATTTTTTAAAAATCATTTGTCAAGCTAAAGAGGTGGCTCTGCAGTTAAAGGTGCTTGCTTACGACACCTTATAGCCTAGGTTTGATTACGCAGTGCCCACATAAGGCCAGGTGTATAGTAGCACATGCATCTAGAGTTCGTTTGCAGGGGCAAGAGGCCCTGGTGTACTCAAACTCATAGTCTCCTCTCTCTCTCTGTCTCCCCTTGCAAAATAATAAATAAAACCTTTTTTTTTTTTTTTGAGATAGGGTCTTGCTCTAGCCTAGGCTGACCTGGATTTCACTATGTAGTCTCGGGGTGGCGTCCAACTCATGGTAATCCTCCTACCTCTGCCTCCTGAGTGCTGGGATTAAAGGCATGTGCCACTATGCCTGGCTAATAAATAAAAACTTATAAAAGGTAAATCTTTTGTCACTCTTAGACATTGCTAGGGAACCAACTCATACTGAAAATTTTTCTGCCTTTTGGGATTTATCCTCATTTTGAGAAAACCTATGAGTTCCTGAGGAATATTCTATATAGATGAATTATAGCTAACAACTGTAGGAACAACAACATAATTAGAAAAAAAAAAAACACGGGCTGGAGAGATAGCTTAGCAGTTAAGGTGCATGCTTGTGAAGCCTAAGGACCTAGGTTTGATTCTCTAGGTCCCACATAAGCCAGATGCACATGGTGCCACATGCATCTGGTGTTCATTTGCAATGGCTAGAGACCCTGGTGTGCCCATTCTCACACACACTCTCTCTCTCTCTCTAATATATAAAAATAAATCTTAAAAAATTACAATCTTCAACCTTAACAAAATAATTCTTCCTTGGTTGCTTGAAGTATTTATATGAGTACACAGGGAATCTATGGATAGATGAAAATAGGATTCATGTGACCATTTAGTGACAAATCCTAGTGTCACTAAGTAGGACACCAGTCATTAAGTGCACCTGAAATGATATGGTAGGAAATATAGAACACATTCCATGGACTATTCTTGCCCCTCCCCAAACTGTGCCTAAATGCAGTCAAGTTCTAGATCTACAGAAGAAATATAGAAGTAGTGACTTATGCTTAGAAACACCATAGAGATACATCAAGGCTTTAAAGAAGAGAATTCTCAATTGTACAAAGACATCACTGGGTTCATCAAAACCTAATTGGCACACACAGGGAGGGAGTACCTGTGGATCAAATACAACGAGTATGCCTTAGTTTGATTCTGAGTCAAATATACCCACTATGAAAGAGAATTTTGCACAATTGGAGACTTTGAGAAATTATTTTAAAATATTTTTGGTGTAACATACTTTTATGGTTGTTTTTTAAAAAGTCTCATCTTTTATAAATACATATTAAACTATGCATAGATACAATGTGATGTCTTTATAATTACTTTAACTCATTAGAGATGAGGGAATGCATGAAAAAAATAATACAAAACTGCTGTTTGGTATGGAAAACGCAGTTTAAGGGGCTCTAATTCTGTGAGCATTTGAAATTTTCCATGGAAAGTTGACAGCACTCAGGAGTGAAGGGCAGGAATATAAGTTCAAGGCAAGACTGGACTACATGAGCCCTGACTCAAAAAAACAACGTTGGAAAATGGCAGCTTGGTAAATCATCTACCATTGCTTCTAGGAAGCACTACACCATGTTAGCTATAAGCATTGTCATCATAAGCATAAGGAAAATACTCTAATTTTTCTGACAAAGTTAATCAAAGATGCTCAAGTTGATAATGTCATGTTTTTGTTTAGTGTATGCCTTACTGGAGAGAAACAGGTTGGGTTAAGTAAGAGCTCTGACTCTCAATTTAACAAATGTACTTAGTGCTTCAATAATAATAATAATAATGTCTTGGACTTGGAAAAAAAATTTCTTAAGCTAATAGTTTAAGTTTCCATGATTTAGCATTCTAGATGGTGGCTTCTTTTTGGCATTATCTGCTTAGATAACCTCTTTTGTTTCTTACTAATGTCCTTATACACTCACAGTTCAGGTAAGAAAGGTAAATTAAATTAGCTGGAATTTTCAAATTACCATTAAGAGATAAAAAGTAATAAATAGATCATGTGACAAATAGATAAGTTATTAAAATTTTTCATTCTTTTAGGCTCATTTCACATATACCCTCTCAGTGTACTATTAACCAAATTAACTGCTAATTAGTCTCTAATAGGTTAGCAGGGTTCACGACATCTTGAGAACCATTTATTTCAAGAAAATAGAAAGTACCTCATATTCCCCATCCCTTACTCTTCACATGCAGGCCCTATAACCAGGTGAGAATAAAGAAGCCATGTTAAGACAAACCTATGGTCTATGAACCCCAAGTGCAGTGTCTGGAAGCCTCTACAAGCCATGTCCCCAGGGGTTATGGGTGAGCCTGAGCACCGTAGGGATGTTCAGTGTATCATTAACTTCAACTTCAACTAAAACCTTCTGTAATGCCTTGATATTGGGAAAACATAATGTAGCCATCTCTCTGTATCCAGGAATTTTACATCTGCAGATTTAGTCTATGTTAGAAAATATTTGAAAATAAAATTGCATATGTATGGAACATGTGCAGAATTTTTTGTCTTGCCCTTATTCCTTAGTTAATATAGTATAACAGCTATCTACATACATTTACATTGCATTAGTTATTATAAGTAATTTAGATATGATTTAAAGTGTGCAGGAGGATATACATAAACTACATACAAATACCAGGCCATTTTATACAAGGGATTTTAGATTTTGGTATATGCAGAGGTGCTCTGGGACTAATCTCCCAGTGATGGGGGTGGGGGGATAGGCTGTATAGTAGGAAAGGGGGAAAAATGCTTTACAAAACCAGAGCAGCCATTAAAGAGTGGGAATGCTGTGAATGTCAGAGATACCAATCTTCTGTGCTGACATGGTAAGGAGCTTTACTTTGTACTGGGCACCATGACGGTTTTGCATACAAATAGGTGCTGGGTTAAGGAACTGAAGAGAGTTGAAAGGCAGGTCCTAATAAGTAATAAAAACAACTTGAGGGGGTTGGAGAGATGGCTTAGTGGTTAAGCGCTTGCCTGGGAAGCCTAAGGATCCCTGTTCAAGGCTCAATTCCCCAGTACCCACGTAAGCCAGGTGCATAAGGTGGCACATACATCTGGAGTTTGTTTGCAGTGGCTGGAGGCTCTAATGTGCCCATTCTCTCTGGTTCTTTGTCTGTCACTCTCAAATAAATAAATAAAAATAAACAAAAAAGATAGTGATAAAAATCTCATAGTGTCTAAAAGTTTGAAAATAAAAATTATTTTTAAAAAATTTGTTTGTTTATTTTTACTTATGTGAGAGTGACAGACAGAGAGAAAGAGGCAGATAGAGAAAGAGAGAATGGGTGCACCAGGGCCTCTAGCCACTGCAAACGAACTCCAGACACGTGCGCCCCCTTGTACATCTGGCTAACGTGGGTCCTGGGGAATCAAGCCTTGAACCTAGGTCCTTAGGCTTCACAGGCAAGCGCTTAACTGCTAAGCCATCTCTCCAGCCCTGAAAATAAAAATTCTTAAAAAAAAAAAAAAACTTGAGGGCCGGAGAGATGGCTTAGTGGTTAAGATGTTTGCCTGCAAAACCAAAGGACCCAGAATCGATTCCCCAGGACCCACGTAAGCCAGATGCACAAGGTGGCACATGCATCTCGAGTTCGTTTGCAGTGGCTGCAGGCCCTGGTGCGCCCATTCTCTCACTCTCTCTCTCTCTCTCTCTCTCTCTCTCTCTCAAATAAATAAATAAAAATTTTTAAGAAAGGACTTGAAATTTTCAGAGACAATCTAATGGGGAGATGGGAGGGATAAGAAAAAAGGACTAGAGAGGAAAGAGGGACCAAGCTGGTCAACACGAGGTGAGAGTACCATACGTGGAGGGAGTCCAGCCAGTGAAATAACCAGTGGCATGATGGCTAAAATGACCTTTATGGAGAGTGATATGCAATTTAAAAATTGAGATGGTAGAAGTAGAAAGATCAGAAGTTCAAAGTCATTCTCAATAGTACAGCAAGTTCCAGCCTGAGGCCAGCCTGGGCTACATAAGACTGTCTCAAAAGAGAGCTGGAAAGATGACTCAGCAGTTAAGAGAGCTTCTCATGCAAGCATGAGGGCCTGAGGAGGTCTGAGACCACCTGAGTCAATTCCCCACACCCATGGTAGCATCTGGGCATGGCCATGCTTGTGTGTGACCTTTCAACAATGTACTTCATGACCTTGTGCTAAGTATGCCCAAAAATGTGTCTCATGGCGTTGGGACGTTAGCTCAGTTTGTAAAGTACTTGTCTGAGTTCAGTCACCATAACCTATATAAAATATAGCTGAGTAAAGTGACATGTGTTCGTAATCCCAACACTGGAGAGGTGGTGACAGGTAGGTCCCTGGGGCAAGTTCCAGGCCCCTGCAGGACCATCTTTAAAAAAGACATAGAGCAGGACCAACATGAGGCAGGGGCTTACCAGAGCAGGGACTGGAAGTTCAGGAGAGGCGAAAAACCAAAAAGAGAGCTTGCCCATCTGGTAAGCACCTATTAATAACCTTAATTTGGTGGCCTAGACCTTCAGGCTCAGGGGAGCCTCAGAGAGGTCTGATTGGTCTGGGCTAGGGGCTGCCTTAAGAAGTGGCCAGACATGGCAGTAAGTTTAACCAACCAGAATTCCAGGATCAGATTTAAACCTTGATTTTAGGAAAGGGGAACCCCTTCCCACACAGGGACTCAGGTTGTTTATGGGAAAACAGATTAGGCAAGAGATAAAGAGAAGCCAGGTTCTTCTCCGATCTCTAGCAAAGTGGAGACTACAAGGACAGGCCAAAGACCTTCCTGATGTTTACTTTTGGGGCCCAGTCACCCTATCTGCCTCACCAATCATCTTTCCTTCTTTGTTTATTTTATTTTTATTTTCTATTGGAAACTTCCATAAAAATTAACAGCATACCATGATCATATACATCTCTCACCCCCTTCCCTTTTTCCCCCTCCCCAATTCTCTCTCTACTGAACCCCTTCTTTTTTTCATATATATGTTTTTTTCCCATAGGATACAGTCTTGTATTCCTTTGCCCCAGTCTTCAGTTTCCTGAAGGTCCTCTTAGTAGGGTCCTTGTGTTCACTGTGGGAGATTTAGGGCCTCCATCAGTCTCTGGGTAGGGGGGAGGCTGTGCCTCAGGATATTTTTACCCTCTCTGTGGTTCTTACAGTCTTTGCACCCCCTCTTCTGTAACAGTCTTTGAGCCTTGGTGGAGAACTGAAACACATCCTTCTTGGTTGTTTTGAGATAAGAGTCTCATGTAGTTCAGGCTTGCCTTGAACTTAAGATTAAAGGAGGATAGGAGAAAGCCAGCTTTTTTAAGGCAGTTTCAGCTAGGGATTGAGGCTCAAAATGAACCTTGAGATGCCACCACAAAAATGGAACTAGTGTCTGATGGAGAATGGTCTACAGCGCCCTGCAGCCCAGGCTAGCATGCTACCTAAACAGGCCCTCAATCTACCAACCAATCCGTCTTCCCCTTGCCTATAAAGCTCCTGTCTTCTTCCTGTCAAAAATTCCACTCCACTTGCTCAGCTCAACTGCCTGCATATCTCTCTTCGTTTGGGCAACAAAGATGCACATGAGTCCAACTTCCTACTGTTTCTTGGTTTGGATAGCTTTGCTGCTTGTCTCTGCTCTATAGTTTGGAGTAATTTATCTCTTTGATTATGTGCATGATTTTCCTCTAGTTTCTGAATCTCCCATGTGTGGGCTCTTCCCAAGTTTCCTGACACAAGCTGCTAGGTTCTACTTTTCATGTGCCAGCAGCTTTACTCTCATCTGTCTTGAAAAGCCTCAGTTTCTCTTAAGTCCACGTGCTTGCCGCTCTACTCCAGTCCCCCCAAAACCTCAATTTCTCTTAAACAGACCTTATAAACTATGCAGTGTTTCCACATGAGAGTGTGTTTCCTAAACCTCACAATTTGTGATTTCTCCCTTAAATAAACCCCACATTTTGTGATTTTACCCTCAATAAAATTAATTATTCCTAATTTATCCTTCTTCAGTCCATCTTTATCAATTCTTTGTTAAAGTTAGGACAGAACCCAAAACATGGGTTTCATACATTGGGGGACCCCCTCATGAACCCCCTATATCAAGATGACCTGAAGATGACTTTAAAATTTTGATCCTCCTGCTTCTACCTTCTGAGTGTTGGGATTACATATGTGTGCCATTATACCTAGATTTTTTTTTTTCCAGTTTTTCAAGGTAGGGTCTCACTCTAGCTCAGGCTGACCTGTACTTCACTATGTAGTCTCAGGGTAGCCTCGAACTCACAGTGATCCTCCTACCTCTGCCTTCCTGAGTGCTGGGATTAAAGGCGTGCACCACCACATCCAGCTTTTAATTAATTAAATTTTATTTCAGTTTTATGTACCTGGTTTTAAGAAGTGTTAGGGATTGAACCCAGGGCTTCATGCGTGCTAGGCAAGCAGTCTATCAATTGAATTATAGCCTGACCCTCATCTTTCCTTTTTGAACTATGACTTTAAACTGAACATACTCAGGAACATGGCTGCTCCTAAAATGCTTTCCTATGTGAATATGATAGGCTTTCTTAATAAAATCCCTATGCTTCCTTTGCTTAAGGAGAGTATTGCTTTGGAAGGAATTCCCATGCTTTTCTTCCATGTTGCAGGCAATAAAATCACCCCTCTCTTATTATTCTTATTATTTTTATTGTTGTTGTGTTTGGTTTTGGCTTTATCTTTACCAAGATGAAAACTTATTGCTTTTGATTACATTATGAATTTTAAGAATATTTTATTACTTATTTATTTGAGAGACAGAGAGAGAGGCAGACAGAGAAAGAGAGACAGATGGAGAGAATGGGCACACCAGGGCCTCCAGCCACCACAAACAAACTCCAGACACATGCACCACCTTGTGCATCTGGCTTATGTGGGTCCTGGGGAATGGAACCTGGGTCCCTTGACTTTGCAGGCAAACACCTTAACTGCTAAGCCACTCCTCCAGCCCTACATTATGACTTTTTTCGTTGGGTAAGGCTGTGTTTAAACAAATATCTAAATTCATTTTTTCTAACCTTTACTGCTTACATCAAAACTACTGAGTGTACACTGGATTTTGGCCATTTCAGTTACTGTCAGAGAGCCCCAGACCAGGAGTCTGAGATCCCAGCTTTCAGTCTTGGCTCTGCCACTTGGCTCGCAGTGTTACCTTGAGTCTTTGGTGTCCTTAGCTGCAAAATAAAACAACAAACTTGCACTACGGGCCTCAAAGACAGTTGAGAAGATTAAAAGAGATAACATATTAATCATGTCTCTTAGAACACAATATTTTGCAATTAAAACTTAACAATCGGGAGCTGGAGATGTTGGTCAAGTGCTCACTGAGCATGCGTGAAGTCCTGGCTTCCATCCCCAACACTTCATAAAACTGGTCACGAAGGTGCATACCTGTAATTCCAGCACTTAGGAGGCAGAGGCAGGAGGATCAGAAATTTAAGGTCATCTTTGGCTACACAGTGAGTTTGAGGCCAGCCTGGGATACAGAAAGAAGTGAACAATTGGTGTTGGACACAGTGGCACAAGCCTATAATCCTTGCATTTGGGAGGCCGAGGCTGCAGAAGTACAGGTTTGAGGCCAGCCTGGATTACATAGTAAGAAATTTGTGTGGCTTATGGATATACCTGGGAAAAGAATTACTGGCCTTCAGTGCTCCTTCTCAATGGGTGATCTGAAACATTCAAACAAACAGAAAACTGAGAGCACTGTCAAACCTTGTAGTTAATTTTCCTTCAAGCATTCAAGCTGGCCAGCAACCCAGCTAATTTCCAATTTCTCTCCTATGAACCAACTGCACGGAACTTCAGCCAAACTTGCTTCAACAGTTACTGCCCTGCAGCTCTTGAAGGGGTAAAAAAAAATATGTTGGAAAGCCAAGAATGAAATCTTCTGAGAAGGCCAATCTCAGTGAAATAGCCCCAGGACTGAGCAGGAGAAACACTTTACCCAACTGGGTATCCTGCTGGTTCACACCTCTTTGGTTGCTCTCTCTGCTGTCATCACTCTTGCTGAATTCTTTTTGTTCCAAGGAACAAGGTTGGTCAACCTCCAGGCTCAAAGAAATAGTCATTACACTTAAGTAACTGAGGCTCAGCTTTGCATGGTAGTGAAGAAAGTCACTGTTGTGACCCATTAGGATGCAAAATTCCCAGCAAGCTCTTACCCACCTCTCAGAGCACTCTTGTTTAAAAATGCTTTTTATTTATTATTTGCAAGGAGATAGAAAGAGAGAGAGAGAGAGAGAGAGAGAGAGAGAGAGAGAAGGAAAGGCACACCAGGGCCTTCCTCCACTGCAATTGAACTTTAGATGTATGTGCCACAATGTGCATCTGACTTTACACCGGTACTGGGAATTTGAATCCAGGCCAGGAAACCTTGCAAAAAAATGCCATTAACTACTGAGCCATCTTTCCAAATTCTCTCAGGGCGCTCTTAATGGTTCTGGGTGGCTCCAAGTCCAGGTACTACCTGATGGCTCTTGGCTTGAGTTTGGTCTCTAAGCCTGTTATTCCAGAGCATCTAATAGCTGTCTGCAGGACAGTTATGGCCACTTGGTCACCCCTTGAGGACAGAGCTGCCCACTCTTTGTGCCTCCTTTATTCTCCTCGGGCTTACTTGCCTCTTTTCTCCATTCCTAACAAGACCAAGTATGGCCTGTTTGTGTATTGTTTTACTATTATTGTCTAAATGCCATCAGTCCAATTATTAATCATAGATCCAATCTGTTACCCAAAGCAAGGCAGTTGGAGAGAGTAATGGATTACATTTTGGTTACTCTAAAAATATACAGTTGAGAAAAGTGAACAGTTGGGAGTAATTATAAGGCTTTTTTAAAAGATGACTTTTCTTTTAATAAAACAATAAATGTTCATTATAGAACTTGGCAAAAATACAAACAACCTTAAAATCCTTCTGTCTGACATATGTGATCATGCACTTGGCTGTGGGGCTTAGATGTAGACAGTATTACCTTCCTCCACGTGGTGCCCACAGGAGGAAAATGCCCAAAGGAAGTGAGGCAAGTAAAAATACCTCATCACCATGCTGAGGGGCTTTGGCCCCAAGTCAAAATTAGAATTCCAGGACCCTCGCGGAACCTCATGGAAGCCTCCTTTAGGAAAAAATAATTGGTCTAATGCAACTTTGAGCCAATGCTGGTTATAAGGGTCTTCTAATCCTGACCCCAGGGAAATGGTCCCTGACCCCACTGGAGCCAAGGAAAAGAGGAGCCAGAACTAGGTTGGCCTAGGGGCCATTGTTCCAGATCTCTGATGGGTAGGAGCTTGGGGAAAGAGAGGACGCCACATTCGCCCAGCACTGAGCCATAGGTGACTCAGAAATGTGGCCAGCGTAGGGGTACAATGAGGAGAGTGTGGTAGGAGTGAGGTGACAAGAGAAGAGGTGGCTCCAGAGGCCTTCACCTTTGACCCTGTAAGCCCACTTTTAGAAACTCCATCTAAGGATAGAAGCAGTTATCAGTGTTGTATAAAATAATTCAGATGGCTGGAGAGATGGCTTAGTGGTTAAGCACTTGCCTGTGAAACCTAAGGACCCCGGTTCGAGGCTTGATTCCCCAGGACCCACGTTAGCCAGATGCACAAGGGGGCGCATGCATCTGGAGTTCGTTTACAGTGGCTGGAGGCCCTGGCGTGCCCATTCTCTCTCTCTCTGTCTGTCTCTCTCTCTCTGTGTCACTTTCAAATAAATAAATAAAAAATTTAAAAAAATAATAATTCAGATATTCACTGTCTCCTGGAGCATGATAGCTTAATTATGAGGCTTTTGAAAGGCTAATGCTACATGTGAACATGAGCTTTACTGTGTTCAAGTCATTTTCTGATGCCAAGACCATTTGCAACTAGTCCAGTGCACAGTTTAATAATATTTATTTCTCTAAATTTCACATGATTAATCCATTTTCCCACAAGTAAAACAATAGAAAAAAAGTAAAAGAAATGCATCTCCTAGATCCGAAGAGTATTGAGAGAGCCAAAAATAATACAGATATATGGAACCAAACCGAATGTTGGAGATAATTTAGTCCGATAACTTCACTGAACAAATAATAAATGGGGTCCGGGTGAGAGAAGGTGACTTGTCTAAGATAGAGCCAGAACCAGAAGTGTTTCTTTGCTCTTCCAATCAAAGGACCCCTCTGTATCGCCCCTGATTTCTGGTGTGGAGCCCTTGGAATTCTGGGAGAGATTGGACCAAGCCCTTGGCATTGATGCAATCTCTGAATAAAATTATCTTTGAACTGTCAATGCTATTATAGCTAACAGATATAAATATAGGACATGCAGTAAAATCTGAATATCAAATAAACAATGTTTTGGTATATGTATGTCTCCTGTGCACTTATATTTACATATGTACATAGTGACTGGAATTATTTATTTTTCACTCGAATCTCAGTCTGAAAGTTGGAATTGAGTATATATATTTTAAAAACCAGTGCATATTTTTGTTTACCAAACCTGGCAGCCCTATATTTAAAAAGAGAGAAGAGTAGAAGATGGTTAAAATAAGAAATTTTGACAATTCCATTCCAATGTCCTGATTTTTACAGATGAGAAAAGCAATAGATGCAGAGAGCTGTGATGTATCCGAGGTCCCACCGCTGTTCATTGATCACGGTGAGACGAAAGGGTAAAGCCTTCCAGGACACATCTTACACCATGCTGCAGAACACACACTGAATGTTCAACTTGTTGAGGGGCCCTCAGCAGTTCAATTTCTTTGCCCCTCCCTCTCAGGGTACCCAGTGCAATCTGGGCTTCCCTTGTTGCCAAAATAGGATGGAGTGTGAGGACATTCTTGGAAATCATTAGATTTGTGCCTCTTAGCATCCAGAGTGCAGCACCGTCCCCAACAGGGTTTACTAAAGCAGCCATCGCTGGGCCCCACCCCAGCATTTCTGATGCAGGCGCCTGAGTAGGATTTGCAAATCCCATTTCTAACAAGCTCCTGGCTGCTCAAGGTCCAGGAACCACCTTGGAGAACCACCGGTTTGTTTGATACACTCGTATCTATTCCACATGAGTTCCCTGATTAACCGAAGAAAACAAAATCCTTTTGTATGGTAATATTGGATTTCAGACATCTGTTATCAGAGACATTTTCTTAGAGACAAAACCAGTCTAAATAAATTTGCTGAGCTGAGCCCAGTGAGACCAGGCCTTAGCAGCGAGTTAAACAATGATGAGGCAAGTACAGCTAGGAAAGGAAAGAACAAATTGGAACAATAATTAGCTTCAGGAACGAGGAACCACGTGGACAGTTTGAGACTACACTGTACTCAGAATGTTCTCTATTTCGTACCTTTTTGTTTTTTCCCCCCAAACATAGCTATCCAATTATATGGCTAATTGAAGCTGAATGAGACATTTTGTTGACATTATTCAGGCCAATACTCAAATTTTTGAGGCTTTTGTTCAACCACTTGGTGAGAACTCAGCGCCCTATTTCCACAGCAGAGCAGGAGGCTCCAGGACAGCTGCCCACTCCCTGTCTCTCCTCCTCCTTGTCCCCACTGTCCCCAACAGTGATCAGATTGTTATCTTCTTTCGGCTCCTACAGGAGACACTAGACTGAGGTTTTTAAGTCTATCCTTTCATCCCTTCTTCCTTCAACTGGCCCCTCCAAAGCACTGAGCTCCAAGGCCAAGAGGCATGTCATGTGACAGCCACTCATGCTTTGCATTTTAGCAATGTGCATATGTCATGATAATTTCATCCTCTACCTAACAACACAGCTCAATTCTAAAATTACCAGGAGAAATGCTATTTTAAAAAACCAAATTATATCTCCAAACTGAGATGTCTGAGAGATGCAGTCCCAGGGAAAGAGCAGTCTTTTCTGAGAAATTCAGGTGACCCTGGTATAATTCTATACACAGAGCTTAATTGGAAAATATCCCTGGCAATAAATACAGAACAAAGGAAAGAAAGAAAAAAAATACTCCCACCAGCCAGCTAATTGCTGAGGCAAGAGTCAGCCCTGCTCAGTGCTTATGGGTCCCCAAGAGCCCATTTCCAGCTTGCCTGGAGGCAGAGCTGCTGGCCTCATGGAGTCAGGAGGCAAAAACAAAAGACGTTTTCCCTAAATGTAACTGGCGGTCTAGCAGCCCTCTCAGGATACAAGAAAGGCACCTCACCATGTGCAAAGTGCAGGAAAAGCAGATTTTATGTTGCAGCTAGGAATTCAGGAGATAGAAATTATACTTAACTCCTTCAAGGATTCCAGTGTGGCGGGCACTTTAACACAGGACTCTGGTCTCCTCCCAGCCCCTCAAACACAAAGGCTGTGAATTCCTTGGGGAGGAAATGGAGCCCAGGAATGAAGACCTGTGATAGATTCCTACTAATTGAGGCCCCTTGTCTGATGGGGTGAAAGCAGTAAAGCAGAAGTGGACATGGCCTCAGCTTTCTCAGTCTCTTATCTCAGAACATCCCTGGGGTAGGTAAACACTTTTTTGGGGAAGGGATTACATATTAGTTAAATGTCAGGGTCCAAGAAACAGAGGCTCTGGGACACATTGGGGGTGTAGAGAGTTTATTTATTAGCAAGGCCAGGTATGGTAGTTTGAATAGATGGCCCCCAATGTATTCATTGTTTTATTAGCTTGTGGTTTGGATCTGCAGGCACCTGGCTGGAGGCAGTATCACTGGGTGGATCTTAGGGTCCAGCCCTCTGGTGTGGTGGTGGGTTTGATATTCCAATCTAAAGATATACAAAGAGTGCCTAGATGGAGTTCCTGAAGTGTGCTGTGCTGTGTGGCTTTTTGGATTGTGCTTCTCTCTCTCTGCTTGGACCTGTGAAGGCAGGCCAGCTTCTCCTGCCATTATGGAACTTCCTCTGGATCTGTAAGCTTCAATAAATATTCCTTTCTCCATAACTTTGCCTGGTCTGGTAGTTCATCTCAGCAAACCAGAAGCTGTCTGCTACAGAAGTTGGTACCAGAAGTGGGGTGAGATGAACCTGACCATGTGGATGTTGGTCTTTTGGAACAATTGTTTTAGAGGAATGGACATGGACTTGGTGCTTGCAACTGAAGGTGCCTTCTGGAGTGGTAAGCCAAGTTTTATGGACTATTCTGATGAGAGTTTGAGAATGCCAAGTGCAGACAGTATTGAATTTCAAGGCTTGGCTTATGAGCTTTCTAAGGGAAAGGAAAGATTGCAGAGGACTTTGTTGGAACTGGGCTACTAGCATATGGGCTGGCTGTGTTCTGCTGCACAGGCCCAAAGAGTTTGATCAAGGTTAAATTTATAATGTATTGATGTGCTTGGCTAAAGATAGTGGGCTGAGAGATTTAAGATTTTAAGTTGGAAAAACTCAGACAAGTTAAAATTACAGGCACAGAGACTAGTTTTTGGTTATTGAAGTTGCTGTTGTCAACACATTAGCAATCTTAAGGAAGAATGGCCCAACTGCTTTACATTAAAACAATGGAGGATGGATGCCTGAGGAAAGACTATAGTAGAAATGCAATCTCTTTTGGGAAGGAGTTGAGTGGAAGAGGAACCTGCTTTTCCAGGTTATAATTTATTTCGTCCCTGAATTAAGAATATGGCTATGTCTGTTATAGGGTCCAGTGTTGACTCACAGAATGTGAGGCAAAGTTTTATTGGGTAAAAAAGAAAGAAAAGAAAAAAGAAAAGTCTTATATATCAGGTCTCCACTCCAGATTCTGAGTGAAGCCCTGAACTGTTCAGAGTGTCAGTTTTTATAAAAAAGAAACAGGATGGGAATTAAGCCATAAATCACAATTTACATGTGACAGCTACAGTCATAAAAGTAAAAAAATGAACTTGTAAATAGGTCTGTTGGTCAGTAACAGGAAGCGCCACCTGGGGGGTAGAGGTAGGCCAGTGACCAGGAGTCCCGCTTATCTGTAGGAATTTGCTCAACAATGCAGGCCCCAGGAAATGTTATTCATCCCAGCAGAGCCTTTTATTTACCTGCCATAGCAGAGCCTCCTGTTTGTCTACCATCAGCAGAGCCTCCTACACTTCTCTAGGCTAAGTATAAAGAAATGTAGAGAAATATAAAATTTTGCTCTCTTTACATGTCCTGCACACTTGGTATTGGTTTTGGGAGCATGAAAAAGCGTGGTCATGAAGTGCACAGGGTTCCAGGAGCCACTGCTGAGATGCAGAATGAGGCAGGGTGTGATGACCCTGTTAGGCTGAAAGAGCCTTTGGAAGATGGATCATGGTTTGCATGAAGACCTAAAGATGTTTTGGATATACCAGGACTATGCAAGGGCTACCATGGAACACACTGTTGGCCTGGGATGGATGGAAGTGTTCCCTGGCTACTCTGCTCAGCTAAAGGGGTAGAATTGGAAAATCTGGAAACTTCCAGTCTCTGGTTATATTAAACTTAAACTGCAGAAGTTTGATGTTTGTTTAATGGTGGTTGAGTTTGCATTGTTCTAGTCTCTCCTTGCTATGCCTTATACCAGTTAAAAATGTTTACTCTGTGCATTTATATGTTG
This sequence comes from Dipus sagitta, assembly GCA_036346955.1. NCBI lineage: Eukaryota > Metazoa > Chordata > Mammalia > Rodentia > Dipodidae > Dipus > Dipus sagitta. The sequence continues at coordinate 40,800,845 of CM070771.1, forward strand.
AAAGTATTGAACTTGTTTGATTTTACAGGACTCATTATCTTAAGTTGGTCAACACTTTGGGGACCTTTAAAACTGGACTGAATACAATTTACAATGTGTGATTATTTAAAATCTGTTGGGGGCCAGGGGCAGAATGTAGTTGTTTGAATACATGACCCCCAATATATTCAGTGTTTTATTAGTTTATACTTTGGATCTGCAGCAACCTGGCTGGAGGGCTGGAGGCAGTATCACTGGGTGGATCTTAGGGTCCAGCCCTCTGGTGTGGTGGTAAGTTTGAGATTCCAAGCTAAAGATATGCAAAGTGTTCCTAGCTGGAGTTGCTAAAGTGTGCTGTGTTGTGTGGCTTTTGGCTTGTGCTTCTCTCTCTCTGCTTGGACCTGTGAAGGCAGGCCAGCTTCTTCTGCCATTATGGAACTTCCTCTGGATCTGTAAACTTCAATAACTATCCCTTCCTCCATAACTGTGCCTGGTCTGGAAGTTCATCTCAGCAAACCTAAAGCTGTCTGCTACACCAGGTGATAGGAGTGAGAAAGGGGAATGGGTAGAAGCCAGTAAAATGCTGGCCAAGTTAATTAGTAAGAATGAACTGTCTTGGAGCAGAGAGGCTAAGCATCCATCAAACAAAGCTCCAATGGGGCACTTCTGTGCTTCACACCAAATACCATGGACCTGCCGTGAGCCGATTCAGAATAGTATCTTACAGGTAGTGATGTGTGGATTTACTAAGTGGCCTGGGAGCCAGCTGGATGACTTGATTGGGGGTCCTTATGAATATTCCTGTTGCCAAACACTCTCACTCATTTATTGTATTTTGTAACTTTTGAAACAATGGCTTGCTATTTAGCTTAGGCTGCCCTGGAACTCACTATGCAGTCTGTCCTTGAATCCTTCTTCCTCAGCATCTTGAGACCTAGGATTACAAGGGCGTTCCACCACGTCCTTATAACTCCCCTGAAGAATGTTAGCTCAGCCCCTTTAGTGGACACTTATGACATTTTGGCTTTCTGGTTAGTTCCTTCAAAGCTGTGATGATTAAGTTTTGGGTTTTTTTTATATTTTGGTTTTTTATTTATGACAGGAGGGCAGATAGAATGACATTCCTGGGCCTCTTGCCACTGCAAACAAACTCCAGACACATGCACCATGTGCACTGGCTTACGTGTGTTCTGGTAAATGGCACCTGGGTCCTTAAGATTTTTGGGCAAGAGCCTTAACTGCCAAGCCATCTCTCTAGCCCTGAAGATTAATTTTGATTGTCAACTTGATAGGTTTTTAGAATCATCTTGGAAATACACCTGTGGGTTGTCTATGAGGGTGTTTCTAGAAAGGCTTGAGCGAAGAGGGATGACTCACCCTGAATATGGATGGTACATCCTATGGGCTGGGGCCACAGATTGAATGAAAAGCAGAAAGCAAGTGGATCACCAGCATTCACTGCTCCCTGCCTCCTGTCTGCAAATGCAGCGTGACCAGCCTCATGCTTCTGCTGCCGTGCTTTCCCTGCCATGATGGTCTGCACTATCAAACTGTGAGCCAGAATAAACCCTTCCTCCCTTAAATGGCTTCTTGTCAAGTAGTGGGTCACAACAGCAAGTAACTAATACAGAGCACTGAGGACGTGTAACTCTCACTTCAAGGACATCATCCCATGCAGGAGCCAGTATCTTGCTCTCTCTGCCCTAGTACATTTGAGAGCTAAGCTCATGGCTTACACATAGTCCAGGAGCTGTTTGCTCCTAGAACCTCAGAACTTGCATGAGTAGTTTCTGAGACACAAGGGATAGTTTATCATCACAGTAGCAATACACAGACTCTGCATGCTCTGTGTCCACATCTAGTTCCTGTGGCCTCTCTTCGAGGCCTGGGTCTCTGACTACTTGTTACTACTCTGAGGCCCAATAAACACCTTCTGCTTAAATTAGCCAAAGTTGGTTTCTGTTGCTTGCAGCTAAGACCCTTGATTGATGTAGTCCCTCATCCCTGAAAGCACTTACTGGCACTTGCATCTCTTGGTAGAGAGACAAACTCACAAGGTCTGGTAAGACGGGTAGCTGCCCACAGATATGAAAAGGCATTTGGGATTGGCAACTTTTTCAACTTTATGGAATTGTCGTATACTTTAAAGAACATCTTTACATACTCTTATTGTTTTATTTTTATTTATTTATTTGGGAGAAACAGACACAGAGAGAAAGAGGCAGGGAGAGAGAGAGAATGGGTGCACCAGGGCCTCCAGCCACTGCAAACCAACTGCAGACGTGTGCGCCCCTCGTGCATCTGGCTAACATGGGTCCTGGGGAATCGAGCCTCGAACCGGGGTCCTTATGCTTCACAGACAAGCGTTTAACTGCTAAGCCATCTCTCCAGCCCTATATACTCCTATTTGATCCGTACACTTATCATATAAATTACATAGGAGAATTAAATCCATTTTTAAGATGAGGAAAGAGCCTCAGGAATGAAGTGGATAGCCAGATCCAGCAACTGAAGTGACAGATCTGAACTGATGTTTCCTACCTCCCCAGCTCGTCTGTGGTCCACGGCAGCCTGTTGTCACCCAGCAAGGAATAATGTGATACAGAAAAAGAAAAACGTAGACAAGATAAAGGAGTGAATTCCTGGGTTTGGAATAAACAAAGAAGGTCAGAATCAGTTCCTTCTGAGTGTAAATGAGCTGAAGGGAGTGTGGACAGAGCAAGTGAATGAGAAAGTACAAAAAGGAAATGGAGTAGCCTAAAACAGAAGAGATCGAGGATTTGAAGGCAAGAGGGAGAAATGAATAAAATAACAACAAGCAGCCACATTAGCTCTGAGATAGAAACCCTTCCAACTGCTTGGCATATATAAGGCATTTAGTCATGCATAGGCATTTATACCAAGATGAGTAAGCTAGCTCAGAGAATACCTCCAAGGTATTCTGAGCACTGAGGTTTCTGGGGTCCAGGTCAAAACTGTGTGTGGAACTGGTTATGAAAATGCATTAGTCACACTTTGAATTAGTTACTTTTTGTTGCTATGACAAAGTATCTGAGAAAATCAGGTTAACGGAGAAATTTTATTGGGACGCACAGTTCCTGAGGTTTCAGCCCATGGCCCACTGGCTCTGTTGCTTTCAGAGCTGTGGCAGGGCAGAAACACCATGGTAGGAGGGTATGGTGAGGGAAAGCCTGCTTACCTCATGTCAGTCAGGAAACAGAGAGACAAAGGGCCTGGGGACGAGATGTATCTTTCAAAGTCACACCACAGTGGCCTACTCACCTGGCAGCCACACTTTTAGCATGTGAGCCTTCGAGGAATGTTTTCAGTGAAACCATAACCTAAGGATGAGCCCAAGCAGGTGGAAGAATAGAATGGCACTTCCGCTTACCAGCCTTAGATCAAGCCTGTCCGAGTAGGAGTGTGGATTTGGACCCTGCTGCCGCTTACAGGAGAAGAGAGGGACAAGTCTTGGACAGATCACATAAATGTTATTAGGTTTGCATTCTTCATCTAAATTCAACCTGACAAGATTTAGCATCACCATGCAGACAAATCTCTGAGCATGTCTGTGAAGGAGTTTCTAGATTAGGTTAACTGAGGTGGAAGACCCACCCTAACTGTGGGCAGCACCATCCCATGGGTTGGGGTCCTGGACTGCATGAAAAGGAGAAAGTGAGGGCTGGAGGGATGGCTTAGCGATTAAGGTGCTTGCCTGCAAAGCCAAAGGACCCAGGTTCGATTCCCCAGCACCCATGTTAGCCAAATGCACAAGGGGGCGCACACATCTGGAGTTCGTTTGCAGTGGCTGGAGGCCCTGGCATGCCCATTGTCTCTCTCTCTCTCTCGCCCCCTCTCCCTCTCCCTCTTGCTCTGTCAAATAATTAAAAATAATAATTTTTTAAAGGAGAGAGTGAGCTGAGCACCAGCATTCATGGCTCTCTGCTTCCTGTCTACAGACACAATGTGACAAGCTGTGCTTCATGCTCCTGCCACTGTGCCTTCCCCACCAGATAGACTATAACCCTGAGCTATACATGGGATACAGTAAGCCCTTCCTCCCTTAGGTTGCTTTTGTCAGGGGTCTGAGCACAGCAACACGAAAAGTAACTAGTACCATTAGTAATGCCTCATATCAAAGACTCCAATAAATCTTTGTAATATAAAGCAAACACTAATTAAACAATACTGCCCTCTTGCTCCATCCCCTCCTCCCGGGGATATTTAATGGCATTTCACAGAAATTGTCAAGGCCTTGAGTAATGGAAGATCATATCTTGGATAGCTCTCCAACCTAGGACATTATTCTTGTCCCCAAGAGAGATTTAAAACACTCATCTCTCTGCCACCCTGTGCAAAGAAATGCTGGCTGTGCTATGCAGAGAGAAAGTGGCCAATACAGAACACACAGACACAAGTCATTTATGCCAGACAAGTGAGGCACTGCTTCATTCCCGAAGCAGGCAGCCAGCACCTCCCACAGGGAACTGATGGGAACAGAATTGGCAGAAGCCACTGGGCAAAGGCTGTATCAGTCAAACTTCTTGAAAGATAGAACAAGTAGGGCAATTAGATAGATATGTGGCAGATAGATGATAGATAGATAGTACTTGTTAGGTTCATGTGATGGTAGAGACAGAGAAGTTACATGAGAGCCTGTCCACAAGCTGAGAACCAGAGAATCTGGTAGCATGGCTCAGTTCAAATCCAAAGGTTTAAAACTAGGGGCAGACGGTGTCATGCTCAGGCTTAGGCTGAACCCAGGTGGCTTGTAATGCAAGTCCAAAGGTCAGAGAACCTGTGGTACTGATGTCCAAAGGTGGGAGTCCCAGCTCTAAGAGGCAGAGAGCGGAAATGTGTGGGCTTGAAGAGAGAGAGAGAGAGAGAGAGAGAGAGAGAGAGAGAGAGAGGGAGAGGGAGAGAGAACTCCAAGCTGCTGGCTGGCTGGTGTCCATTCACGTTGAGGGCAGACCTTACCTCCCTAGTTTCTAACTCAACCTGCCAGTCTCCTCTGGAAACACCCTGACAGACACACTCACAAACAATGCTTCATGCATTTTCTAGGTAGTCTCGCATCAGACTATCTACAATTAGCCGTCACAAAGGCTGAGCTTTCAGGAATGCTGTCTCCCGGTGAATCCGTAGAAAAGATATGACTGAGGGCACAGACTAAAGCATGAAGCAGCATCTCCAGAAAGCAGAAGTAGAGGCTTCTGTGACAATGCAAGAGCCAGAGGCAGCATCCATGCTGGACTCAGAAGAGCTTTATGTTGGCTGCTCTGACTGCAAGACCTGGAGGGTGGGATTAGAACTCAGGACTCTCTTCCTAGTTAACTTGTACACAGCCATATTGAAATCTATTCATCCGTCTGTCTCTTCATAAACATACAGTCTTCACAGAGTGTGGGCTCATTTTGTTTGATGCTAAGCCTACTGGTAAAGAAACCAGCCTGGGGATGGAGAGATGGCTTGATAGTTAAAGTGCTTGCCTGCAAAGCCAAAGGACCCAGGTTCAATTCCCCGGGACCCACGTAAGCCAATGCACAAAGTGGCACATGTGTCTGGACTTGGTTTGCAGTGGCTGGAGGCCCACCCTGGCATACCCATTCTCTCTCTCTCTCTCTCTCTCTCTCTCTCTCTCTCTCTCTCTCTGTCAAAGAGAACGAAGGGAAGAAGGGAAGGAACCAGCCTGGAAGGTTCTGTGTAGCTGTGTAGACTTGGTGAACCCTATTAGTCACAATTCTGTTCCTGTGGTGGGAAAAACAGGAGTATCCCTAGAACATCTATACTGGTACAATAGATTCATGTTATTCTGTAACATTAAAATATTGTATGCAAAGTACTGTTAGTGTTTGCCAAGAATAGATGCGTAGATGCTCTACTGGAAAATCTCCCAGGCACAGTTCCCTGAGGTTTACAGACAGCTGCATTTGACTTGATGGAGCTTAGACGTTTGGAAAGTGGACCTCAGCTACTCACACACATACATAGTTATCCATGCTTGCTAGGATGGGCAGGAAGAGAAATCCGTCAAGGAGTGCCATTTGTCAGTGATGTGTAGGCAGAAGCTATGGAAAATGAAGGTTTCAGGTTAAAAGAATGGGTAATTGACACTCGGGTTCTGGCAGCCAGCAGTGAGAGAGGCACTAGAACTCTCTTGAATGTCAGGGAGAAGCAGCTGGAAGGCATGGTGAGAGGAAGAGGTCTGGGGTAGTCAGGTAGTGTGCTGAGGAGAGGCCTCCAGCAGGCCCAGCAGGCCCCGTACTTTGCAATAGGAAGATGGGCTTCTCGCCAAGGCTGTGATGGGAAGGGACAGCCACTTCCCTGGAGTAGAGGAGGACAAGCCAGGGGCGGTGCCAAGCAAGGACCCCCAGTAGACTCTGCAGGAGACCTGCGACAGCTGGTGCGTAGATTGTGGTCCCTGGCTACAGGAACGCCTGTTGCACACAGGAGACCAGGTGATGTCCCAGGAAGAACTCTCCCCTCCCCACGCTGTGTCCCGAGAGCAGACAAGAACCATTGAGTTTTCCCACAGGAGTTCCAGGGTCCAAGCAGGGAGGTTTGGTCATAAGACCCAAGATGGCAAACACAAAGAGGAGGAAGAAAGGTGATGCCGAGGGAACATAGGGAGGTGGGGCTAGAGGAAGAAGCAGCACGAGCTCTGAGGACAGACAGCTTGTTGTCGCTGCCTCCAAGAACATCATTCCGCCTGACATTCCAGCTCCAAATTGAGCATGCGTCAGAATCACCCGAAGGACTCCGTTAACCACTAATTTCTGCCTGCCAACCCCAGAATTTCTGATTCCTGTCAGAGATGGGGGTCCAGCAAATTGCGTTTTTAGCATGTTCCCAGATAAAATGGCTGTGCTGGCCTGGGGAACACATGCTGAGAACTGAGGATCTTAAATAACAGTGAAGTGAAGAAAGCCAGATGCAAAGTTGCAAAGTTTGAATTTGCAAAGTTGGCACATCCTTCTGGAAGACCAAACTTTGGCCTCAAACTAATTCAAGAAGCAGAAAGGAGGTGTGGTGGCTTGAGTGTGAATGTGTGTCCCCCATAGCCTGAGGTATTTTTGATTATAGTCGCTTGCTGGAAGGGGTGTCGCTGGGAGTGGATCTTGTAGTCCAGCCCTACCGGGTGTGTTCAGAGCCAGCTTGAGCTCTGGCTGTTCACGTTTGCTTGCTGTTTGGTGGTGTCTCTCTGTTATGAGCTATAGAAATAAGCCAGCTTCTTCTGCCATGATGGAACTTCCCCTAGATTCTGTAAGCCTGAAATAAACCTATTCCTCCCTTAAGCTGCTTCTGGTTCAGCATTTGTCCAAGCAATGGAAAGTAACTGCAATAGGACTGGATTGCAGTCATTAAATATGCATAGTTTAGCAGTTGTTGAATTAAGCCAACGTATGAGAATTATTTCATGTGGTGATGTGATTTTTAGACTATGTATTTTATGTACATGTCTGTATGGGACAGTCTGGTGTGGAGAGAGCTGGATTTTGAAGTTATACCTTGCTTCTAGGCTCAGCTCTGACACTGAGAAGTTGGAGGTGGGACTTTGTACCTCTCTAGTTGATTTCCCTATCAGTCAACTGGAGATGCCTGTCTGGCTTAGCTAATAAATTTGTGTACAAGAGGATCAAGTGAGATGAGGAAAAAGTGCTTTCAAATACCAAAAAATGGGGCTGGAGAGATGGCCTAGCCATTAAGGTGCTTGCTTGTGAAGCCTAAGGACCCAGGTTTGACTCCCCAGAACCTATATAAACCAAATGATGCACATGGGTGGCACATGTGTCTGGAGTTTGTTTGAAGTGGCTAGAGGCCCTGGTGTACCCATTCTCTGTCTCTATCATTCTCTCATAAATAAACAAATAAAAATAAAATATTTAAAAATCTGAAAAATGCTGCAAACCCAGGAACTGCATTTTTATTTATTTATTCATAATTTTTTAAAATTAGTTTGTACTCAGTGAATACAGTCAAGTTGGTACCATTGTTAGCCTCCTCCCTGTCCTCCCCACTCCCTCTGGCCCCTCCTCATTGGGGTATATGGGTCATGCATTGTAGGGTTAGCCCTCACTTATGGGTAAGAGGAAATGTCTCTGAGTATCATGACCCAAATGTGTGGCTCTGACATTCTTTCTGCCCCATCTTCTGCAAATTTCCCTGAGCCATGCTGGGTTCATTTTAGATCTGCTTCAGTGATGAGGTCTTGGGAGCCTCTGTGTCTCTGGATATCTGATTTGGTAGGAGTTGATTGTTCTCTGTGTCTATCTCCTTCACTGTTGTGCTGATACCAGTTTCACCAAGAAAACAGAACCCTTGCTTATTTCGCAAATTATTCTTAGTTTCAGCTGGTGCCCTTTTGAGGTATGATGGGTGGGTTCTCTCCTTAGGATCAGCATCTATCTGAAAAAGAGAAGCAGATTCTCCAATGGAGAGTAAAGTTAGCACCAGATAAATGGGATAACCATTATTTTTTTTAGAGAGAACTTAATAGGTATAGGCCCTCTTGTAGCCCATGATTGGTGGTACCTTGATAATGGAGAGTGGGATAATTTTTGGATCTGGTTCTGACTTGTTTCCAAGCTCCCGTTCCACTGTGTGGATCAGTTAGCCAAATCAAGAGCAGTTGGTTTCCCACCATGGCTGTATGCCACTATTGCACTTGGGTGAGCATCACGACAGGTTATTTGCTGCTAAGTAGGTTAGACCATGAGTTGCTTGGATGGATATTGGTCATTTTCCCCCAGTCGCCCATGTAGCACCTTCTGGCACTAGACGCACTGACTGTCTGGGGTCTGACTCTCTTCCAGCTTCCAGCCATGTCACTCCATGTTATGCGTCAACTGCATATGGGGTCATCAGCAGTAGGATCTTACCACTAACCTTTGGTGGGTCATCAAGTACTCTGATAGAAATCTGTCTGTCTTTTAGGAAACCTTGTAGGTCTCTCTGATCAAAAGCTCATTGTGGATGATAGCCACATGCTGGTACTGGGAGTTACAGGTCAGTGCCCACTAAGAAAAGGAAGGAAAAGATAAGTAATATAAAAGAATTAGAGAGAAGAGGGAGGGAGGGAGGAAGAGAGAGAGAGAGAAAGACAGAGAGAGAGAGAGAGAGAGAGAGAGAGCATTAGAAGATTAAGGTCAGTCTTCATCGTACCCTTTCCAGGGCCTTGTGACTCAGGTGTTCCCTCTAAGGGCCTGGTGAAGGTTCAACTATTTGGTCTGTCTTTTAGGATGTAGAATTTTATGGTACCATTGCTGTTTGGGTCCAGATTTGTGTCCCCCACCCCTTCCTTTGCCCTGCCCTCCCTCCCCACCCACCTTATTGTCCTGTCCTCGAGATGCTTGCTGGGTATGCATAGGCATCTTGGGAGAAAATATTTGCTTTCATTTATTTTTTATTTATTTGTGACAATAGTGAGAAAGAGAATGGACATGCTAGGGTTCCTTGCCACTGCAAACAAATTCCAGATCCATGTGCCACTTAGTGCATCTAGCTTTAAGTGGGTACTAGGGGAATTGTACCCAGGCCAACAGGTTTTGCAAACAAGTGCCTTTAATGACTGAGCCACCCTCTCAGCCCCTCACATGTATTCTCCCCCACCTTTTTTTTTTTTACCATTATTAACAACATATTTCATACGGATACATCATGTTCTGGTACCCTCTTTCCCCTCATCCCTGCCCCCATTCCACTGGGGACCCTCATCAGTGGGGTTGCAGGTATTCCCTATGGAGTTGTGGGCTATGCATTGTGGGAGCAGCAGTCAGTTATATTGGGGGGGGGAATGCCTCTGGGCATGATGTGTCAACCTGTGGCTCATACAGTCTTTATGCCCCCTCTTCTGAAAAATCCCCTGAGCCATGGTGGGTGAGTTTTAAGTCTACTTCAGTGATGAGCTCTTAGGAGCCTCTGGATCTCTGCTTTGGTAGGTGTTGAGTGTCCTCAGGGTCTGTCTCCTTCACCCTGGCATTGATTATCAGGTTCAGCATGGAAGCAGCACTCTTGCTCATCTCCCCAATTCTTCTGTGGATTCAGCTGTGGCTTGGCTGAAGTCGGAGGGGTAGTTTACCTCCTTGGGTCTCATTACCTTTCTACAGGCATACTCTCCAGAACAGGGGACCCATGACTTGGGACCCAGGGGTCCTTCAATCAGGCTCGTGCGTATTCTTGGCTGGTTAACTTTGATTTAACCTTAGGATGGAAGATGCATACAGCAGAGACACTCCTGCCCTGTCCTTGAGAAACAAAATCATCCTCTTTTAAGGCCCTCCAGGGAAATACTTAAGTCTGTATGCAAATGGAGATCAAATCACAGAGCCCTTGATATCTGATAATAAAATTAATAGACTCACATCAAAGAGGAGCAGAGGTCTTGCAACACTGAAATTGTTATCCAGCACAAGACCTGACTACATGGATCCTTTCAGAGTGTGGCAAATTATTAACTCTTAAAAGGTTCAAAGTGCCACTTTTAGCTGAACCACTTCATTCTTGCATGATGGGTATGCAGCTCATTTTTTTTTGGACCAAAGTACAGAGCCTTGTCTTTATCACTGTTTAACTTTATTAAGTCTTACTCTTTGGGAAATATAGAAAAATGTGGGCTACATGCAAGGGCAGCTAAATTTAGTGGTGACAGTTTTGGGACAAAAACAGGATAAAACCAGAGTGTGAGGAATGTCCCAATGACCCTGTGTCCAGGTGGTGACAGGGACATTTATCATGGGCTCTTGCATGGATGCACTTAGGTGTTCGTGGTTGCCAATAGTTGAGAAGTCTAGATGTGACATCCTCTGTATAATGTGTTGTAGGCCAGTAATCCTATGAGGATATAAATGAGGTTATGGTTTCCATGCAGGGCCTGCGGCCACTTTCTTCTCATCGTCACTGCTGCTAAACCATGGCTTTAATCCTCTGAACTGACACTGAGCTCAGCCAATGTCTAATGTAGCAATCTAGCACATCTGCCTTTCTCCAGTATCTGCCGAAGCCTGGCATGGGTTGATGGTTCTCCTCCATGGCCCACTCATTGCCCCACACCCGGGATCCAGGTGCGAGGCTCACAGCAGGACTAGCTCATCAGCTTCACCCGCTCTTCATTCAGCCTGTACCTGGCCTTGCCTGTGTTTGCTCAGCTCCCTGTGCCCTGTGTACCTTGATGGAGAAAATGAAAGCACACAGGAAAGAGCCAGGGAGTCCATTTGTTTAACATGACTCCCAGCTCACATTTCTGCTTCAAACACCATGTGGAGTTCATTCTGCAATGTCCTTCGCTGGTACCAGTTTTCGGTAAGAAAACATGTGTGTCTGCCCCCGAGAAAGCCCAACGATGGGTAAAAGTTGCCTTTACACTCCTATCGGCTATGTTGGGACTGTGATCTCCCTTTCTCATGCCTGGGACTAATGATGCTAAAATAACACAAGGACCTCTGGTAATAAAGCTAGAGGCAGGGTAGGAGGTAGCAGCCCCTTTGATATGACAATATCCTGGAAATCAGTGAGCAGGGGCTTAACACAGGTAGGCTAATAGAGCTGATAATTGATCCATCCCTCATCATAATGTCAGGTGAAGGCGAGGCTCTGTTACTCCCTCCGTTCCTACGCATTCCTCTGCAATTATGGAGGGTTCCAGGACTGGATGTTTCTCTGCCTGTCTGCAAGGCGATGGTCACGTGGAACACCTCATAGCCCAGGAGAAAAAAAAATCCTGAATATATTTTTGACCTGAGAATATATATTTCAACCTGAGAGGTTGAGTTGGTAGATAGATAATCTCCTCCCTGAATTCCACAATGTTGCCTATGTTGTATATGTGTTGTAACATGGCATGGAAGGAAGAGACATGAAGGGCTGCTCAGGTGCATGGCTATGTCATGTGTGTTGTAACGTGTCATGGAAGGAAGAGACGTGAAAGGCTGCTCAGGTGCATGGCTATGTCATGTGTGTTGTAATGTGTATTGGAAGGAGGAGACATGGAGGGCTGCTAAGGTGCATGGCTATGTCGTGTGTGTTGTAACGTGTCATGGAAGGAGGAGACATGGAGGGCTGCTCAGGTGCATGGCTATGTCATGTGTGTTGTAACATGTCATGGAAGGAGGAGACATGGAGGACTGCTCAGGTGCATGGCTATGTCATGTGTGTTGTAACATGTCATGGAAGGAGGAGACATGGAGGGCTGCTCAGGTGCATAGCTATGTCGTGTGTGTTGTAACGTGTCATGGAAGGAGGAGACATGGAGGACTGCTCAGGTGCATGGCTATGTCATGTGTGTTGTAACATGTCATGGAAGGAGGAGACATGGAGGGTTGCTCAGGTGCATGGCTATGTCGTGTGTGTTGTAACATGTCATGGAAGGAGGAGACATGGAGGGCTGCTCAGGTGCATGGCTATGTCGTGTGTGTTGTAACATGTCATGGAAGGAGGAGACATGGAGGGCTGCTCAGGTGCATGGCTATGTCATGTGTGTTGTAACATGTCATGGAAGGAGGAGATATGGAGGGCTGCTCAGGTGCACAGCTATCATGTGTGTTGTAACATGTCATGGAAGGAGGAGACATGGAGGGCTGCTCAGGTGCATGGCTATGTCATGTGTGTTGTAACATGTCATGGAAGGAGGAGACATGGAGGACTGCTCAGGTGCATAGCTATGTCATGTGTGTTGTAATGTGTCATGGAAGGAGGAGACATGAAGGACTGCTCAAGTGCATGGCTATGTCGTGTGTGTTGTAACATGTCATGGAAGGACGAGACATGGAGGGCTGCTCAGGAGCACAGCTATCATGTGTGTTGTAACATGTCATGGAAGGAGGAGACATGGAGGGCTGCTCAGGTGCATGGCTATGTCATGTGTGTTGTAACATGTCATGGAAGGAGGAGATATGGAGGGCTGCTCAGGTGCACAGCTATCATGTGTGTTGTAACATGTCATGGAAGGAGGAGACATGGAGGGCTGCTCAGGTGCATAGCTATGTCGTGTTGTAACATGTCATGGAAGGAGGAGACATGGAGGACTGCTCAGGTGCATAGCTATGTCATGTGTGTTGTAATGTGTCATGGAAGGAGGAGACATGAAGGACTGCTCAAGTGCATGGCTATGTCGTGTGTGTTGTAACATGTCATGGAAGGAGGAGACATGGAGGGCTGCTCAGGAGCATGGCTATCATGTGTGTTGTAACGTGGCATGGAAGGAGGAGACACGGAGGGCTGCTCAGGTGCATGGCTATGTCATGTGTGTTGTAACATGTCATGGAAGGAGGAGACATGGAGGGCTGCTCAGGTGCATGGCTTTGTCGTGTGTGTTGTAACGTGTCATGGAAGGAGGAGACATGGAGGGCTGCTCAGGTGCATGGCTATGTCATGTGTCTTGTAACGTGTCATGGAAGGAGGAGACATGGAGGGCTGCTAAGGCACATGGTCTTCTAAGAAATTTCCTGATGCGCTCTGCTGGTTCAGGATAGAGCTTCTTGGTGAGGAATGCACCCTGCCTGCTCCCATCACCTCACTCTGCTTCTGCAATAAGGAATAGCACTGGAAGTTCATGTGGGCCTCATTCTTTCCTTGGCAAGCTGGCAACTCACCCTTACTGATGATCATAGTGTAGTTATATGACCTGGTTGCATTCCATAATATCAAGCCCACAAATCCGTACTAACTGCCGGCCATGTACATGGCACTGAATGGCACTAGGCTATAACATGGAACAAGATAGCACCTCCTCTCATGGGTGTCACATTTTAGTGGGAGAGTCAGACACTGAGCGATTAATCACATCAACTTTGAATGATGACAGTAATATGTTCCATAAAAGAGGAGCCCAAGGGATAGGAAGACATTCTTTAGGAGGTGACAGTCCATCTGAGCTTTTCCAATGAGTAGGACTGAGTAGGTGCAGAGTGGAGAGGAGGCAAAATGTCATCCATAGAGAGATAAGCACATGTGTGACTATGCCAATGAACAGAGAAACAAAAAGAATCTTCCATGACTAGAGCACAGTGGGGAGGCTGGAGATGTGGGCAAGAGCCATGTCGTATTGGGCCTTGTAGACTATCAACACTGGAGAATTTTACTCTAATATCAATAAGAAAGTCAATTGCTGGCTTTAATTTTTAATCTTATTTATTCATTTGGCAGAGGCAGTGATATGAGAAAAAGAGGATATGAATGGGCACATCAGGGTCTTCTGCTGCTACAAACAAACACCATACGCATGCGCCACTTTGTACATCTGGCTTTACATGGGTACTGGGGAATCAAATCTGGGCAGCCATGCTTTACAAGCAAGTGCCTTTAAGCACTGAGCAATCACTTCAGCCTATATAGACTTTAAATTGTGTGTGTGTGTGTGTGTGTGTGTGTGTGGTAAATAGATTTTCATTTTAAAAAAATACAGGTAGAGGGCTGGAGGGATAGCTTAGTGGTTAAGGTATTTGCCTGCAAAGCCAAAGGACCCTGGTTCGATTCCCCAGGACCCACGTTAGCCAGATGCACAAGGGGGCACACACGTCTGGAGTTCATTTGCAGTGGCTGGAAGCCCTGGTGCGCCCATTCTTTCTCTCTTTATTTCTTTCTTTCTCTCTCTCTTTCTCTGTCAAATAAATAAATATAAAAATAAAATATTTTTTTTTAATGCAAGTGGAAAGAATATAGAAACCAGACCACAAAATGTCAAGAGGGCACATGGCGGGGCAAGTCTTTTGCAGATCCCAAATGATGGTACATTGGGTTAAGGTAGTGTCTGTGCTGATAAAGAGATGTGAACAGATTTCAGACCCACTTAGGAGGTTACCCAGACATGGAAATTAGCTGTACATATGTGGTGAGGGAGTTATTTGACTCAGCATGTAGAAATGCCCTTTGCTGACGTGAGGGTGGTAGAGGGAGGCTGGGTTTCTGAATTGTTGCACTTGAGGGCTGTTGGAAACCATCATGTACTTATGTGAAAATCTGAGCCCACCCTCAGGACCATGACAAAAAGCCACCAAAGATGAGCCTATACAATGATTCTGGTACCTGGAATTATGAAAGTGTGTGTCTAAAGGCAAAAGAATAATTGCTGTTAGCCGGGTGTGGTGGTGCATGCCTTTAATTCCAGCACTTGGGAGGCAGAGGTAGGAGGATCGCTGTGAGTTCAAGGCCACCCTGTGACTACACAGTGAATTCCAGGTCAGCCTGGGCTAGAGTGAAACCCTACCTCAAAAAAAAAAAAAAAAAAGCAAAAAAAGAATAATTGCTGTTTAAATTTGCAAAATAGCTACATTAAATTATATGAAGGCAAAGGGCCAGACTACTGCATAAAAATATAATTTTCAGAGCCAGCTGCGGTGGCGCATGCCTATAATCCCAGTGCTCAGGAGGCTGAGGCAAGATTACTGTGACTTTGAAGCCAACTTGAGTTACACAGTAAGAACCTGTTTCAGCATACTTTTTCAGATAAATCATATAAAAGAAAACTCACCATTTAAAGTCTCAGTGGACTGGTTGCCAGTATCTGCTGTTGTAAAAACCACCACCACCATCTAGATCTAGAACACTTTCTTCACCTCTAAAACAAACCCCTTGCCTGAAACAGTCTCTCTCACTTCCTTCTTCCCTCCTTCCTCTTCCTAGCACTTCAGAGGAATCCTCGCCTCTCACTTGGCTCATTATGTCTCCTTGTGATGTCTTGTTCTGCTCCATCCAATGATTTGATTTCTCTGTCTTAGTGGCTTTCAAGTACTGTTGGGATTTTCAAAAATCAGGGCTGATGAGATGGCTTAGCGGTTAAGTTGCTTGCCTGCAAAGCCTAAGGACCCAGGTTCAATTCCCTAGTACCCATGAAAGCCAGATACAGAAGGTGTCGCCCTGGCATGCCCATTCTCTCTCTCTCTCTTTCAAATAAATAAATAAAATATTTTTAAAAATTAGTGGTATGTTGCCTTGTGGTTTTCCTCTCATGTCTAGATTTTACTGTGTTCATAACGTCCAACAAACATGCTGATTATCTACATAACCAGGGGAGGGAACATTGTAGTAAATGCAGAAAGTCATTCTTGCATGTCAGTTTTGATCCCAAGTGAGGCTTTTATCCACTCTTTTCTCACTCACAAGGCCTCAGTACACCATGAGTCATTCATGGAAGACCTGGGGACCATTCTCACCAACCCACCAACCCAGCCCCCTATGGCGTGGGGAGCTCCAGCACTGTGCTCTTGGGTCCTCTGGAGACGCCATCTCCTCTTGCAACAACCTGACGCAGTGCAGGCTCCCTCTCCACTGCCTCTCCTCTGAGGGCAGCTGGATATCACAGTGATGAATGAAGCAGCCCTGTTCCCCAGACACACTTGCCCTTGTCCGGGAACCAACCCTGGAGGTTCATGAAATTTGGTACCTATTTCAACAACAAATATTTTTAGCTTCTAAACTTATCAGGAGAGGGTCCTTCTGAATGTTCTCATTTGCCTTTTCTCTCTTCTTTACATAGAAAGCACCACTAACTTTTTTTTTGGACCAATTGAGGGGATTTCCAGGAACCAAATATGGGATTTCCATGCTGAATAGCAAGCTGGACACAAGCCATTTGCTAAAATACATGGAAAGCAATATTCTAGTTCTAGGATGAATTCTTGCTTGAAGATTTTCTTCATGGCTTGGAGACAATAAAAGTAAAATGGGATCAAGGATCTATTTTAAGTTTGGGCTTCCCCACTGAGTAATAAATAGTGAGAACATCCATTGGCATTGATATACCTTATGAGAAATAAGACTGTGAATATATATATATATATATATACACATATATATATATAATCACATAAGATAATATATATAATCACATTATATATATGCATAAGATTTGAGTTTATAGGCTTAATGAAATAGATGTATTGCACATCTTCCATTTAAATTTCTTTGTTTAAAGTGGAAATTTACAGACTGTGAAGTGACTCAGTATATGCCTAGGTCAGTGGATATCAAAGCCCCAAATATAGGTTAAATCCTCATGTCTTTTTTTTTTTTTTTTTTTTTTTGAGAGAGAGAGAGAGAGCAAGAGAGAGAGAGAATGGGTGCATCAGGACCTTCAGCCTGCTGCAAACAAACTCCAGACATGTTCACTCCTTTGTGGCACGTGTGCGACATTGCATGCTTATGTCACTGTGTCTGGCTATGTGGGACCTGGAGATTTGGACATGAGTTCTTAGGTTTTGCAGGAAAGTGCCTTAACCACTAAGCCATCTCTTCAGCCCCTCTTGTCTTTTTTTTTAAAAAAATTATTATTTATTTATTTGAGATAGAGAAAGAGGGAGAAAATGGGCACACCAGGGTCTCCAGACACTACAAACGAATTCCAGACACATGTGCCACCTTGTGCATCTGGCTTATGTGGGTCCTGGGGAATCAAACCTGGGTCCTTTGGCTTTGCAGGCAAGTGCCTTAACCACTAAGCCATCTCTGCAGCCCTCCTCATGTCTTAAAAAAATCATAGAACCAAGGTCATCTCTAGAAAACATCATTTAGTGGGAAGGCTTCTGCACAGTCATCAGTCCTTGAACCAAAGCTTGGCCAATCACATAAGGGTGTGAAGCCAAGGTCCAGCTAAGCAGAGGACCAGGACCCTATGTTAGGATAAAAGCCCAGTGGACTGCCCACTAAGTGTGCTTGCTTGCCTGAACTCTATGGCTGCGACCCTTCTGCAGAAGTGAAACAATGCTTTGCCAAGATGCTTTGGATTTTTGGTCATTCTTGGACCCTAGACTCACTTCCAACAATCTTCTCGTATCTCACAAGGTGCTTATATATTAATTATCTCACTTGACACTCATAATCACCTTGTGATATACATAGGGAAGGTTTGTCATAGGAGAAGGTGGGGATTCTTCCAGACTAGGGCTCCAGTTCCCTCTCTCCCTGCCTGGGGTATGACAACATGACCCATGGGCACCTGTAAAAGGACTAGATTTAAACATGGGTTGGCTGATAGTCTAGTAACTGTTCCTAAGGCAAGTAAGAGAATGTTCTAGAATGAAACCTTGCAGAGGCACTGCCTATATCACGGTCTAGGGGCCTTGAGCACTTCAAAAGTCTCAAATAACCTAAGATGAGGTATGGGAGCCTGGAACTGGAAGGAAGGCCAGTGAGCAAGGACATGGGCTGTGAGTGTGCTGGAGAAAGACCCCTGCCCTGCCCCGAGTGACATTCCCGCCGCATCGCTGAGCTTGTCGCCTCCAAACTTGGCTGGGAGAGATTCCTGCCCATCCTCCTCCCACCCAGATGCCATGTCATGTGCTCTAAGTGGACATAGGGGTTCATTGCTCTTGACTACATATGGTTGTAGTCCATCAAAAGGCCTCGGATCTGAATCTTGCTGAGAGAGATATTTATTGCCCTCTCCATGTGTGGCTTGGCTAAAGAGGCTGCAATGGAAGGCCCTGATGCTTCCCACTGGGCTAAGTTACTCAACTTTCCTGTTTTTTTTGTGTTTTTTTTTAAATCTTTGTAGAGAAGGAAGCCAGGGCCCAAGAAAGAGGACAAACCATATATATCAACAAAAGAGAATAATGTACTTGTGACTGAATATCATATTTGCTTCTAAGATACTTGGCAGCTTGAAATCAAAAGGAAACATGCTGGGTGGTTGTGTAGACATCATTTTTTAAAAAATATTTTAATTTATTTATTAGAAAGAGAAAATAGGCGTGCCAGGGCCTCTAGCCACTGCAAAGGAACTTCAGACACATGCACTACTATGTGCATCTGGCTTACGTGGTTCCTGAGGAATTGAACCTGAGTCCTTTGGCTTCGTAGGCACCTTAACTGCTAAGCCATCTCTCTAGCCCAGACATTATTTTTGAAAATTATAAATGTCTGCTTGTTTTGCAGGTAACTGTACTTCCAGTGCCCATCCAATTACAAATGTGTGTGTATATTAGAAAAGAGTATGGATGCATCAGGGTCTTCTGCCACTGCAAACTAACTCCACATTGTGCACCTGGCTTTACATGGGTACTGGGGAATTGAACCCAGGCCAACAGGCATTGCAAGCAAGACCCTTTAACCACTGATCCCTCTTCCTAAGCCCATTGTTTTAAAAATTATTTATTTATGAGAGAGCGAGAATACATCTTCTTCTTTTTTTTTTTTTTTTTTTTTTTTTTTTTTGGTTTTTCGAGGTAGGATTTCACTCTAGCCCAGGCTGACCTGGAATTCACTATGGAGTCTCAGGGTGGCCTCGAACTCACGGCGATCCTCCTACCTCTGCCTCCCGAGTGCTGGGATTAAAGGCGTGCGCCACCACGCCCGGAGAGAATACATCTTCTTGACACTGTAAATAAACTTCAGATGCATGCACCACTTTGTATGTCTGACAGCTGGTATCTGAACCATATCTCTAGTCCCTATAGCTACTGTTTTGTTGTTTTGAAGAGCCACCCTATGTTTTAGATCTATAGTCCAGGCTGACCTGGAACTCAGATTAACCCCGATTAACCTCAAACTCATGACAATCTTCCTACCTCAACTTCCTCAGTCCTGGGATAATAAATGTGCCCCAGCACACCCAGTACCCATAGCCACTATTCCATTTCTTTTTCTCTCATAGAAAATTTCATTTTTTAAAAATAAGCTTTCCTAATTATAAAATAATAAAGGCTAATTTTTAAAACACAGGAAAGTGCAAAACTTAGGAGGTTCCCTTACATATTTTATGTGCTTCTTTCCTAAAATTCTCTCTGCATATAAATAATATATATGTTAAATGTCACAAATTCATAATCATGTTCTGACAGCTTTTTGTTTTTACTTGATCCATTATAAACATTACCCCATGTCATCAAAACAAAAATTCTCTCAAGATCATGTATCCTGGCGGGAGCAATGCTCTATCATGAAGACATACCATAACTTATTTAACAATTTTGTTGTTGCTTGATATTTATACTGTTGCCAACACTGCTCTGCTGGAAATAAAGCACTAATTATCATCCTTGCATCTAAATCTTTGTCAATGTCTCTATCACCTTTTTTGTTTTTGAGGTAGATTTTTCACTCTATCTCAAGCTGACCTGGAATTCACTCTGTAGCCCCAGGCTGCCCTTGAACTTATGGTGATCCCCCTGTAGCAGCCTCCTGAGTGCCGGGACCAAAGGGTGCTCCACCACACCCGAATCTTCTTTGTTTCTGTGACTACATCCCTGGAAGTGAATCATCTGGGTCCAAACTCAGTGACATGTTAACCCACAGGCCTGCATGACACTCCGTCAAGCTTTATTGAAAGAACGGTCTAGAATTGATGAGTCTGTACCCCTTCAGTCTCTCTAAAATGGTTCTCCTGAAGGAAATGGTTGGAACTGGAAATCATGTTAAGTGAAACACAACAAGTCATACAGCATGTTTTTGTATGTGGAGTCTGGGGGTGAGAGACATGAAAGTAGACATGCACTGCTGCGGAAGAGGCAGCGGGCCAGAGGACGGCAGGAGAGGGTGATGGGACGAATACGATTAAAGTAAATGGTGCGCAAGTGAAAATATCACAACGAGACCTATGATTTTGAACACTTAATATGCTCTAGTAAGTGTATATAATATACACTAATCAAAAGGAAAATAAAATAAGACAGCTTTCATATTTTATCTCTTAAAACATTCAATGCCTAGCCAGGTGTGGTGGCGCACGCCTTTAATCCCAGCACTCGGGAGGCAGAGGTAGGAGGATCACCATGAGTTCGAGGCCACCCTGAGACTACATAGTGAATTCCAAGTCAGCCTGGGCTAGAGTGAAACCCTACCTCAAAAAAAAAAAAAAAAAATCAATGTCTGTCTCTAGTCTTCTCTTACTTGACTCCTTGGTGACTTTCATTCTGTTTTTTCAAACGTTCTTAGATTTTTATGCCTCTCTTCCTGGATCTTTATCACATCTTCTTAGGCTCAGGAATAATTTTGGCTGCCAGTGACAGAAATCGTACTCACTGTGGCAAGCAAATTAGGATCTCTTCTCTTCTCTTCTCTTCTCTTCTCTTCTCTTCTCTTCTCTTCTCTTCTCTTCTTTCTTTTCTTTCTTTCTTTTGTTCCCTCCTTCCTCCCTCCCTTCTCTCTCTCTCTCTCTCTCTTTCTCTCTCTCTTTCTTTCTTTTTCCATGTGGGTGTGCATGGCTGTGTGAGGGGGGTACACTTGGGTTCATGTATGTATGGAGGTCAGAGGGCAAACTTGGGTGCCATCCTCAGGTACTGTCTACTTTTTGGAGACAGGGTCTCTTGCTGGCCAGGGGCTAGCCAGTAGGCTAGGTTAGCTGCCCAGAAAGTTCCAAGTACTTGCCTGTTTCTGGCTCCCTAGTACTTGGGATGCAAGCTCATTCCTCCACACTCAGCTTTGTAAATGTAGTCTTGATGTCAAACCTAGGTCTTCATGCTTTCAAGTAAGCACTCTGTTTACTGAGCTGCCTCCCAGCCCAGGGCTGATTTTTCTTGTATACTAGACGATGATGGTGTACAGCTGCTAGAATTGGTCTATTGGCTTACTGGTGCCAGGCTGGCAGCACTGGGTCTCTTGGACTTGTTGGCATGCTCATTGCTTCAAGATCACCGTGTATCCTCTGAGCCCAGGCATTGTATCCACTTTCAAAAACGACACGATGCAATAACTTTCCCCTCTTTGCAGGCCTTTTATTTACAAAAGGGTTCTCTTTAGCTGGCTTCTTGCTGTATTTCACCATCCAGGGATGGGTGCTATATCTGGCTTTATGCTGATAATACTAGTTCATCCTCTGGAGGCCTGGGAGGGTTTCCACCTCTTGAGATCAAGAGACCTCGCCCCTATGGCTGTGCAGGTCATTGCTAGGTTAAGGGGAAAGGAGGAAAGAGTGTGGGAGAGAATGGCTCTACCTGGGCAATGGAGAGATTTGTTACAACTGATGAGTTCAAATTCCTTCCTCTTCCCTCCTGTCATTTGATTTGCCTCCTGGAAGTGTCACTCACAATCAATTCCCCTCTTGCCACACAGTGACTGAGGTTTAAAGCTTATATGTCGAGTCCCAGTCCAGCTAACCTTGGCTTATATAAAAAATACTTTCATATTTTATTGATTTATTTGAAATAAAGTGAGAAAGGAAGAGAGAGAGACAGAGAATGGGCATACCAGTACCTCTAACCACTGCAAATGAACTCCAGACACCTATGTTACCTCATGCATCTGGCTTATGTGGGTACTTGAGAATCAAACCTGGGTCCTTTGGCTTCGCAGGCAAGCACCTTAACCACTAAGCCATCCCTCCAACCCTCGAGATCTCTTTTTTATGTAACATCTACTGGGTAAGGTTCCTAACACAAACCAGCTCTGACATTAGGATATTTTTAGAAGCTTCTAGAAGAAGTACTATTTAGAGAAGTTTGGAAAAGGTGATCACAGAAGAGTGAGTGGGTTTCTGATGGAGGAGGTTCTGGTGCCTAAAGATTGCCCAATGATTAAAGGCACTTGCTTACAAAGTCTAGCAGTCTGGGTTAAATTTCTCAGTTCCCACATAAAGCCAGATATACAAAGTGGCACATGTGTCTGGAGTTTCTTTGCAGCAGCACTAGGCTGAAGAGTGCCCATTCTCAGTCTTTGTCTCTGTCTCTCTCTCTAAATAGATAAGAATAAAAAATATTTTAGGGGCTGGAGAGATGGCTTAGCAGTTCAAACATTTGCCTGCAAAGCCAAAGGATCTTGGTTCAATTTCCCAGGACCCATGTAAGCCAGATGCACAAGGTGGAACATGGGTCTAGAGTTCATTTGCACTGGCTGGAGCCCCTAACATGCCCATTATCTCTCTTCCTCTCTGCCTTTTTCTCTCTCGCTCTCTCAAATAAATAAAATTCAAAAAATATTTTTTTAAAAAAGACATCTTGAGCCAAGTATGATGGTGCCTGTCTTTAATCCCAGAACTGGGGAGGCAGAGGTAGGATGAGCAGGGTGAGTTTGAGACTACCCTGAGACTACATAGTGAATTCCAGGTCAGACTGGGCTACAGCAAGACTCTACCTTGAAAAACTAAAAAAAAAAAAAAAAATCTTGATACCTGCTGTGTTAGTTTGATTCCAGTGTCCACCATTAACTTAGGTGTTCTGAATGCTAGGTTTCTAGTTGATGGAGATTTGGGAACTAACACCTCCTGGAGGCAGTGTTGTTGGGGGCAGGTTTATGGCTATTATAGCCAGTTTTGCCATGCCAGTGTTTGGCACACTCTCCTGTTGCTATGGTCCATTTGTTGTTGGCCAGGAGGTGATGTCCACTCTCTGCTCATCCCATCATTTTCCCCTGCCATCATGGAGCTTCCCCTCGAGTCTGTAAGCCAAAATAAATCCTTTATTTCCCCATAAGCTGCTCTTGGTCAGGTGATTTCTGCAGGAATGTGAACCTGACTGCAACAGTAAAGTTGGTACCAGAGAAGTGGAATTGTTGCTAGACACCTGGCTGTGTGGCTTTGGCCTTTTGGAGCTGATTTTCAAGAGGAATGTGGAAGGATTTGAAACTTTGGCATTAGAGACACCTTGCAGTGCTGTGATGGACTATTCTGGCCAGAATTGAAAGATCTGAAAGCTGTAAGAACTAAAGACTGTGAGGTTTATCTTATAAGGGTGAGAAAAAGCTTTGCCTGGACTGAGCCAGAAGCAGTTTGTGTGAGAGGCTTGACGTTATACCCATGTCCTGAGAACCTGTGCAGGGTTGCTTTGCGTAGAAATGGACTGGTGTGAGCACAGGGATATGGCACAGAAATGAAATCATTGGGCTGAAACTTCTGCCAGTTCAGCTACAATTATATGAGAAATCATAACCTTTGATATTGGATCAGCTGACCTTCCCTGGGGCAACTGGAAGAATGCAGACCCTTTTGAAGGGGCCTGAGTGCTCAAGGAGTGTCCTGTTCTTCAAAGTCTGCATTATGCCCGCTGGATTAACAAATTGGCACCCTACCTGGTATTATGGAGTATAAGAAATTCAGAAAAGAGAGGTTCATTGAATTTACAACACAGTCTTGTGTTTTGGAAATGGCCATGGGCAGTGTTAAGCAGGTTTGCTGGATGCCTGCATGGAGACCCCATGTGGCCATGAGGCTGAACTGTGACTTGCAGTGTAGACCTGGTGGGTATGTCAGGACCACGAGATGGCTGCCAAAGAGAGCTGCCGGGTCCAGATGAAGTTTTCCAGGACTGTGAGTAGCCTAGTTGGAGGGGTGGAATTGGAGCTCCAGAGACTTGTTGCTGGTTAGAATTATCAGACTTGGAGATTTGTCACTGGCTAGCATTGTTGGACTTGGAGCTAGAGTTTGGAGTTTGCCCTGTTTAAATCTTGTATTGGTGGAATATTTCTTTCCTACGCCCAATGCCATCTTCTGCAGTGTGAGTGTTTATTCTGTGCCATTATGGGTTTTGGGGGAATTTTTTGATATTATGGCTCAGTTAAAATATCTTAGACTATGGGAATGTTTGACCATCATTGGAATTGATAAAAAAATATGGGGCCTTTTAAAGTTGGACTGAATGCATTGCATTTTACAACATAGATGGTTATCAGTTTATGGGGGCCAGGGGAAGAATGTGGTGGTTTGATTCCAGTGTCCCCTGTAAACTTCAGTGTTCTGAATGCTAGGTTCCCAGCTGATGGAGGTTTGGGAACTAATGCCTCCTGGAGGCAGTGTGTTGTTGGGGTGGGCTTATGGGTGCTATAGCCAGCTTCCCCATGCCAGTGTTTGGCACACTCTCCTGTTGCTATGGTCCATTTGTTGTTGATCAGGAGGTTGATGTCCACCCTCTGTTCATGCCATCATTTTCCCCTGACATCATGGAGCTTCCCCTCAAGTGTGTAAGCCAAAATAAATCCCTTTATCCCACAAGCTGCTCTGGGTCAGGTGATTTCTGCCAGCAATGCAAACATGACTGCAACACCTGCCTTTTAGAGACCTTGACACCTGCCTCATAGGTCTCCTCTTCTTCCATGGGAGTGGGGAGTGAGCACCGAGTATCTCCAGGACTCCTTAGGGCACTGAGGAATAGACCTGATCTTGGTGTTTTAGCATTGGGTTCCCCAAGACAAATCCTAAGCAAAGGCTTGGCTGTTTCTACTTTCTTAGCAAAACGCAGTCTGTTCCAGAGAAGCAGGAGCAAGGGGTAAGGAGACCAGGACCCAGAAGGAGGAAGAGCAAGGATGCAAGTATATTAAGAAAGTCATTTCCAATCTCCATTGCTTGCTTCCCCCTGCTGACTGTCCTGTGAGTGGCCACTGAGCATCTCAGAACAACCCACTCTGGGACAAATTATTAAGAGTGTGTCTGTTGGGTCCTAGAACCCAAAACTTCACTAAGTATGCCCTCACTGTCCCAAGCATCAACTCCTTTATAGGCAAGCGTGTCACTGAGTCTCATGGCATGTCACACTTCAGGGGCAACAGTGAGTCCTGGTGCAGGGGGTTGGAGATGCCCAGCATGAGGAGGAAGAAACCAAGGTGGAATACCTGAGCAGCGAATCACATGGTGTGTCTGACGTGGTAGGTGAGCACCATTGTACAGATGAGAAAACTGACACCCAGAGAGGGGACCTGCCTTGCCCCACATCACCCAGCTAATTAGCAGCGGTCTCTACATCCAGTGTTCCTTCCTCACACTCAGCGGCCATTGCACACAGGTTGTACCTGTCTTTCTCCTCGTGACTCATGAAACCCCCCTCAAAGCCTTGGGCCTTCTCAGTGGAACTTCCCGAGTGGCCTTGGCACCATAGACAGTGTACACATCCTTCTCTGGATGGTGATGATGATGAAGATTTTGTTAGCCAAGTGCCTGTGGGTGTGGAGAAAACAGCTCTGTGGAAGCAAGGCTGTTACTATAGGCTTCACTTGCCAAGAGTAGGCAGAGGCTTACTTCAGCATTCAGCAGAAGCTGTGTTTATCTAATAAGACCCCGAGGATAATGCCACACCAAGACCGGCGTCCCAAAGCTTCCAGGGTGTTTTATGGCTGCATATGGTTCTAAACACTGCAAATTACCTCACAGTCCTTTCTGTAGTAGACAATACATTAGCCACGCTATAACAACCACACAAATTTTCTTGCAGGAAACCAAACCAAACTGAGGAATAGGTATTAGCAATTCATAAATAAGTCCTGTTTGTAGGTGTGCACAGAGAGATGGTCATTAGTTACTGTGGTAGCTTGAAAGAGAATGTATGTCCCCCATAGCCTCAGGTGTTTAAGCTTCCTGCTTAGTGTCCAGCCCAAAGGTACGAGAGCAGTTTGAGCAGTGGAGGGTTTGTGTCTGCTGCTGTTGGTGTTTGCTGCTGTAGTTTTTCTCTCCACTTGGATGTATTGAAGTAAGCAGCTTCTTTCACCATTGAGGGAACTTCCCCTGGATCTGTAAGCTTGAAATAAATCTCCTCCTCCTCTAAACTGTGTCTGGTTGGATGTTCATCGCAGCAACGTGGAGCTGACTACAATAATTACCTTGTTTAGAGTCTGCACTTCTTGAGAACAGTTAATTCTGTGTAATGACTTTCTGAGCGGGGTTCCTGAAGGAATGACACTTTGTAATTCACGACTTTCTTGGAGCACTGGAGCACAGTCCTACCAACTTATAATCAACAAGCAATAGACGCATCAGAGCACTGGAAGAACAGCTATGATGTCAGGCAGCAGGAAAGTGCACAATCCTGATCATTTTCCCATCCTCTGCTTTCCTTTCTGGTCCACACATTTCCTTTCCTGGCCTTGGGACAGCCATCATGTGAGCTCCAGTGTTTGTAAATTCTTCTCTCAGAGACATGGCACTTCCTAAAAGATTGTAGGTGGCTATATTCTTGAATCCATTGAGTGAAATGTATTTTTGGTCTTAGATAGTTAGTTGACTGCTCACCATTGAGAAATAACTGGAACTCATTATGCTTTCACTGGAGGCTGTGTATTTATGAAAAAAATACATTTGTATTTAATCTATTCAGCTAGATTTTTTCTCCCATGAACATTACTTGTACAAGTTGGACTAACCATACGAAATAGTAAACATATGATGGCTAGACTGAGGCTGGCGTGGCTGTGTGTTGGGGTCACAGAAACTACATTTTGTTCCTGATTACACAGTCATTTGAAGATGACTAACTCAAAAGAACCAGCAATAATTTCTTTGCAATTGTTCAAGCAAAAAAAAAATTAGCATTTAGAGAGGAATTCTTAAATATTTCTCAAGGATTTTTAGTTTGTGCAAACAACACCAATAAAACTGTATGGTGCTCATGTACACTTATAGCAGTACATTTCTCATCTGGCTTTAAGAGCTAGTGATGGTGACCCAACTCCACATTTATTGAGCATTTATAGAAGTGGTGAGAGACTGCCTTACAGAAAGGAGGCCAATATAAGGTGGACCATAACAACAGGAGAGTGTGCCAAACACTGGCAAGAGAAAACTGGCTATAATACCCATAAGCCTGCCCCCAACAATACACTGCCTCCAGGAGGCTTAATTCCTAAATCTCCATCAGCTGGGAACCTAGCATTCAGAAAACCTAAGCTAATGGGGGACACCTGAATCAAACCACCATGTTCCGCCCCTAACCCTGATAAATTGATAACCATACATGATGTAAAATACAAGGCATTCATCCAACTTTAAAATTCCCCATAGCTCATATCAATTCCAATGATGTTCATACATCCCCATAGTCCAAGCTATAATACCAAAAAATCCCCCCCAAAACCCATAATGGCACAAAATAAACATTCACACCACAAAAGATGGCATTTGGGCATAGCAAAGAAATATTCAACCAATACAAGATTTAAAAACAACCAGGGCAAACATCAAACTCTGTAGTTCAAAGTCCAACAACTCTAGCCAGTGACAAATCTCCAAGTCCAGTAATTCTAACCAGCAACAAATCTCTGGTATTCCAATTCTGCCCCTCCAGCTAGGCTACTCACAGTCCTGGAAAACTTCATCTGGGGCTGGCAGCTTTCCTTGGCAGCCATCTTGTGGTCCTGGCATCTCCACTGCAAGCCACAGTTCATCCTCATGGCCCCATGGGGTCTCCATGCAGGCAACCAGCAAACCTGCTTCAAACTGCCTATAGCCATTTCTAAAACACAAGACCATGTTATAAACTCAATGACCCTCTCTTTCCTGCATTTCTTATACTCCACAATACCAGGTAGGGTGCCAATTTGTTAATGTAGGGGAGAATAAAGCAGACGTTGAAGAACATGACACTCCTTGAGCACTCAGGCCCCTTCAAAAGAGTCTACACTCTTCCTGTTGCCCCAGTGCAGGTCAGCTAGCCCAGTCTCAAAGGTTGTAATCTCTCTATTGCAGCTGAACAGGCAGCAGTTTCGGCCTAAAGATTTCTTTCTGTGCCATATCCCTCTGCTCATACCAGTTCATTTCTACGCAAAGCAACCCTGCATAACTTCTCAGGTCACTGGCATAACAGCAAGCTTCTCACACAAACTGCTTGCACAGTCCAAGCAAAGCTTCATAAGCCACCCTCATAAGCCAAACCTCACAGTCCATAGTTCTTACTGCATTCAGGTCTTTCAACTCGGACTGGAATAGTCCATGAAGCTGTACTTAGAGCATTGCAAGGCATCTCTTAGGCCAAGGTTTCAAATCCTTCCACATTCCTCTTGAAAATCAGCTCCAAAAGGCCAAAGTCACACAGTCAGGTGTCTAGCAGCAATCCTACTCCTCAGTACCTCTTTACTGTTGCAGTCAGGTTCCCATCACTGGTAGAAGTCACCCAACCAAGAACAGATTGTGGGATAAAAGAGGTTTATTTTGGTTTACAGACTCAAGGGGAAGCTCCATAATGGCAGGGGAAACAACAACATGAGCAAAGGATGGACATCACCCCCTGGCCAATATAAGGTGGACAATAACAACAGGTGAGTGTGCCAAACACTGACAAGGGGAAACTGGCTATAACACCCATAAGCCCGCCCCCAACAATACACTGCCTCCAGTAGACTTAATTCCTAAATCTCCATCAACTGGGAGCCTAGCATTCAGAACGCCTAAGTTTATGTGGGATACCTGAATCAAACCACCACAGTAGCCCATGTACAGTTATGGTATATCTAAAACATTTTTGGGTTGTTTGTAAACCATGTTTCATTTTTTAATGGCTCATCAGCCTCAGGGTCATTATGTCCTGTCTATATGCCACGTCTCAGCAGCGGCTTGTGAAACTGTGTATACTTTATGACCATTTTATGCATTTTTATGCTTTTGAAACCAATATCTGGTGTATAGGACACAACATTTTTAATTTAGAGACAAAATAAATCATGACCTTGAACAGCAAGGTTTTTCTCTAGTCATCACTTTTCAAAAGAGTTTGTATTTTTATCATAGTCTTTTTTAGGCATCTTTTTTATTGTTTTTTTAATTTTAATTTTTCTTATTGACAACTTCCATAATTGTAAACAATATCCCAAGGAATCCCCCCCAAACTTTCCCCTTTGAAACTCCACTCTCCATAATACCCCCTAAATCAGTCTTTTATTTTCATATCATCATCTTTCCTTCCTATTATGATGGCCTTGTGTCGGTAGTATCAGGCACTGTGAGGTCATGGATATCCAGGCCATTTTGTGTCTGGAGGAGCACATTGTAAGGAGTCCTACCATTCCTTTGCTCTTATATTCTTTATGCCACTTCTTCCACAACGGAGCCTGAGCCTTGGAAGGTGTGATAGAGATGAGCACTCTCTGTCACTTCTTCTCAGCACCATGATGCCTTCTGAGTCATCCCAAGGTCACTGCCATCTGAAAAGAGAAGGTTCTCTAACCAAAAGTGAGAGTAGCATTAATATATGGGTATGAACATTAAGAGAAGTGCTTACTGGGAAGTTTGGTGAGCATGGCATATATATTTAGCCAGACAGCAGCATACATTACACCCCTAGGGCTCACGACTACCCCTGTTGTAGGTTTTCAGTATCAGGGATGTATTCCTTCCCATGGAGTGGGCCTCCAGTCAAATTACAGAGAGGTTTATTTATCCCATAACAGATGTGCCACTATTAAACCTGTTGGCTCATTTGTCCTGGCTGGCCAAATTTAAAGCTTGCAGTGTCCACTGTTGAGTATCTTCACTGGTGATATCTCTCTCCCAGTGAACTGCATGCACGGAAGCTTTGTCCAGCTTTCTGTCAGCTGGTCTACATGGAGGAGGTTTTCAGCTCAGCACCAGGAGGATTTCAGTGACCTAGCCGCCAAAGTATGTGGAGTCTTCAGCAATAGGATCTTTCCTATTCCTGGTGGGAAACCAAGGGCCTCGGCAATGGCCTGTAATGTTTTGGGGGTATCAGGGACCTCTCTGGCCAACAACTCACTGGAAGGTATCCCATCCCTGGCACTGAACATTTTCTAGTAACAATCTATGACTTCTGAGTATTCCATTGTCCAAAACAGTAGGTTTCCATCTGACTTATTTATATCCTCTTAGATTTTGATTAGCCCTCTCTCCACCTTTCCTTTACTCAATCTATTCCCCTGTCCTTACTTAGGCCTTTTCACCCCCATTAATCTGTTTTTCTACTTACATATATATATACCATCCTATTAAGTCCCCCCTTCCCTCCCTTTCTATTTCCTTGATATCTCCTTTCTAGCTTACTGGCCTTTGCTACTGAGTTTTATTCCTAATCACATGGAAGTGCAGTCATTTGTATCTAGGATCCACATATGAGAACATGTGACACTTGGCTTTCTGGGCCTAGATTACCTCACTAAGTATAATATTTTCCAAATTCATCCTTATTTCTGTAATTTTAATAACTTAATTTTTCTTTACTGCTGAGTAGAACTCCATTGTGTAAATGTGCCACATTTTCATTTCCTACTCATCAGTTGAGGGACATCTAGGCTGGTTCCATTTCCCAGCTATTGTGAATAGAGTGGCAATAAACATGATTGAACAAGTATCTCTAAGGTGGTGAGATGAGTCCTTAGGATATATGTCTAGGAGTGCTATAGCTGAGTCATATGGTAGATCTATTTTTAGCTATTTCAGGAACTTCCACACTGATTTCCACAGAGGCTGGTCCAGATTGCATTCCCACCAACAGTGTAGAAGGGTTCCTCTTTTTTCCACATCCCCGCCAGCATTTATGGTCATTTGTTTTCATGATGGTAGCCAATCTGACACGAGTGACATGGAATCTCAATGTAGTTTTAATCTGCATTTCTCTGATGACTAGGGATGTGGAACATTTTTTTAGATGTTTTTATGCCAACTGTATTTTTTTCTTTTGAGAACCCTCTATGTAGTTACATAGCCCATTTTTTGTTGTTGTTGTTGTTTTGTCTTTTTGAGGTAGAGTCTCACTCTAGCCCAGGCTGACCTGGAATTCACTATGTAGTCTCAGGGTGGCCTTGAACTCACGGCAATCCTCCTACCTCTGCCTCCCGAGTGCTGGGATTAAAGGCATGCGCCACCATGCCCGGCCGATAGCCCATTTTTATATTATTTATTTATTTATTTGAGAGAGAGAGAGAGAGAGGTAGTTAGACAGAAAGAGAGAATGGGTGCACCATGGCCTCTCGACACTGCAAATGAACTCCAGATGGATGCAACCCCTTGTGCATCTTGCTTACATGGGTCCTGGGAAATCGAACCTGGGTTCTTAGGCTTCCAAGGTGAACACCTTAAATGCTAAGATATTTCCCCAGCCCCATAGCCCAATTTTAAATTGGGTTATTTGATTTCTTATTATTTAATTTTTGTTGCTGTTGAAAATGCCTACTATGCCTCTGGAGTGAAATTCTTCTCCTACTATACTCTGAATTCTTATGTTTGATCTTTTCATAGTGTCCTGAATATCTTGAAATTCCCATTCATACTTTCCTATTAGCTAGTCTTTCTTTTTGTTAGACTATATTAGATCTGCCACTTGGTCTTGTAGTTTAGATATTCTGTTCTTTCCTTCATCCTTTCCACTGGTGAGATTTTCTACAGAGTTTTTTATTGCCAGTTGTTCTGACTGGTTTTTGTCTATTATTTCTATTTCCTTATTTATGTCTTGTATTGACCTGGAATTCACTATGTAGTTTCAGGGTGGCCTTGAACTCACAATGATCCTCCTACCTCAGCCTCATGAGTGCTGGGATTAAAGGCATGCACCACCACACCAGCTTTGTATTTTTATTTTAATTAATCAATTAATTAGTTTCTCTGTGTGTGCAGGTGCATGTATGTATAAGTACACATGCATCTATACATGTATAAAAGCCACAAGACAACATCCTCCAAACAGCATCCATCTTTTATTTTGAGATAGTGTGGTTTTTTGACCTGAAACTTATCAAGTAGACCAGTAAACCCAGGTACCTGCCTATGTCCACCTCCCCAGTGCTAGAATTATAGGTATGTACCACCATGCTTGGCTTTTTGCATGGGTACTAGGCATCAAACTCATACCCTCATGCTTGCATGGCAAGTACTTGACCAACTGAGCTATCTCTCCAGCCCCTGGTAGTACTTTTATTAATTATTTTTTAGCCAGTCTTATACTTGTATGCGATGTATTTTGATCACATTCACCCCCATAACCTCTTTTTTAAAAGCATTTTTGTTGACAACATCATTAATTATATGATAACTTCCTCCCCTCATAACCTCTTGTTTCTCTCTCACTCCTGATAAACACTTTCTTCCCAACTAGTCCCCCTTCCACTTTGATGATTTTTACTTATTTATTTTGGTGACCCACTGAGTTTAGTTAGGGCTGCTTACATGAGCACGGTCGAGGGTTATTTACCAGAGCATGGGCAGCTTACCAGTGGCCACACCACACAACAAATGCCCTGTCCTCCTCCAGCAGCTGCTCCTAGCTTTGCAAGGAGAAGTGGAGCCTCATGCGCCCTCTGTCATCCGTGATGAAGTACTGATGGGCCCACCAGTCTGCGTGTTTTGTGCATTCATGAGTGCAGCGGCCATGCCAACCAGAAAATAGCATTCCACACCTCTCCTCTCCATTCTCCACCTCTTACATTCTTCCCACCTCCTTTTCTATGTTGTTCCCTGAGCCTTGGAGTGGATGAGATAGATGTCTTTAGTACTGAGCACTCAAAAGTTACTTATTCTCAGCATTTTAACTAATTATGAGTCTGTACAGCAATCACTTCTCACTGCAAAAGGAGGCTTCTCCAACAAACAAACAAACGCATAAACAGCAATAGCTCTCCCCCAGGACCTAGGACCTCCCAAGCCACAGGCTTTTAGATAGGTGCACAGTACAAGGCATGAATTTCCTCCTATGGAGCAGGCCACAAATACAACCAAAAAGTGGTTGAAGCCAGGTGTGGTGGTGCATGCCTTTGATCCCAGCACTCAGGAAGCAGAGATAGGAGGATCACTGTGAGTTTGAGGTCACCCTGAGACCACATCGTGAATTCCAGGTCAACCTGAGCTAGAGTGAGACTCTACCTCGAAAAACCAAAAAAAAAAAAAAAAAAAAAAAAAAAAAAACATTGAGTGCCTCCACAACAGTCATTCCACTACTGTACCAATGGGGCATATTTTACCTGGCAGACTACTTGTGCAGCAAGCAAGGCCCACAGCTAGGTAAGCTACTTGATGACTTGCTTCCTCCAACAGCCTGCATAGCACTTTCCAGCACTATGAAAATTAGCTGGCAAGAAGGAATCTTCCAGCTCATTTCCAGATCATTTTTTTCTATTTCCTGAAACTTAAGCATGTGGCATCTTCAGCAATGGGAACTTATTACCCTAGTAATATTTATTTTTAAAGAACTAGAGTTTTGAGGTTTTTAGTTATACCACTAAAGCATGTAAAAGACTTTTATCTCTTTTCAGAATTCATATCTACTATCTAATTTTCATATATTTTAAAAATATTTCTTTTTATTTATTTATTAGAGACAGAGAGAGAGTGAGAATGGGCACACTAGGGCTTCTAGACACTGCAAACAAACTCCAGACACATGTGACACCATGTGCATATGGCTTACATGGGACCTGGAGAATCGAACCTGAGTCCTTAGCCTTCACAGGCAAGTGCCTTAACCACTAAGCCATCTCTCCAGCCCTAATTTTCATATCTTAATTCTTTCTTTTAATTTTTTTGTTCACTTTTATTTATTTATTTGAGAGTGACAGAGGAAAAGGCAGATAGAGAGAGAGAGAGAGAGAAAGAGAGAATGGGTGTGCCAGGGCCTCCAGCCACTGCAAACGAACTCCAGATGTGTGCGCCCCCTTGTGCATCTGGCTAACGTGGGTCCTGGGGAATTGACCGGGATCCTTAGGCTTCGCAGGCAAGTGCTTAACCGCTAAGCCATCTCTCCAGCCCTTTTTCTTTTAATTTTTAAGACAATGTTAATAATAGTAGTGATAACTTCTTTTGTTCCTGAGTTTGGTGCAAATGGCTTTAGTTCTTTTCTGTTTTGTATGCTGTTTGCTAGGTTATTTTAAATACCTTGCATTTATTGTTCCCTTGGGGAATAAAAATAAGGTTGGATACAAACCGTAAATCTCCTGGGATAAAAAATATCTCAAGAAAGGAATGACAGGGGCTGGAGATATTGGTCAGAAGTTAAAGGTGTTTGCTTGCAAAGTCTGACAGTCCAGGTGCAATTCCCCAGTACCCATGTAAAGCCAGATGCACAAAGTGCCACATGCATCTGGAGTCCTTTGCTGTGGCAAGAGACCCTAGTATGCCATTCCCTCTCTCACTGTCTTCTCTGTCTCTCTCTCTCCTTACAAATAAATAAATATTTTTTATAAAAAGAGAGGAGTGACAAACTATAATGAATGCTGGGCAGGTAAACAGATAGGAAGCTTGAAAACAGATTGTTAACTTTAAAAACACAGAGGCCATTGTCTATACTTTAGATGGACAGTTGGAGTGATTCAAGAGATAATGGAGGGGGCTGGAGAGATGGCTCAGTGGTTGGAAGTACTTACTTCCAAAGTCTGATGGGGGGAAGGTTTTGTTTTTTCCAGATTTTATTGTAAAGGAATGAAGAGAAGTGGGCAGCAGCTAGAAAAATATCACAGGGTATTTTGGGTTTTGTTTTGGATTTTATTTATTTTGTCATTTATTTTGTCATGTGCTTTAAAATATTTTGTTTTTCAAGCAGAGATAGAGAGCGACAGAGAGAGAATGGGCATGCCAAGGCCCTTTGCCACTGCAAACAAACTCCAGATGCATGTGCCACTTTGTGCATCTGGCTTTTATGTGGGTGCTGTACAATCAAACAACAGGCTTTGCAAGCAAGCACTTTTCACCACTAAGCCATCTCTCCACCTATTGGTGTGTGCTTTTGAGACAGTGTCTCACGTAACCCAGGCTGGCCTCAAACTCCTTATGTAGCCAAAGCTATCCTTGAACCTGTGATTCTCCTGCCTCTACCACCCCAAAACTGGGATTCCACACCTGCCCAGCTCTGGATTGAGCTTCTAAAGGTAGAAATCATTAAACCTTTTTTATTTTTTTAGGAGGTAGGGTCTCACACTAGTCCAGGCTGACCTGGAATTCACTGTGTAGTCTCAGGGTGGCCTTAAACTCATGGCGATCCTCCTACCTCTGCCTCCCGAGTGCTGGGATTAAAGGCATGCGCCATCACGCCTGGATTTTTATTTTGTATTTTTGAAAATATATACTTTATTTATTTATTTGAGAGAGGGAAAGAGAGAGAATGGGCACACCAAGGCCTCCAGCCACTGCAAATGAACGCCAGATGCATGTGCTCCCCCCCCCCTCCCATGCATCTGGCTTACGTGAGTCCTGGAAAGTTGAACCGGGATCCTTTGGTTTTGTAGGCAAACGCCTTAACTGCCAAGCTATTTCTCCAGCCCCACTGGGTGTTTTTGAAAGCTGCTGTGTATGACCCAGTGGTAAGGCAAAACTGAGGGTCAGAAGCATTTGAAGAGATGTGGTCTAGCCCGTATGTGGGACTTGCCTATGGATAGAGCAGGGAGTTTGTTTGTTGGTGCTGGGGATTGAACCTAGGGCCTCTTGCATCTCTTCCATTGATGTGTACCCCCAGCTTCAAGCAGGGTCAATATATTTGTAGTAAGAGGAGGGAAGGCAGAAAATGACACACAGATGAGTAAAAGATCAGTGGTTGTCAAGGCAATAGAAGGGTATGGGGAAAGGATAGATGGAAAGTGGGATTGGGGTGAAGGCAGTGCAGTGAGAATATTCCATATGACACTATAATGGTGGGCAGCGTCAGTGCACATACCTACAGAATGCATGTGTAGCAGACAGCTTCAGGATCACTGAGATGAACTTCCAGACCAGGCACAGTTATGGAGGAAGGGATAGTTATTGAAGCCTACAGATCCAGGGGAAGTTACATAAATGGCAGAAGAAGCTGGCCTGCCTTCACAGGACCAGGTGGAGAGAGAGAGAGGTACAAGCCTAAAGCCAAAAGCCACAGCACACTTCAGGAACTCCAGCTAGGCACACTTTGCATATCTTTAGATTGAAATCTGCAACCCACCACCACACCTAAAGATCCACCCAGTGACACTGCCTCCAGCCAGGTGGCTGCATATGCAAACTACAAACAGTAAAGAACTGTATATATTGGGGGCCATCTATTCAAACTGCCACATTCTGCCCCTGGCCCCCAATAGATTTATAACCATTACACATTGTAAATTGTACTCAGTTCAATTTCAAAGGTCCCCATAGTCTTGACCAATTTAAGATATTAAGATCTGTAAAATCAAACAAGGTAAACACTTCTAACATATAAAGGCACATTTTCAACTGGTATAAGGCATAGTAAGGAGAGACTAAAACAATGCAAACTCAACCACCATCAAACAAGCATCAAACTTCTGCAGTTCAAGTTCAATACAACCAGGGACTGACAGTCTCCAGATTTTCCAATTCTGCCCCTCCAGCTGGGCAGAGTATCCAGGGAACACTTCCATTTTAGGCCAACAGTGCACTCTATGGTAGCCTTTGCATTGTCCTGGTATATACAAAACATCTTCAGGTCTTCATGCAAACCATGGTCCATCTTCCAAAGGCTCTTTCAGCCTATCAGGGCATCAGGCCCTACCTCTTGCCACATCTCAGCAGCAGCTTCTGGAACCATGTGCAATGCACGGCCGCTGCTTGCATTTTTCATGCTTCTGAAACCAATGCCAGATGTGCAGGACACAGCCATATTCTTAATTCACAGACAAAATCAATCATAACCTTGGAAAGCAAGTTCCTTCTCCAGTCAACTCTGTCCAAAAGTGTTTGCATTTCTATGATAGTCTTTCCTCAGGCATCCTTTCCATGAAAGCAATTGGACCATCTTCCTTTAAGATTGCTAATGTGTTTGACAATAGCAGATTCAGTAACCTAAAACCAGTCTCAGTGCCTGTAATTTTAACTTGCTTGAGGTTTTCCAGCTTAAAATCTTAAATCTCTCAGTCCAATATCTTTAGCCAAGTACATCAGTCCATTACAAATTTAACCTTGATCAAACACTCTGGGCCTGGGCAGCAGGACGCAGCCAGCCCTTATGCCAGTAGCCCAGTTCCAACAAAGTCCTATGCAGTCTTTCCTTCCCCTTAGAAAGCTCATAAGCCAAGCCTTGAAGTTCAATGCTGTCTGCACTTAGCATTCTCAAACGCTCATCAGAATAGTCCATAAAACTTGGCTTACCACTCCAGAAGGCATCTTCACCTGCAAGCACCAAGTCCATGCCTATTCCTCCAAAACAAAGTTTCCAAAAGATCAACATCCACATGGTCGGTTCATCTCACCCCACTCCTGGTACCAAGTTCTGTATCAGACAGCTTCAGGTTCGCTGAGATGAACTTCCAGACCAGGCACAGTTATGGAGGAAGGGATAGTTATTGAAGCCTACAGATCCAGGGGAAGTTCCATAAATGGCAGAAGAAGCTGGCCTGCCTTCACAGGACCAGGCGGAGAGAGAGAGAGAGGTATAAGCCTAAAGCCACAGCACACTTCAGGAACTCCAGCTAGGCACACTTTGCATATCTTTAGATTGAAATCTGAAACCCACCACCACACCTTAAGATCCACCCAGTGACACTGCCTCCAGCCAGGTGGCTGCAGATGCAAACTACAAACAATAAAGAACTGTATATATTGGGGGCCATCTATTCAAACTGCCACAGCATGGCACCATTGGAAGCAGTCCACGGCCACTGTAGTCACCATGGCTTCTTTCTCTCAGTGCACACGAAGACTTCCCAGGTGCCTTTCTCCGAAACGTGTAGGTTGAAAATCATCAGTCCAGAGCTAGCACCAGGCAACCCAAAGAGCCTATTGCTTCCTGGCCTCAAGTGTACCCTTGCATGTTGCATCTATCTCTGTTGTCAATAAAGCCATTTCCAGAGCTGCCTCAAGCGACCACGAAGATGGAGTGCGGCCTCTGATTTCTAAGCCTTAGGCCCCAGACTGCAGGAACCATGCCTCCCCCTGCCCACCCTGCCCAGGCCTGCCTCAGCTTTTCTAGCCGGCAGTGCTTGACACATATACAAGGACAAAAGGACCAAAGAGCAAGAGCAGAAGGAGGAGACAAGAGCCAGAGAAGGAGGGGGAAAAGGAGAGAAGGGAGAGGGAAGGGAGAAGGGAGGAAGGAAAGAAAGAAAGGAGGGGACAGGGAGGAGAGAGGTCAAATGGTTCCCCAAAGGGCACAGGGGCTTATTTCCACACCCCTGCTGAGAGGCTCCATCATCCAGAAGTTAAGGTCTGGTAGGGCCTCAAAGAGGGCCAGTGTTCATCTCGGAGAGACAGGTCACATACAGTGGCACTGGCCCTTAATGATGCCAACTGCTCCCTGGAGTAGCTGGCATGAACTGGGGTGAACTGCTGAAAAATCCAGGCTGCTCCCTCCCACCACCCTCCTGCCCACACCGGAGTCCACTTGAGCGCCAGGAGTGATGACCGGCAGCCACGGCACTTCCCTGCCCCCTGCAGCACCCCAGGTCCATGTCCTCCGAGCTACTACTGATGCTGTCATCTCTGCTGAGCTGCCCAGGTACAGCTCGGGGTGTCCAGCATTGGCAGTGGAGAAGAGAACAGAATGGTCTGGTCAATTTCCTGCTTCCTGAGTTCTGGGCAATTGCTCTCAGTGACTGTCCCTACCTCATCCAGCCAAATAAGGAATCACTTGTTTCCCAAGAGCTGCGCCCACAGGAGAAGGACCCCACATGACAGGTATGGCGGAGGGAGCCTAGATACCACAGTTCTTATTTGTTCCCTGGCATCATGCAATAATGGACTCTGATATTAAAATACACATTTCATAGTCTCTTGTCCCATGTTTTGTGGGAGGGCCGTTCTCTGTGCCTGAGCCATTCATGCACACACATCACAGGGAGAAAAGTACACCTCCCCAGTTGCCAAATGGAAGATAGATTACCTCACGAGGACAAGCACACGTCTAAAGATTGGTCTCCAGACCCCAGACATTGAGCTAAAACATATGGAAGGGAGACTCAGAGACTTCTTGTCCTGGGTCAGCCTCTGCATTCCCAGTCACCAGACCCTTCGGGCCTACTGTGGTGCGGCAGTTGTCTTCAAGTCTCTATTGTATCAAGTGAGCATCTTGGGACCCCTTATTCTTCCTTCCTAACAGAGCTTTATAAAAATGAAGTCATCAACAGAGCACTTCATATTTATGCATACTTGCTGAATTGATACTTATTTGGAATGAAAATTAAGCAAGCAGAATGTTAAAATGTTCTTTGGGGAAGGCATATTGGAGTGTCTTACCACAGATGTACACACTCCCTCCTAGTCCCCACCTTTTAGATTAATGCAGGTCCAGATAACTCTTGTGTCCAACAGCATAGAAACCTAAGCCTCTTGTCTATCTCCATCCATATGATTAATGATAACTTTGTATGCACAATTACAAATATCACTGGCATTCCACTAAGCGAATCACTTAATGCATTTTCCAATGCAATCCCACAACTTTTAATTTTTATGTTTTTGCCCATGTTAACAATCAGCACAGTTATATAATCCTCACGTTATACGAACAGTTATTGAACACCTATTAGGTACCTGGCAGCGTACTCATCTTTGATCGGGAATGACGCAGAAATAACCAGAGTATGCAGCAGACCCTATGAAGGGTGTAAGTGCAGGTCTCAAGCTGACTCCTCTGGTTGGGAGAGGGGAGGGCCCACGGGCAGCTAAAGCCAGTAGTGACCTAATTATCCAATATTTAGGTTGTCACACTTTTCTCTACCTAGGAAGCCGATCCCGCACAGTTGCAGGGAGGTGCAGGCGCTCAGCGCTGTATCTATCTGTTCGGTGCAGATCTCTTCGGGCTTGCTGCAGGGTATCACAAACGTCCATTATTAGCAAAGTTATGGGTCCAGTGGCTTCTCCTGATCTTTTCCCCTGGCTCCCATCTGCTTTATTTCAGCCATGCTATGGAGCACGGACGCGCAGCCCACGCTCCCTGTTGGGACTCCAAGCCTAGCTCCGCGCGCGGCTCCTGAGCTCTGCATCCCTCGGCCCCCGGCCCCTGCTGGCTCCCTCCCACGCGAGTCTCCTCCCGGGGCCTGGAGCCGTCGGGTTGCCGCCGGCTTCTTCTTGCCCTGGGTCTCAGCATTGATTTCAGCGGCGCGGGCGGCCCCAGAGACTGGGCCAGGCTCCGGCCAAGGCTCCCCCACCGCCACCCCTCCCTCGAGGACAGTGCCCCGGGGGAATGCGCTCTCCCAACAGGACGGAGGGCTTCCCGGTAAGGTGACCCGGGACCCTGATGAGCAGGTGCCCGTGTGGGAAGGTCAGGACGCTCCGGGACGGGGGGCGCGGGGGCGCAGGGCTGCCCAGGTGAGGCTGTCCCGGGCCCCAGGTCGCCGGAGGATGGGTGACCTGGCGGCCGGAGCGGAGCGGGTGGCGCGCGCGAGGCGGCCGCCGCAGCAGCAGGTGGGGGCCGAGCGGGCCGGGGGCGGGGCCGGGCCGGGCTCGGGGCGGAGCCGCGGCGGCGGCGGCGGGGCGGGCGGGGACCGACCCGAGCCGGAGCCGGAGCCGTGCGGGGAGCCGCACTAGCCGGGCTGTCGGGGCGCCCGCGGCCGCTCGCCCGCGCCGGAGCTGGGACCGGCCTGGCGGAGCGCGCCGGCGCCGCGGCGGCTGGAGACAAAGGGGCCGCCGCGCTCGGCCTCCCGCGCTCGGTAAGTGGCTCCCGGGTCCCGGGCATTCTTCTCCCGGCGCCGCCCGGAGTTCCGCGGGCTCTGGGGAAGCCAGGAGAAGGAAGGGACCGCACTTCCCCGCTCGCTCGGCGCCCCAGCCTCATCGATGCCGTCACCCCACCCCTAAGGCCATGCAAACCCCAAAGTAGAGACTTTCCGAGCGGGGGGCGGCCTCCCGCGGGACCCACCCGGCCGCCTACGGTGACCTCTCCCGCGCGCGCCGGTGCGGTCCCGGGGTCGCCGGCTTGGCAGGGAGGGTGGTCGGCGGGCTCCCCTGAGGGTGTGTACCGAGGAAGAGGACCCGGGGGCTGCGCGTCGCCGGGGGACCCCACCCCATGGGCACGGTCCCGCGCGTCCGGGGTCGCCGAAGGGCGCTTCGCTCTGCGAGTTCAGTTTCGGATCTTGGCTGTGGGGTTTCACTGGGTACCCCGTCATCCATCCTCCCAGGGAGAGCAGCATCCTCCCTCCGCCCCACCCGACAAGAGGCGCCCACCCAGCAGGTCCATGCCCGGGGGAGGGAGGGCACCCCGCCGCTTTCCCCCGGCTCCACAATGCCCAGCCCCGCACGCGGGGGTGGGCGGGCAGTGCGGGCAGCGGCTGGGGGCTGACATCACAGCTCGGTCCCAGCCGGCTCCCTCCCGCCTCCGGCCCGCGTGGATCTCCATCGAAAAAGCAATCGAAAGCCCGGCAGGCTTTTGCTTTTGTTCTGCACGCCACTCTTCGGAATCCGAGGAAAGCTCGGGTAGGTGGGTGCTCCAGAGGGGGCTGTGGGGGGAGTTCCAGGTGCGGCCCTGAAGTGACAATGGTGCAGGAGGCGGTTTCCCGCCTCTGGGCTGGGAAATGGATTCCAAGCGCTCATCAATCCCTCCGTGCCGGCGGTGGGTCCGCCGCGTCGCGTCCCCAATGAGCGCGGTGCCCGCCAGGGCCACGCGCTGTCACGCGCCTCTCCAGCACTCTGAAAAGCGCATTTCCATTCATGGATCTGTGCCTGGGATTTGATTAATGTTGTCTCTGCCGGGTTGTCTAAGAGCGAGCGTTGGCTTGGATTTCATAGCTTTTTACCGGGGGTCCTCCTGTGTCCAAGGCAGCTGTCATAAAATCAAGTTACTTTTAAAGATATTTGCTGAGCACCTACTATGTGCAAACTGGTGTGCCACGATGTTCTCAGTTTAACAGTTCCTGAACGCTTTCCATGTTCAAGGTAGTTGTGCTATGATCCTGTTATTTCAATAGTTGTCTGCTGAGCTCCTGTTAAATGTAAAGACCTTTTTGGCTGGAGGGCTTCCCTGTGTACTTGGTGGGGCGTATTGAGACAACAGGGGGAGAATATAATGTCTTAGACTCCCGAGTCTTCACTTCTTGAGTAAGCAGGCTTCATGGTCACTTCATGGACTGCGTGTGGTGTGACATGGGAGGAGCTGGACAGGGCTGGTGAGAAGCAGCACAATGATGAAAAGTCCCACTGTGGGGTCCTTTGTTGGATTTCTAAAAAAAATTAAATTATTTTTATTTATTTATTTGAGAAAGACAGAAAGGGAGAGAGAGAGAGAGGGCACACCAGGGCCTCCAGCTGCTGCAAACAAACTCCAGACACATGTGCCACCTTATACATCTGGCTTACATGGGTTCTGGGGAATCGAACCTATGTCCTTTGGCTTTGCAGACAAATGCCTGAACAGCTAAGCCGTCTCTCCAGCCCTCTGTCCAATTTAGTTTCCAACATAAAACAACAACAAACTGACATGGTGATGCTCTCCTGTAATCCTAGCAGTGGAGAGACAGAGGCAGGAGGATGGATGGATCACTGGAGGCCAGTCTGGACTCCATAGCCAGACCCTGTCTCACAGAGAATCAGACCAAGGTTAACATGGCAAAGCCACGATGCCAAAAAGGGTGGAGAATCTATGCTGAGGGCAGAGAGACAAAGAGACAATCAGCCATACTCAGACGACCCAGTAGAGAAGGGTGAGGGAAGCACAAAGATGGGGTCAGCTCAACCTTCAGTTCCCTTGCTCTGCACTACCACCAGAAGTGTTGGGGTCAGTGTCTTTAAAGTCTCGTGGCTGGAGACCTGGGCCTTATCAAAAAGTTTGAGAGACCTGTTAGAAGATTTGATGAATTATCCTGGGCTCGTGAGTCAAATTGTCAAGAAACCTGTAGATTGTCAAACTAGTGGCCAAGGTCTGAGCACGTGGTGTTGTATCAGCTGTTATTAGGGAAGTGCACTCTAAAGAGTCTTCATTCTTGAGATAAACTTAGAAAGTGACAGCTTGGGCAGCTGAAAGGAAAGCCAGAAACATACCGCACACATACCAAAAAATTCTGACCTCATAGAATGGCAGCTTTTCTTGCACCAGACATTGAGTACACTCTGAGGCCATCTACATTTCTTTGGACATTGAACTCTAGAAATTTCTGGTAGCTGCCTTATCCCAGCTTCTTGGTACAATGAGCCTTTTCTTCCTAAATTATTTCTGATACCCAGTTCACATTTTTCTAAAACGACATTGCATTATTTTTG
This sequence comes from Dipus sagitta, assembly GCA_036346955.1. Classification (NCBI taxonomy): domain Eukaryota; kingdom Metazoa; phylum Chordata; class Mammalia; order Rodentia; family Dipodidae; genus Dipus; species Dipus sagitta. Next base: position 40,844,487 of record CM070771.1, read on the forward strand.
TTATGAACTTGAAAGCTGCCTTCAAGTCTTTTCTGGAAGTAGGTGAATTATGAAAGCTGCACAGAGAATATGCTAAGCGCTGGATGCATGTACTTGGAGGCTCTGCGCTTGCTAATGAGGAAGGGGAAGACGATCCCAAGGAGAGAGGTGACAGGATGTGACAGAGAAAACATAAGCTGGCATTGCAAGATGGAATAGGAGTGCACCTGAGGGAAATGCCACTTAGCAAGGGTGTCCAGGAAAACAAATGGTCTTTAGATCTGATAGATACTCATCTGGCATGATTTCCATTCACTCAGCAGCATAGTGAAGCCTGACAGGGTTACTGTGTGTTGTGCACTGTGCCTAGTGCCAGCCAGGCAAGGGCATCTCCCCCAAGTACAAGGCTCCCTACATCCCACAGCTGCAAGGGCTGTTGATTTCTGCTCCAGCAGCTGGGGGGGGGGGGGCGCCCTGTGTTCCCACCATTCTTTCAAGCATTCCTGGAGTGTTTTCACCTGAGCTGAACTTGACTATAATCTTCTTCAAGGCCAAGAATGTGACTTCTTTCTCTCTCTGTATCTCAGACTCCTGAAAAAAGAATGTGTGGAGTAGGTGACACGTGACACTTCAGTGTCCCCTGCTGCCCATTTCTTTACCTTTTTGCTCCATCCTCAGGGCCTGCTGTCCTCCTGTCCTCGTCGCCATTCTAATTGTTCTAGGCCTTTCACTGTCTGAAAACTGTTCTGGGGAAAAAGAGTGGGTCACCCCATTACTGTCTCTTGAATATGAACATAGGTCACCATAGTCCCTGTTCCAGGGGTCTTTGCACTTGAAGCCTCATTACTGCATGAAAGGCTGTGTCTGCTGTGAGGGATGCCAGGTTTAGGCAAGTGGGTCTTGGAGGAAACTGAGGCAGGCAAGTTTTCTTTCCTAGTGCTCTGTAGTGATGCTACCTTAGCCAGGGTCCTCGCAGTCCCATGATCCATAAAAGACTGGAGGCTTTATTCCTTTTTTTTTTTTTTTTTTTTTTGGACACAGTGTTTCACTATGTAGCCTAAGCTGCTGAGCTTGAACTTGGGTTATTCGGCCTCAGCTTCCTGAGTGCCGGGTTTATAGTTATGCACCACCATGCCCAGCACTTCTGTTTTTAAAGTATCATTTCCATTTTTTTTTTTCCTGTAGAACCTTCATTGCTTTTTATTATGGGGCGATAGTTGATGCTAGACAGTAGCTCTTTGTGAGCCTCCTGTCAAGCTGACCTTCACATGCTCTCCCCCAAGGTCAAAGGTTTTTTTAAAAAATATTTTATTTATTTATTTGCAAGCAGAGAAAGACAGAGACCGAGGCAAAGAGAGAATGGGCATGTTATGTTCCCTGTCACTGCAAATGAACTCCAGACACATGCACCACTTTGTGCATCTGGTTTTATGTGGGTACTATGGAATTGAACCCAGGCCATTAGGTTCTGCAAGCAAGTGCCTTAACCACTGAACCTGCCTCTCCAGTCCCCCACGGTCAAGGGTTTGTTGCTTTTTAGTGAGAATGTGCTTCTTTTTCCATACATGCCCATTATCACGGATTCCTTTTTTTCTCTCTTCTATTTTTTGTGCATGCAGTATTGTGATGTGGCGTGTGTGATGTGTGCAGATGCTTGCACCCCATGCATACATGTGTGAAGGTCTGAGGAGAATGCCACAGTGTCCTCCTCTATAGCTCATCCACATGTCTCCTGGAGATGGAATCGCTCACTGAACATGGAGCTGCCGTTTGTAGTGAGCCCCAGAGGACTGGGGTTGCAGGCATGCATGGCTACTCCCAGATTTTTACTTGGGTGCTAGGGTGCTGGGCTTAGAGGGCGTCAGGCCCTGTTAGGCCTTCACACTTGTGTGGCAAATGCTTTTACTCACTGAGCCAGCTCCCCAACCCAAGACCGGAATCCTTAACCTGGTACTGTGACATTGTGAACCAGAGTATTCCTTGCTACTGGAATGTGGGGGGGGGGGGTGGGGAAAGAGGGGTGGGGACTGTCTTTCACACTGTTGGATGTTTAACAACACCCCTGACTTCTACCCTTTAGATGCTAGTAGCACTTTATAATCTCCCTTCCAAAATCATGTCAACACAAATATCTCCAGATACTACCAAATATTGAGGATTACTATATTTAAAATGTATTTATTTATTTATTCACATGTATGTGCATGGGTTTGCCAGGGTTTCTTGCTGTTGCAAATGAACACCAGGTGCATGTGCCACCTTTTGCATCTGGCTTTATGTGGATGCATGAACCTTGACCTGTAGGCTTTGCAAGCAAGTGCCTTTAACTAGTGAGCCAACTTTCCAGTCCCAAGGACCACTTTTTAAGGGAGTACCAGCTATTATTTATCATGCTGTAACAGAACGGGAGAGTCTTTATTTAATGTAACTTGGTTCTTGTCAATGAAGATGACTTAATAAATGTGTGACGAACTTTGTGGAACTTTCCATATAAAGAATTTCAGATTTCAAGAAACATTGTCTGTCATGCCACATATTATTGGCTTGTCATGCTATATTAGGGTGTTGCGGGAATTCCCCTTCCCTCAACTTCTCCCTCTGGCATGGGTCTGACCCGGCTGTTAGAAGTGTAGATCGCAGAGCCATCATTGGCAGTAAGCGTTACCTGCAGGATCAGGGGAAGCTGCGGCTTAAGCAGTGGCTGGTGGGCAGCAGTGGGGCAGGAGGGGCAGGGGAAGACCCAGTTCTGTGTGGACTTCATGCTTATGTACTTTTCTTGAAGAAAAGGGCAAAAAACGGAGTCCTGTGAAGACCAAGTAAGGGACTGCGAGGTTAAGGTTCCTGAAGTTCATGGTAAAAGGCTATCTGGGAAAGCTTTGGAGAAGTGATAGGACACATGCAAGAATAGTACACTCGGACTTTCTTCTACCTAGGACTGGCAGGAGCTTAGAGAAGTTTCTCAAAGTGTTGACTTAAATCAAGAGCATTGGGCCAAATAACGTTGTTAATAGTAGAGTGACCTATACTTCTGCATATCTGTCCCCAGAAACAAGAAACTTGCATATATTCAGCGACTCCCGGTGAATTTCATCTGCATCTCTGTGGGAAGAAAGGCAAAGTTAGTTCTACTAGTAGATAGAAGTAACTTGTGCATCTTGCAAGTGACATTGAGCAGTGCCCAAGTTACTGCTTCAAAAAGTGAATGAAACACATTTTCAGGCCATGGACTGACTGGTAGTTGAAAAGTTTACAGTGAAAATTCAGTGATGCAGATTTCTCTTACAAAACACCCAATGCAAGACACTTTCCTTGCATTGAAATAGGCCAAGAGGAAAGTATTTGTACTCCTTTGGCGCGGGGGGGGGGGCAGGAGTAGAGGAACCATAAACAATTTAAGTATTTATAAGCCTAAATAATAAAACTTTACAAATCCTATATTTCAGGCTTTTCATTCATTAATTAGTCAATTGATCTTTTTCCTTAGTTGAGTGACCTAGCTTCATTATATAAGTGCACCTGGCTCCATGTGAGCTGATCTGTCAATAAATCAATGTTTACATTAACCAAAACAAAAACACTCTCTCCATGAAGACTTGCCTTAGGTGATTTTAAAAACCTAGCCAGTCTTCCCTTTATGTTTCAACTGACTTGATTTGTAGAAACAGTTTCAAGATTTGATAGCTGTTGAGGGATTTTGAAAGTAGATCTGAGAGGGATTTAAAGGACCCCTGACCAGCCCTTTTTGCCTTACTGTATAAGTGGGGAAACTGAGGCTGAGAGCAGTGAGCTGGCTTGCCATGGTTACATGGAGGTCAGGGAAGAGGCTGGAGCTCACAGCCATTTGCCAGATCCCTGACACTCAGTGCTGCTGGGATACCTGCTCTGTCTTCCTGGTTGCCAGAGTTGGTTGGTGGAGGGGGACCAGGCAGGAAACAGGCTTAATAACTTGTCTCATTTCCAGGATACCTCATCCTGAAAGAACAGCCCACATTCAGCGTAATTACATTGGTGCCAAAGGTGTGTGTACATACTGGTAGTACTGAAAAGAACCACAGGAAAGTTCAAACAGTTGGATTGGTGGAATGGGATAATTTTATACAACTTCCTTTAGTGTTTTTTATGTCTTTACACTAAATAATTAGAATGAAAACATTTAGGAAAGTAGTACATTTCACTATAGGAAGTAGCAAGAAGAATAAACAAATGAGCATGTGAAACTTTAACCCTTCTCAGATTTGCTATGCTTATTTTTTTTTTTCTCAGCTCATTTTAAAACATAGTTGACTAATTGGGACTGCACTATACATACAGTCTTAACTAATGCTTTTTCAGTTAATATTAGAACAAACAGTATCTATGATATAAACTCTCTGTAAATATAATATTAATGGATTCATAATTCAATATTTGCAAGCTCCTTAATTCACCACAGTTTGCTATTTAGTAGATATTGCAATTGCTCCCAGGGCTGCTTGAGAGATGGCTCAGCAGTTAAAGGTGTTTGCTTGCTTACTGGGTTTGATCCCCCAGTACCCATGCAAAGCCAGAATGCCCAAAGTGGTGCATGCTTCTGGAGTATGCAGTGGCAAGAGGCCCTGGCACATCCATGCTATCTCTCTCTCTCTCTTTCTCTCTCTCTCTCTCTCTCTCTCACACACACACAAATAAATAAGTCAAAAAAAGACTGCTCCCACCTTCTCCCTACTCATTGAGCAAGCAACTTTGTGCCTGTACTCTTTCTACTCTTCAGCTCTATCTAGTCTAATCTGTAGTTAAATGCATCTGTTTTCTTGCACTCTCCATCTTAATTGCTGCATTTCCATTGTAGAATCCTAGGCCCTTTTCAGATATATAATGTAACTTTATATAGCTACAGATTCCTTGTAATTTTTTTTAGGTCAGGGTCTTGCTATAAGTCCAGGCAAGCTTCAAACTTGTAGAAATCCTCCCATCTCAACTGCTGGGATCATAGATGGGTACCACTACACTTGGCTCCGTGTAATTAGTTTATTATATTATTTTTTGTATGCACATATATATGTGGGATGTACATACATGTGCGCATGCATTTTTATATGTGTGTGGACATACATGTATATGCAGGTGTGCATGCACACGTATGCACATACATGTGGAGGGCAAAGGCTGACCTCAGATGTCATTTCTCAGGCATGCTATCCACCTCTTCTTGAGGTAGGTTCTTTCATTAGCCTAGAGCTCACCTATTAGGCTAGATTGTCTGGCCAGTGAGACCTAAAGATCTGCCTATCTCTCTCTTCTAAGGGCTGGGATTACAGGTGGGTACCTCCACGCCAGGCATTTTATGTGAGGATGAGGGGAGGAACTCACTCAGGTCTCCATGTGTGTGAGGAAGCACTTTACCAACTGGGCTATATGCCAGCCTCCTACTTTTTGAAGTCCAGCTTTTAATCTCTGAGAGTGTGTTAAGCATAATATTTTGTATTCTATGTCTGGGGATTTTTCATTTGGAATACTTAAGCACCTATTCTTTCTGTCTGTTTCTGGCTCTGATTCTCTTGCTGGCTCATATCTAGGTCTCCTTACATGTTTGGTTATCGTTGAATGTGTGCTGAATATTGTTTTGGACAGCTATCTGTACAGCCAGATGTAGTGACACAGGTCTATAATCCCATCATTTGGGAGGTTGAGGTTGATCGTAAGTTTGAGGACAGCCTGGAATACATAGCAAACTCCAGATGCCAGTCTGGGCTACATAGTGAGACCTTCAAAAAAAGATATATGAGGTGGGAGAGATGGCTCAGCAGTTAGGCACGCTTCCTGTGCAAGCATGAGGGCCCGAGGGGGCCTGAGACCATCAGAGTTCAAATCTTCAGATACTATGTAAAATAGCTGGTCATGTTCATGCTCGCCTGTAACCCCAGGCCTGTAGGGAGCAAAGACTAGGACTGAAGATGTCTCACAAGCTCTGGAAAAAGTAAAAAAAAAAAAAAAGAGGCCACAAGGGAGTCACCCCCACTTCCAGCAATTGTATGGGGCATCACAAGAGCATATATACAACACACACACACAAACAAAAATAGACGTATATATGGAAATATATGTGTATATAAGTTTTATTTTAAGATATATTTTCACACTTTAATCTCTGAAGTTAAGATGTTTTTATAATTAATGTACCATTGCATTTATAGTTGGTAGCATTTTTTTCTGATACACAGTAATGCGTTGTATAACTATTCAACATTTGATGACATGACAATCTGGCTGCTGAAGACAAACACGGCAAGCTTTCTACAAAGGATTCTCCTTAGCTTGTGTAGATTTTCTGGGGAGCTCACGAGACTGTTGTATTCAGGGGCTTGAGACTTTCTAGGTCACCCAGATGACATGAAGCCAGTCTAGTTTATTTTTTGCTTTGCCTTACTCCTGAGCCCAAATCAAAGTGATTTCCCAGTCTTCACTCAGGGGCACTGGCCTTTGATCCTACAAGGCTGCCAACGCGCGCAGCCCAGCCTGCTTAGGATTGGCCAGCGCTGCTCTCCACCATGTGTCAAAACGGCCCCAACACTCAATCCCACATGCCCTATGGTTCTTTTCCCCATATCGTTTTCATCTGTCTGTCTGTCTGACTGACTATTTAATCTATCTATCTGACAGAGAAAGAGAGGACACATGGGCATGCCAGGGCATTTTGCCACTGCAAGTGAACTCCAGATGCTTGGGGCACCTTGTCATTCTGGCTTTACGTGGGTACTGGAGAATTCAACCCTGGCCATCAGGCATTGTGAGCAAGTGCTTTTCACTGCTGAGCCATCTCCCCAGCCTGTTTTTCTTCATATCTTAAACCTGCAGTCCCTGTCTTCCCCATCTTGCTAGCATTTTCATGCTTTTAGAAAGTTTTGCTTGATTTAAATTTTGCCTGTTTTCTTTTATGCTCTCTGGGAAGGTTGGCTCACCACCACCAACAGGAGTAGGACCAAGTCTGATTCATTTTAGAGATGGTTCACGGAGAAGCACCAATCATCAGCTGCTTTTTGCTGGCCTGTCACCAGAGACCTTGGTCCCTCTGCTCCCAGCACACCATCCCAGTGGCAGTGGGAAAGTAGAAGCTGGGATGACTAAGTTTCCACTAGTTACATGTAGGTAAATGTAGATCTGTTTCCCTGTGTGGGTGAGGATAAGTGTCCAGGCTTCTTCTAATAAGGAAGGTGATCAGGCAGAGAGAGAAGTCGCAGTAGTTGTATCTGGAGCCCCATCTTGATTCCCCCTTTCTTGTGTATAGTGTCATGAATAGAAGGGTGCAGTAAGGCCTCAGGGAAGTGATAAGGAAGTTTTACTCTGTCCAGCAACTGTCAAGAAGTATTTTAAAAATAGACTATAAGTTATCTGAGTGAGGCGTCTTGGTTCATCATGGCCCCCCAACTTTTCCATAGGGAAAACAGAACTTTTCATCCATGGCCAGGGCTTCTCCTTGTGGAGGCTGAACAGTCACGTCCAGCTCAGGCCTCAGGACTCAGGACAACCTTCTCAAGCAATTCTTCTTGCTTCTAGTTTCTTAAAGGAAACTCTACGATCATGTCTGGATTTTAGAAGCCATACATTCAACTCACATTTGATCTGTATCTCCCCCACCCCATTCCATTCTTGTGCATATTTCTTCCTGAACATTCATGAAACCTGAGAAATTACCTTGAGAAAAAGGTATTGTTTGTGTTTGATAAGGATGGGCAAAGGAGCATTGAGTGGTGGAAAGTCAAGTCTACCTCCTTTCCTTAATATAACTTACCTAACTTAACCTCTGTTGGCTGGTATTGTGGAGAGAAAAGGAGGCTCTAGTTTTTCTATTTGAGTCCCCTCCCCCTGAAACCTTAGATCTGACATATTCTCTTATTTCCATTGCTTCTCTCCCACTCCTGGGAGCCCTAAATCCCCACTGGCCTTCAGGTGTGTGCCGCTGTGAGGAAAAGAGGAATGCGCGGGGAGCAGGGATCTGCCTCCCTGGCAAAGGCCTCTGGGTGGGAGGTGTCCCCCCCAACTCTGGAAATCACCTCATATGACAGATTCTTTCCTATAGCCTACAGTGATTTATTCAGTTCATTTTTATTTTTTTGAAATATTTTATTTATTTGTTATCCATCCTTCCTCCCTCCCTCCCTCCCTCCCTCTCTCTCTCTCTCTCTCTTTCTTTCTTTCTTTTGTCTTTGAGAGTGACAGAGAGAAAGAGGCAGAGAGAGATTGAGAGACAGAGAGAGAGAGAGAAAGAGAATGGGCGCACCAGGGCCTCCAGCCACTGCAAACGAACTCCAGACACATGCACCACCTTGTGCACCTGGCTCATGTGGGTCCTGGGGAATCGAGCCTTGAACCTGGGTCCTTAGGCTTCACAGGCAAGCACTTAACCACTAAGCCATCTCTCCAGCCCTCATTTTTATTTTGATTTTACAATATTTCCTGCATAGGAATGAATATATATATTCTTTACATAGTATATATTAATAAATATATATTCAGTCTACCCTATTTCTAGAAATAGAAATCCTCCAATTAGGCTTTAATAATTGCCGGTAAAGGAACAGACCTGCCACTCCACCCACAGTTCTAGATTGTGGCTGACCCCTTTGGAGGAAATGATAATTAAATTTGAAGAAGCAAATATTCTATTCTTTGGGAGACTGTACCTGTCCATGATCATTTTTGGAAGTAGACTCACTGATGGTTACTGCCAACCATAAGAATTTATGAACCATGGCTCCTCAGCCTGAAATGAAGTAAATTAATTCTCCTAGCATGTTTTGCTTTAAATACAAGCCAAAATTTCTTTAATTAATTAATTAATTAGGTTTTTTTGAGGCAGGGTTTCACTCTAGCCCAGGCTGACCTGGAATTCACTATATAGTCTCAGGGTGGCCTTGAACTCACAGCAATCCTCCTACCTCTGCCTCCCAAGAGCTGGGATTAAAGGCGTGTACCAACACGCCTGGCCCAAATGTTTTTTCTTTTTTAAAAAAAATATTTATTTATTTATTTGAGAGAGAAAGGAAGAGACATATGCAAGGAGAGAGACAGAGAGAGAGAGAGAGAATGGGCACACCAGGGCCTCCAACCACTGCAAACCAACTCCAGATGTGTCCCCTTATGCATCTGGCTTACATGGGTCCTTTGGCTTTGCAGGCAAGTGCCTTAACCGCTAAGCCATCTCTCCAGCCCCCAAATTTCTTCTAATTGTCAGTGATCTAGGCTCTCAAACTGAATTTTCTAGTTATTTGAGAATGAACAAATGATTGTATTTTTTTTGTCAGTTTTTCCAGTTATTTGGATTTGAGATTTTCCAAGCCATTTTGAGAAAATCGTGTCTGCTAATGAGAGGTAATGTGCTGAAATTTCAATGACATGTTTTTTATTTTGTTTTCCTTTATTTTATTTTATTTTTTGTTTGCAAGGAGATGAGAGAAGAGGAGGGAGAGAGAGAGAGATAAAAAGAAAAAGCGAGAGTGGGCATATGGGCATGCCAGGGTCTCTTGCTGCTGTGAGCAAACTCCGGATGTGCTGCGTGTGCCACTCTGGACAGCTGAGCTCATGCTCTTGGGCTTTGCCTCAACCGCTGGACCATCTCTCCAACCCCCTCAATAGGATATTTTTTCTTTTTTTTTTTTTTTTGATTTTTAGAGGTAGGGTCTCGTTCTATCCCAGGCTGACCTGGAATTCACTATGTAGTCTCAGGGTGGCCTCAAACTCATGGCGATCCTCCTACCTCTGCCTTCTGGGTGTTGGGATTAAAGGCGTGCGCCACCATGCCTGGCCAATAGGATGTTTTTAAAAGTTTTTTTTTTTTTTTATTAACAACCTCCATTTATATATACAGTGCACCCTGATCATAATCCTCTTCTACCGCCCTCCTTTGTCCCCTCACTCCAGCCCCTCTCCAATGAACCCCTTCTTTTCAAGTAGTCCCTCTTCTATTTTGATGTCATCCTTTTTTTCCTGACCTTTATTTTATGTACCACTGTGAGATCATGAATGCAATGATCACTTGATATCTGAAAAAACAGTATTGGAAAGCACTTCTCCCTTTCTTTTGGCTCTTATATTCTTTCCACTACCTCTTCTGCAAAATGGTCTGTGATCTTTTGAAGGTATGATGGAGATGCCTCGCTTTGGCCAGCCAGGCAAAATATGCCAACTGGTGCCATGGGGACATGTCCATTATGGGGGAAACCTACTGGTCTCTGACTGGATTTGAGGTTTGTTCCATGTGAAGAAATTAATGCTTGATACTGAAAACCTAGTCAAAAACCTGTGGCTGGGGAGGCCATAGGCCCTAGGGAGGAAGCTACTACTCTTGTTTGGTTAAATGAATATAGAATACCCATCAATTCGCCTTCAATATTTATGCTTATGCCCATGCATTAATGTTGCTCTTGCTTTTGGTTAGACAAAGTTCTCTTTTTAGATGGCAGTGACCACTGGGCTGACGCAAAACTCACCAAAGTGCTGAGAAGAAGGGGCAGTGGAGGGTTCCGCACTGAGACATCTCAATAGCGTATGTGAAAATCATGGAGACTCAGAGTTAACCCAGGAAACTGCTGCTTGACGGAGGCTAAGACACTGGTTCAAGAAAGGGATTGGGTTTTCCAAGACTCAGAACTCTTTGGAGGACAGAACTGTAAGGCATTGTAGCAGTTCTTTCAATAGCACAGAAGGATCAGAAGTTCAAAATCTGGAATGATCTCATGTGTAAGACTAATGAAGATGATTGCAGTCAATCCATTAGGAAGAGGATCCAAGAAATAGATAACAGTGGGACAGCCACCGTGGACCACCTGGAGCTTTCCAGATTGGAGGAGAGAGAATGAAACTTTTCTTAAGAATTGTTATACAGTACCAATCCCTGCCGTGTAGGACTCAAAGAGGGCTCTAATGACCCATCCAAATAACAGAGAAAAATGTTCAGACTACAGAGTAAGAGAGAGCTTTTAATACTGTGAATGCAAATAGTTTGGGGCACATTGTTTCCTGAATGGGATGCCATTTTTCTATACTTTCCCATTTTCTCAAGTTGAATGGCGATTGAAGAGGAAAGAAAAATAAAAGACTTGGGACCTTATTAACATTGTTGAGTCTCTTGATGGAGGAAGATAGGTGCATGAGTCCAAAGAGAAAATGTGTTTAGTGTGTTTAAGCATGTTAGTCAAAAGCTCAAAGTATTCCTTCAGAACTTTTGTATGTGTTTTTATTCTTCAAAAGTTATTTGGGGGCCTGGGGAGATGGTTCAGTAGTTAAAGGTGCTTGCTTGCAAGGCCTAAAGGCCTGAGTTTGATTCCCCAGTAGCCACGTAAAGCCAAATGCACAGAGTGATGCATGCATCTGGAGTTTGTTGGCAGGAGGCCATGGTGTACCCACTCTCTCTTTCTCTCTGTCTGCCTCTTTCTCTCACTCTGTCACTCAAATAAATAAATAAATGATTTTTAAATGAATAATTTTAAAAGAAAATGTAGGTCTGGGAATTATGGCACATGCCTTTAATCCCATCACTTGGGAGACAGAGGTAGAAGGATCACTGTGAGTTCAAGGATTCCCTGAGACTCCATAGTGAATTCCAGGTCAGCCTAGAGTGAAACAGTAACTCAAAAAAAAAAAAAAAAAAAAAAAAAACCTAAAGAAAATTTATTTGGCAAATTTGTAAATCCTTAAGACCCCCCCCCTTTTTTTTTTTGTTTTTTTGAGGTAGGGTCTCACTCTAGCCCAGGCTGTCCTGGAATTCACTATGGAGTCTCAGGGTGGCCTCGAACTCATGGTGATCCTCCTACCTCTGCCTCCCAAGTGCAGGGATTAAAGGCGTACACCACCACGCCCGGCTAAGACCCCTTTTCTTTCTTTTTTTTTTTTTTAAAGAATAATAATTTTTATTTTTCAGCTTGGATTTGTGATCATTTGAAAATCTGGGTTTTTTTTTATTTCTTCATATATATATATATATTTGGTTTTTCTTTTTTTTTTCTTTATTAGTTAGTTTTGTATTCAGCAAATACAGTCAGTTTGGTACCATTATTAGGCTCATCCGTGACCTACCCCCTCCCCCTGGCCCCTCCTTGTTGAGGTATATGGGTCATGCATTGTGGAGTTAGCCCACAGTTATGGGTAAGCTAAATGTCTCTGCATCTCATGACCCAACATATGCTCTGACATTCTTTCCGCCCCCTCTTCTGCAAAATTTCCCTGAGCCATGTTGGGTTCATTTTTGGTCTGCTTCAGTGATGAGGTGTTGGGGGACTCTGAGGCTCTGGCTCTCTGATTTGGTAGGAGTTGATTTTTCTCTGTGCTGATCTCCTTCCCCCTTGTGCTGGTATCTGGTTCATCAGGAAAACAGCCCCCTTGCTTGTTTCTCCAATTTTTCTTAGTTTCAGCCGGGGACCTTTTGAGGTATGATGGGGTGGCTCTCTCCTTAGGATCTATATCTATCTGAAAAAGAGAAGCAGATTCTCCAATGGAGAGTAAGTTAGCATCAGGACAAATGAGATAACCCTTTTTTTTTTATAGAGAATTTAATAGGTGTAGGCCTTCTTGTAGCCCACAATTGATGGTAGCTTGATACTGGAGAGTGGGCTTATGTTTGGATATGGTTCTGACTTGTTTCCCAGCTCCAGCTATGGGTCCCATACCAGTGAGGGGATCAGTTAGCCGAATTGAGAGCAGTTGGTTCCCCACCATGGCTGTGTGCCACCACTGCACTTGTGTGGGCATCACAACAAGTTATTTGCTGCTAAGTAGGTTAGACCATGCGTTGCTTCGACAGATATTGGTCGTTTTCCCCCAGTCGCCCATGTAGCACCTTCTGGCACTAGACGCGCTGACTGTCTGGGGACTGATAAGACCCCTTTTCTTATGAGTAGTCTTTTACTGTGAACTTGCAGTGTATGTGTGGAACAACAGTAATAACAACATCCTTTGACCTCTCTCTCAAGAAGTGGGTGTCTGACCATTGACCCCACACCCAAAAATCTGTTGGTCCTTTAATTTGCATTCCTGTTTTATTTAACCAAAAAACATTACAGTGTTTTGCTAAACACTTCTGAGTTTAGGATTTGGCTTCCATAATAACCACTAGCCTTCTTGCCTTCCCTTCCACCTTTTCTGTCTGTAAGAAACAATAGCAGCATTAAAGTTTAACTATCACAACTAAAAGTTATGTCATAGTGCAGTAATCTAAAACTACATTGCCTTAAACCCAAATAACTTGAAAGAAGATATATTCTCTGGGCCTGGGGGATGTCTCAGTGTGTAAAGTGCTCCCTGCACAAGCATGAGGACTTGACTTTGGATCCCCAAACCCGCGTAAATGCTGGGCAGTGTGGCACATGTCTATAATCCGAGTGCTCAGGAGGTGGAGACAAGAGAAATCCGCAGGACCAGCTGGCTAGCTAGACTAGCTGAATCAGTGAGCTCTGGATTCAGCGAGAGATCTTGCCTCAATAACTGAGGTGGAGAGTGATTGAGTGATTGAGGAAGCCTTGACGTTGACTTCTGGACCACATGCACACATGCACGCATGCACGTACGTACATGCACACATACCACACACACATTACACACACACAAAAGCCACATATTCCATGTAGTAATAGATACCTAGAGAAAAGGGAAGGTGAGGGGTTGGTCTTAGATGACACAGTCACCACCTGGTAGTCTAGGACTAGAAAACGAGGCCTCTGCCTCTGTGCTCAGTGTCCTATGCCGTAGAAACGACTTTACTTTTTTCTGGACATTCTTTTTTCAACGCTCCAAGCTGCCTCTCTGGTTTCTGGCCATAGTGTCTGTTCTATTCTGTGTAGAATCATAATTAGATGTTATAAATATTCTCCTCATTAATCTCCTCAGACTAGGCTTGCTCTCTTCCTTCATCTTACTGTGCCTAGTCAAGAATGTGCACAAATGACTTACTTCATCTTTGTTTTATGGAATGGGATATTCAAGGTACTTGTCCAAATAATTATCCATTTCTAGGAAAACCACAGTAATAAACTTAGACATTTCTATAAGACTAATGTCAGTGCCCACAGAGAATGAAAACCACATGATGTGTGAGCTGGAAGACAGCTCTTTGAGAAGAGGGATTCTTTTGCTTCAGAAATTTGGAGCCTGGAGATCACATGACTTGCCCAACATCCCACAGTGAGGTAGAGGTGACAGGGTACACAGACTCCAGTTCTCCTGACATCCGTCCCCAGCTTCTCTCTTGCCATAACAGGAACAGGCTTGGAGAACAATTGTCCTGGTCATCAGGGTTGAGATGAACGGCCAGTGCTGGAAAGAAAGGAGTCACAGTAAATGAAAACTCCAACTGTGGAGAGGATATCTCAAAAAAGAAAAGAGGCTTATTGAGTTCTGTTCCTCCCCTGGCCCTCTGTGTGTGTGTGCGTGTGTGTGTGTGTGTGTGTGCGCACGTGTGCATGCTCACGTGCACATGCATGTGTGTGTTGGTTTTTTTTCTTTTTGAGACAGGGTGTTGCTATGTAGCCCAGGCCTGTCTTGAACTCATGGCAGATCTCCTGCTTCAGCCTCCCACCTGCTAGGATTACAGGTATGAGCCAACACACCAGGCTGCAAGTTTTAAAAATTGGTTTTGTAGGGCTACCTCTTTTTAAGGCAAACTTGTTATCTGAACTTCAGCATTTCCCTGCAAGCATCCCTTAGGTGATGGTCCTGCTTCATGCTTTTACCTCAGCAACATCACCTCACTGACCGGGTAAATTAGGTGCACAGCATCAGAGTTGTGAACGGAGGAGTTAATAGTGCTTTCTGCCTGGTAGGCATCTTAAAATGTGATAGGTATTATATTAAGGGAAGTAAGCCAAGCATAGAAAGACCAATACTGCATGTTCTAATTCATATGTGAAGCTAAAATATTGATTTCAAGGGCTGTGGAGATGGCTCAGCAGTTAAAGGCACTTGCTTGCAAAGCCTACCTGCCTGAATTTGATTCTCTAGCAACCATGTAAAACCAGATGCATAAAGTGCCACATACATCTAAAGTTGTTTGCAGTGGCAAGAGGCTCTGGTGGGCCCATGTTCTTTCTCTCTTTACTTTTCTCTCTTCCAGATAACTAACTAACTAACTAACTAAATATTTTTTTTAAATTGATTATAGGGGCTGGGAAAATGGCTTAATGGTTAAAGGTACTTGCTTGCAAGCCTGCCAGCTAAGTTCAAAACCTAGCATTCACATAAAGCTGGACACAAAATGGCATACACATCTGTAATCCTAGTGTGTCTAGGCCAATGAGAGGTTGAGCCAGGAGACTCTGGAAGCTCAAGGGCCAGCTAGACTGGTGCATGTAGCAACAAAACAAGGGACCCTGCCACAGAGAAGGAAGGAGAGGAAAACCACACAAGGTTGTTCTTGGACTTTTACATGTTCTCCATGACACATGTGTATGTGCACGTGCACATACACACACACACACACACGCACACTTTTAAAAAAAGTTGATTTCACGCAAGTAAAGTAGAACAGCACTTATCAGATGGCAGATGGGGAGATCGGAAGAGGTTGGTTAATTGGCACAAGGTTACTTTGATAGGAGGAGTAAGTTCCAGTTTTCTGTAGAATGGCGGGTCACTATAGTTAACGGTAATTCACTGTATGTTTAAAATAGGTAGAAGCCAGGAGCTTGATTGTTACCCACACAGAAACTTATAAATGCTTGATGTGATCAATATTCTAATTACCCTGACTTAATCACTATTTATTGTATATATGCTTAGCACACTGTATTCTCTCTTTCAAAAAAAGACATCCCCTGGAAGTATACGATGTACACATATCTGTTTATGTTTGTGTGTACATGTGTCATAGATGCACGCCCAGACTCTGCCCTAGAGAATCTCATCTATGTATTCTGGGGTAAAGGTCATACATCAGTTTTTTACTTTAAGCCCAGATTGGCTGCTTATGGGAATTATCAGGGAAGGTTTTTTTGTTTGTTTTGTTTTACAAGGTAGGTTCTCCCTCTAGCCCAGGCTGACCTGGAATTCACTATGTGTTCTCAGTGTGGCCTTGAACCCACAGGGATCCTCCTACCTCTGCCTTTCGAGTGCTGGGATTAAGGGCGTGCACCACCACACCCGGCTGAGGGAAGTTTTAAAAACACTGATGCCTGGGTCCCACTCCAGCAATTCAGGTGATCTGGGTTCTGGACTGGGCTTCAGGAATTCTTCAAAGCTCCTTGGATGGTTCATACAAGCAGGTCAGGTGGCAATCCTTCAGGTTGGAGAATGAGAGCAGGTTTTCCTGTGTGTAGTGAGTGCTCAAAAAAGATTACATATGCCGGGCGTGGTGGTGCACACCTTTAATCCCAGCACTTGGGAGGTAGAGGTAGGAGGATCGCCGTGAGTTCAAGGCCACCCTGAGACTACATAGTGAATTCCAGGTCAGCCTGGGATAGAGCTAGACCCTACCTCAAAAAACCAAAAAAAGAAAGGAAAAAAAAAATTACATGTGCCGGGCGTGGTGGCGCACGCCTTTAATCCCAGCACTCGGGAGGCAGAGGTAGGAGGATCGCCATGAGTTCGAGGCCACCCTGAGACTCCATAGCGAATTCCAGGTCAGCCTGGGCTAGAGTGAGACCCTACCTCGAAAAACCAAAAAAATGAAAATAAAAAAAAATTACATGTGATGTGAAGGATAGAAGCGTCTGTAGAAATGTGAGTGCTAACTTGCACATTTCTGGTTCTTTGAGCATTTCCATAGGCCTTGCTATGTTCTGCTGTGGTTTAGAGTTGGAGTGAAAGTAGAACCTAATAAATTCAGCTCATACCCATGGCCTTCATTGTAGCCACTGCTGAACTTTGTGCCAAAAGTGGCAGTTGGGCTCTTCTTAATTGCTGTTCCATCGTCTTTGCTGTGATAGGTATGGCGTAGCTGTTTGTCACACTCTGGTTTGTCTAGCATAGTTCTTTGGAGAGAACCAGCCCAGGGTCGGTATCTGTGTAATAAAGGTGTGCCAGCCATGGCGTTTGCCTTAGGCGAACTCTGTCTAGGCCAGCAAGTGTCTGCCCAGCGCTTCTCCATTGCCCAGAGCTCATGAGAGCTCTGTGGAGCACGGGTACCTGTGTTGCCTGGTTTCCTTTGTTCCCTGGGTGCTTCTTGTTTAGTCCAGGGGGAAGGGAGGGGAAGTGTTTCCAAGTCTGGCCCCTGGGGGATGCACATGCTTTCTACTGAGGTGAGCTTTAAGCTGAATAGAGGTGGCAGCCAGGCAGAGTGTTCACGGGGCTTTTTGTGACTATAGGCTGAGTTGCTTCTCAGGGCCTCTGAAGCCCCTAAGGCAGTGGTTGCCTAACCTGAGCCTGTATTAGAGTCTCTGCAGGGCTTGCTAAACAGTACAAGGGAGTGCCCAGAGCTTCTCATTCATCAAATATAGGGTAGGGCCCAAGAATATTTGTCTCTAATACTTTCCCAGGAGATATTGATACTGCTGTCAGGGACTACTCAGTTCCGGGAGGAAGGACATTGTGTTGTAGTTAGGGCTAGGGAACAGGAAAGAGATCACAAGATAAGGAATTGGAAATGATTTCACAGCAAAGAGATCAATGATTAATTTTTAAAATATTACAAAATGCCTACTGCCCTGCTAGGTATTGTTCAATCTCACTGCTGTAAGGAAGAGGAAGTATGGTTACTACATGAAGCAGCTAGCTTGGGTGTGGGGTGAGTGATGAATGAAGGTGTTGTGGTCAGCTCCATATTGTGGGGATGAGCAACTAACCAGACATAGTTTATGGGAGGAACGGGTTTATTTTAGGCTTACAGAACAGGGGAAGTTCCATCAGTGGTAGAAGAAGCTGGGTCCCTTTCATAGATCCAAGCAGAGAGACACCACTGAACAGCCAGCACACCACCAGAGCTCAAACTGCTCTCTCCACACCTTTGGACTGGAATTCAGATACACCCCCAGTGACACGCTGCCCCCCCCCCCCCACCGTCGTAGCAGGAATCTGCTTGCTGAGGGCTGAAGCTGCAAACTCAATTTTAATAACTGACCTAAGTCTGCGGGGCCGTCCATTTACGCTATCACATTCAAACTACAACTGTCCCTCTGTAGAGGCGGACCTGGGGCTTCCATGGGACACACATGGCAGAGGGAATGTGGCTCAGAGGTGATTTCTGAGAGCAGCAGATGCTGGGTAGAAGCTAGGTGGCCAAGAGTTTTCAGGGTGCAAGTGGGGCAATATGCTGGGGGCAGGCAGCAAGAGCGAAGATGAGAGAGGAGCATACGTGGTGTGGGATGCAGTAACGAGCTCCCTGCCAGGGGAGCAGACATCTCTCAGGGCGTGTCTTCATGGGGAGTTGCAGCGGACGAAGTGTGATCAGATTCGCCAGCTCACTGTCTGCATAGACTGGAGAGAATGCACACTTGCATGAGGTACAGGAGGCTGTCATTGGAGTCCCTGTGGGAGGGAAGAGGCCACAGGGATCGTGGCCTTTACATCACCGTCTTGCATCACCCTCTGTCACTTCCCGGCATTTCAAACTTTGCAGACTATGTGTACTTTTAGAGTGCTACTGGGTGATCTGTCTGTGGTCTTCCTACACAGATTCTGTGTTTCAAGGAAAATGAAGTTACACTGAATGTCAAGGGCAACCTTGAAAGAGGTGAGCCACCAAAATGCAGGGTACGTGAGCAATGTGTGTAGGAGAGTGTTGCAGCCCGGGTCTGCATTGCTGGTAGAAATCACCCAACCAAGAGCAACTTGGGGGGAAAAAAAAGAGGTTTATTTTGGCTTACAGGTTCAAGGGAAAGCTCCACAATGGCAGGGGAAAACGATGGCATGAGCAGAGGGTGGACATCACTCCCTGGCCAACATAAGGTGGATGACAGGAGAGTGTGCCAAACACTGGCATGGGGAAACTGACTATAACACCCATAAGCCTCCTGCAGGAGGCGTTAATCCCCAAATCTCCATCACCTGGGAACCTAGCATTCAAAACACCTAAGTTTATGGGGGACACCTGAATCAAACCACCACATTCCGCCCCTGGCCCCATAAACTGATTTCCATACATGATATAAAATACAGTGCATTCAGTCCAACTTTAAAAGTCTTCATAGTTTTTATCATTTCCAAAGATGTTCATACATCCCCATAGTTCAATGTCTTTTAATGGAGCCATAATACCAGAAAATCCCCCCCAAAAACCCATAATGGCACAGAATAAATATTCACACTGCAAAAAATGGCACTGGGCATAGCAAAGAAATACTCAAGCAACATATGATTTAAACAGGGCAAACACCAAACTCTGTAGTTCCAACAACTCTAGCCAGTGACAAGTCTCTAATACTAAACAAAAAGTCTGGAGTTACAGTTTTGCCACTCCAGCAAGGCTACTCACAGTCCTGGAAAACTTCATCTGGGGCCAGCAACTCTCCTTGGCAGCCATCTTGTGGTCCTGACATCTCCACCGGGTCTCCACTGCAAGCCATGGTTCATCCTTATGGCCACATGGGGTCTCCATGCAGGCAACCAGCAAACCTGCTTCACACTGCCCATGGCCATTTCCAAAATACAAGACCATGTTGCAAACTCAATGACCCTCTTCCCTGCATTTCTTATACTCCACAATACCAGGTAGGGTGCCAATTTGTTAATCCAGGGGAGAATAAAATAGACTTTGAAGAACATGACACTCCTTGAGCACTCAGGCCCCTTCCAAAGAGTCTACCTTCTTTCTGTTGCCCCAGTGCAGATCAGCTGGCCCAATCTCAAAGGTGCAAAGGTTGTAATCTCTCAATTGCAGCTGAACAGGTAGCACTTTTGGCCTAAAGATTTCTTTCTGTGCCATATCCCTCTGTTCACACCAGGTCATTTCTACACAAAGCAACCCTGCACAACTTCTCAGGACACAGGCATAACAGCAAGCTTTTGACACAATTTGCCTCTATCCCAGTCCAAGCAATGCTCTTTCTCACCCTCATAAGCCAAACCTCACAGTCCATAGTCCTTACTGCATTCAGGTCTCTCAACTCTGACCAGAATAGTCCATCAAGCTGTACTTACAGCACTGCAAGGTGTCTCTTAGGCCAAGGTTTCAAATCCTTCCACATTCCTCTTGAAAATCAGCTCCAAAAGGCCAAAGCCACACAGTCAGGTGTCTAGCAGCAATCCCACTCTCGGTACCACTTTACTGCTGCAGTGAGGTTCACATTGCTGGTAGAAATCACCCAACCAAGAGCAGCTTGTGGGAAAAAGAGATTTATTTTGGCTTATAGGCTCAAGGAAGGGGAAGCTCCACAATGGCAGGAAAAAACGATGGCATGAGCAGAGGGTAGGCATCACCCTCTGGCCCATATAAGGTGGACAACAGGACAGGAGAGTGTGCCAAACACTGGCATGGAGAAACTGGCCCCTTAACACCCATAAGCCCACCCCAACAATACACTGCCTCCAGAAGGCGTTAATTCCCAAATCTCCATCAGCTGGAAACCTAGCATTCAGAACACCTAAGTTTATGGCGGACACCTGAATCAAACCACCACAAAGGGAGTGGACTGTCCTACCTCCTCAGCCTAGATGAGGTTGAGAGGGACTGTCCTGTACCAGTTGGGCATTTGTGGGGAGCTCTGAGCTTTCCTTCTTGGGCGCTAGCTGGGAGCCGTGCCTGTCTCCTTTCTGACCTTGAGACAGATTTATCCCCTGCTGGCAGACTCATTTCCCCACCTCCCAGCCCATCGCCCTCAGCTTGGGGGTTAACTAAGGTATTCTCCTCAGGTCCCACTGCCCCAGGTGTGGCTAATACAGGGCAGAGGCTGTCCAGAGCGAGCAGACCCTCTGCATGCCCGCCACAGTGTGAACCAAATGTGCATGGAGGAAAGGCACAGGAGGGCCGCAGTGGGCTGGTGGTTGGGCAGGGACACGTGCACAAGAGGTGGGTGGGGTGGGGGGCGACAGCTCATGTATCCTGCCTGAAAAGGAATGAGCACGATGGATTTCACTTGTGGTTCTTCTCACTTCGGTCTGGTAATGAAAATTTGATGTGTGGTTTCCTCTCAGGACTCTTCATCACACAGTAATTGATACATCTCCAACAAGTGGCTCGTGAGGCAATCAATTCTGACAGGTCTCATCAGCACCCACATCTCCGCAGGTGCCACCTCCCTGGCAATGCCCTTTCCTCCTTCACGCTGTGAGGTTGCCCTGTGGCTGAGGTTGGGGCTCCTTTGGAGGCCCCAAGGAACTTCTGGAGGAGGGAGAGTTGGCAGGAGTCACATGGGATAGATTAATGACTGGTGTGTAGTCTGAAGTAATGGCATCAAGATTTGTAAGTCACCTTTGTCAAAGTGGCTTTGTTTGCTTCAGACCAACTCAGTAGCTGTGATTTGCAGGATGAGGAATGGGAGGTGCCCCCAGAATAGAAGGGCTGGAGAGAACGGAAGGTCATGGGCACAGGCAGCTGTCCATGTTCGCCCTGGTTGGGAAAGAGAGATGTGACCAGAGGGCTTCAACAAGGACAGGGCACAGACCACCTGGTGCTGTCTTGGAAGTGAATTGCTAAAACGTTTAGCCAAATGTCCTTCAGGCTTTTCAGTCACCTTTGGCTGGCATAGGCAGAGCCTTTCCTTGAATCCATCTGCTGTCCTGCTCTGAGCAAAAGTCTGCATCCAGTGTGCACCATCTCTGGAGTGTTCTCCTTCTCTCTCCCTCTCCTCTCCCTCTCCCTATCTCTCTCTCTGTCTCTCTCTCATGTTTGCTATCAGCCCTGCTTTGTGAAGTAACCCTGGACATCTGGTACGTCCTCAACTAATGTCATAGGGCAAAGCTTGGCTCCTTGGGTACTGAGTGTTCTTTAGGAGGGAACTTAACCCTATTGCAGTACTTTTGCATGTCATCCTTGTGTCCTACAGCAGCTACCGAATAACTGGATGCTTGACTGAGATGCTTGAGTCTACCACAGCTTGGGGTCAATTCACTATCAGACCAGCCTCTCCCTTTCCAGTACCCACCCAATACTGCTAATGACTTTTCTACTTGGGCTCACCCAGTAGGACTGCTTGGAGCAGTTATTCAGACTTCACTGTGAGACATGTTGGGGCCACAGTTTGTATGATTTTTCTGGGTCCTCTCAACATCTCCAAATGCTCTAGGGCTCTTACTAAAAAAGTGAGGATGCAGGCTGGGAGATGGCTCGGTGGTTAACAAATGATCCATGATTCAAATGCTTTAAACAGCAAGTGTTTATTTTCTTACACTTTCTGTGGATCAGGAATTTGGAAGCATCTTAGCTGTGTAGTTCTGGGTCAACATCTTGCATGAGGATGTAGTTAATATGTTGGATGGAGCTGTAGACATCTGAAGGCTGCCTTTGGCTGCGGATCTGACTACAAGGTCACTCAATTGGCTGTAGGCTGTAGGCTTCAATTTCTTGCTACAAGGGCCTCTCCATAGGTTCTTACCATTTTGCATCTGGCTTTCCCCAGGCCAAGTGACACAGAGATAGCAGATTCAGTCACCGTGCCGTTTATGACCCAGACAAAACATGTATATTGTCGTTCCCTTTCTCTCTGTTCATTAGAGGTGAGTCACTAAATCAGGCCACATTGAAAGGGAATTATGTTCAAACTTTTAGAGGGAGTGTTGAATGCATTGTAAACTACCACATAAAGTGTGCCTCCTAGGTCTGCCCAAATGGGCAAGCAGAGTGGTTAGGTGCAGCCTCAGCTAAGGGTTCATATTCCACGTGGGGTGTGCAGCTGAAGCTGGAGGGCTCCATGTGCCTGCGGTGAATGTGTAGAAGTGTTGGGACTGGCTTCAGAGTCAGTCTGACAACAGTTAAGACTCGGATATATCGCAGTCCAGCAGCAGCCACAGCACCTGGAAGATCTCAGTCATGTGCTCCTCCCCTCCCCACACTGTCGGAATTTCCGAATCTCTGGTACAGGGAGCCCCTGCAGTTGACCCTGATGCAAATAAAGAGAAACCTGGACCAGCGGACTTCCCAAGTTCCCCCTGACCCCAGGCTTTCCTCTCTGCAGCCTGAACTGGAGGCACACATATCCTGCAGACCTCCGAGGACAGTTTGGGGATGGAGTGACTCCATACTCATCACAGTGGCCATAACTTCTGCCAAAGGACTTGATGCTGGGAGCTCATCTGGGAGAGATTCCTGGAGAATAACCAAACAGAGTTCATCACCCCTAAGCATCTATATGCTACTTTATAGCATATCCTAGCCATTGCTTGCTGCAGTCCAGGGAGCCTGTCCAAACTCTCTGTGTCTTTTCTTCTCTGTTAGAGAGAAGAATTCTGGTGTTCTGGGAATATAGCCGAGGGATCAAGTCAGTGTGCAAATCTTAATTTCCCATCTACTTTGTGTATCCCTGGCAGCATCACGATATGAAGCTGGATGACAGGAACAGTCTACAGCATGTCTCATATTCTTTAAAAAATACAACCCCCCCCTTTAAATTTTATTTTTATTTACTGGTTTTAGTTTTTGAGGCAAGCACAACAGACTGGCGTTTTTTTTTTTAAGTGTGAGAGAGTAAGAGAGAGAAAGAATCAGCATGCCAGGGCCTCCAGCCACTGTAATCCAACTCCAGACATGTGTGCCACCTTGTGTGCATGTATGACCTTGCACACTTGAGTCACCTTGTGCATCTGGCTTATGTGGGATCTGAAGATTCGAACATGGGTCCTTAGGCTTCGCAGGCAAGCACCTTCACCATTAAGCCATCTCCCCAGCCCATGCCCCCCCCTTTTTAAATAGAACTTGATTAATGTTGATTCCTTAATCTGGAGAGAATGGAAACATGAAAGTTTGAACTCTACATGGGCTTTTCATTTTGTGTTATTTCCTACCCACAAATGGTGTCATGAACTCTTGCCAGTCGTCTTGTGCCCTTGTGGTATGTGTGGTTTACCCAGCTGGCAACTAGACTGTCCTTGAAGTTCCCTCTGCTTCCAATGCTGGAAGATCTTGCCTACATTATGCAGTGGGAGCCATCAAGCCCTGGTCTAGCAGACAGCTTCAGGTTGCTGGGATGCACTTCCAAACCAGGCACAGTTATGGGAGGAAGGGATTTATTGAAGCTTACAGATCGAAGGGAAGCGCCGTAATGGCAAAAGAAACTGGCCTACTCTGACAGGTCCATGCCTAGAGAAAAGCCACCACCAACCCCAGCAAGCATGCTCCAGGAGCTCAGGCAGAACTCAGGCACTTTACATATCTTTAGACTGGAGTTCCAGGTCTACCCCCACACCTTAGGGCTGGACCCTGGGATCCCCCCACAGTGACACCTCCTACAGCCAGGTGGCTGGAGATCTAAATTACAAGCTTTAATAAAATTCCTGAACCTATTGGGGGGACATCCATTCAAACCACCACACCTGGTATTTGTCACTGACAGAGTTCAATTTATAACGATAACAAAAGGATTACATGGCAATGACTAATGTGAAACTACAAGATTGACCTGCACGCATAGTGGTAAATAGCAGATATAAAGTGCAAGTATTGACCACCAACTAAGAACATCAATAGCATTCACTCTGCTCCCCTCTCCAAGGAAGCACCGGTACCATGACCTTGTACAACTGAAGAGAATGTCCTTTTCTTTCTCCTATATAAATCTATCATGTCTGTTGTTTTAGTTCTGTTAGAATGGTCAGAGAGAGAGAGAGATGGAGAGGGAGAGAGGAGACATGAGAGGAGGAGGAGACATTGTGTTCTAGTCCCAAATTATGCTGTTTCTATCTGGTGAATTTAGATTCCTGATCACATGGGATCCTTTAAAAATAATCTAGATGCTTCATGCCAGCCCCAGAGGTTCTGATCTGATTGGTCAGGGAAGTGGTCCACAGGTTCAGATGTTGTGACATTACAAAGCTTCCCAGTGGTTCCAGTTGAAGCTGGGGCTGTGGACGCGTGGCTTAGTGCATCCATCACTTACACCACAATGGTCCCTCAGGCTGTTGCTCCTGATTGTCTTTTGTACACATTCGTCCACAGCTGACCCTCATGGACATTCTATCCTCCAGGGTGTCCTCTGCTAGCTGAGTGGGGGTTCTTCCTTTGTCTCACCCTCCTTCCTATCCTGTGTAGTAGCTCTGTGTGACTGTGGTGAGTTATGCATTGACATGCCTGGACTTTACTGCAGAGCAAGTTGAATGCTTCTTAAAGTGACCCACAGTGTGCAGAAAGCTGACTCTCCTCTTGCCCCTGCCTGTCCCTCAGACAGTGCCCTGGGGTTCTGTCCTGCATCAGTGTCCACTTACACGCAGGCCATGCTTTCTCAACGAGGAACCCAGGAAGAGTGATTAAACAAGTTGGAGGTTCTTGCTCTGTAGTAACAAGGACCCTTATATCCATTCAAAAAGGTCATGCATGGCACCACAATATTTGTGATAAAGAGCTTTTGTTTGTTTGTTTTGCTTTTCAAGATAGGATCTCACTCTAGCCCAGGCTGATCTGGAATTCACTCTGTAGTCTCAGAGTGGCCTCGAAGTCATGGCAATCTTCCTCCCTCTGCCTCCTGAGCGCTGGGATTAAAGGTGTGCGCCACCACACCTGGCTTAAAAAGCTTTTTAAAAAAAATATATACAAATATATTTATTTATCTAGGGTGGGGGCAGATAGAGAGAAAGAATGGGAATGCCAGGGCCTTTAGCCACTGCAAACAAACCCCAAAGCTACTAAGTTTGGTTTGGCCAGCTTAGCTTTCAGTGATTTCCACTTGTTACATTTTACGCAAACCATTCTTAGCTAGCAGTCCTATAAGAAATGTTAATTGTCAGCCGGGCGTGGTGGCACTTGGGAGGCAGAGGTAGGAGGATCTCCTTGAGTTCAAGGCCACCCTGAGACTACATAGTGAATTCCAAGTCAACCCCGGCCTAGAGCAAGACCCTACCTTGAAAAAATAAAAGAAAAAATTTTTTAAAATGCTAATTTTGGGTTGGAGAGATGGCTCAGCGGTTATAGGCACTTGCTTACAAAGCTTGCCAGCCTGGGTTTAATTTCCCAGTATCCACGTAAAGCCAAATGCCCCAAGTGACCCATGCATCTTAAGTTCATTCACAGCAGCAAGAGGCTGACCTGGAATTCACTCTGTAGTCTCAGGGTGGCCTCAAACTCACAGTGATCTCCTGCCACTGCCTCCTGAGTTCTGGGATTAAAGGCATGTGCTACCACGCCCAGCCAAATAAAAATATTTTTAAAATGCTAATTATAATGCTTACTAGAAAAATAAAATGGAAATCATGCTCTTCTGCTTGAGGAAAGTGGGCCTAAGAGCATTTGAAAGTTCTTGCTGCTGAAATGGTGAAAACTGCTAGGCCTAGTCATTTGCTAGGTTATGGATTTCAGCCGAGGAGCAGTGGACTAGTGTCCGGCTGGACACAAAACTCGTGTGAACTTCAGAGCCTTCCTCTGTGCATGTGAAGTACTAATTATAGAACTTCCCAAGAAGGAAGAAGATAACCCACGCGCGAGACTAGGAGCAAGCTGACTCGTGGCCAGCTCAGTGGAGGTTAACCGCTTCATGGATCTGTTAGTCTCCTTTCTCCATGTTACCTGTATAGAAGCGAAAAAGGAGATTTCTTTCTCACTGAGCCAGGGTAAAGCCTCAAGATATCCCCAGGCAAGTTCTGGCATATATTCTCCAGAACACAGAACTCATTCTTTCTGTTTAATATTTATCTAGATTCTTAGAGACCCTGATTTGCATACCATTGCCATCTGGTGGCAACACCCTCAAATTGCAGGTGTTTTAAAGGATAAATCTTTTAAAAACTTCAAACTGAAAAGAAGTTCAATTAGGAGGTGACAGCTGGTAAAAATTTTGTAGTTTTCAAAGCTCACATCTCCTGCCTAGCCTGGTATTACAGTTACCTTTCCATTGCTGGGACAACACCTTACCAGAAGTAGCTTATGGGAGGAAAGGGTTTATTTCAGGCTACACAATCCAGGGGAAGCTTTGTCATGGCGGAGGAAGCTGGCTCACCTCATCATGCATCCATAGCAGAAGGAAAACCAGCCCATCAAGCACGAACAACCAGCACTCAAACCGCTCTCTTACATACCTGATAGGTAGAGCTGGACTCAAGATCCACCCCACACTCTGGAGACAGAGGTAGGAGGATCACTGTAAGTTGCCTGGGACTACAGAAAAAGTTTCAGGCCAGTCTGGGTTGGACTCTACCTCAAAACAAACAGACAAAAAGGATCAGCCTCCCAATGACATACTTCCGACAGCAGAACTCTGCCTTCTGAAGACTTAAGTAGGAAGCTTAATCAAAAATGCCTGGGCTGGGGGCTGGAGGGATGGCTTAGCAGTTAAGGCATTTGCCTACAAAGCCAGAGGACCCAGGTTCGGTTCCCTAGGACCCACGTAAGCCAGATGCACAAGGGGGCACATGCATCTGGAGTTAGTTTGCAGTGGCTAGAGGCCCTGGCATACCCATTCTCGCTCCCTCTCTCCATTTCTCTCTTTCCCTCTTTCTCTATCAAATGAATAAATAAATAAAATAAAATATTTTTAAAAATGCCTGGGCTGAAATGTGGTATGGTGGAACGCACCTTAAATCCCAGCACTGGTGTGGCAGAGGTAGGAGGACTGACCGAGTTCAAGGGCACCCTGAGACTACAAAGTGAACTCCAGGTCAGCCTGGACTAGAGTGAGACCCTACCTCAAAAAACACCAAAACAAAACAAAGCAAAATACCTGGGCTGGGGAGATTGATGAGTGGTTAAAAGCACTTGCTTGCAAAACCTGCTGACCTGAGTTATCCCAGGTTTGATTTTCCCATTATCTAGGTAAAGCCAGGTTCAAAATATAGTTCATGAGTCTAGAGTTTGTTTGCAGTGGCAACAGGCCCTAGCATGCCTAGCATTCATTCATTCATTCATAATTTTCTCTCTCTTTCCTTGCAAATAAATAAAATTAAAATTAAAAAATATACTTGAGTGTATGGGGGACATACATTTGCATTAAAACCACCATACACACCTGGCTACTGCGAGAAGTCTGTAGATCAAATAGGTGTAAATGAGAAGCAGGCAGAAGGTATTGCTATGGTCGAGTGTTTGTGTCCCCCAAAACTCATGCTGAAACCTACTCCCCAGTGGGAACATGCTGATTCCTTCAGAAGGTGAGCAGGTCTTGAGGGCTCCACCTTCAGCAATGAGACCGTACCTTCATGAGAGAGCTCTGAGGAGCTTCGTGGCCCATCTGCTACGCTGATGACGGAGCTAGAAAGGGCCATCTGCAAGAAAGAGGCCCCTTGCCAGATGCAAAGATTTCTAGCACTTCAACCTCAGACTTCCCAGCCTTCAGAACTGTGAGAGCTACATTTCTTCTTTATGATCCATCCAGCATAGTACTTTGTTTTGTTTAGTTTGCAGTGCTGGGAGTCTGACCCAGGGCCTTGTGCAAGCTAGGAAAGTGCTGTAGCACTGTGAGGTACTTTGTTATAACAGCCCAAATGGACAAGGACAGCAGTTAAACACTTTGTTGGTCATGCTTCTGTCGCTCTAATAAATATCTAGGATAGTTAACATACTGGGAGGAAAGGGTTTTTATCCTGCATCAGGCTTCCTAAGAGTCCTTTCTGCACTGAAATGAAGACATCACTATTTCAGTCATTTACCACCCTTTCTTGTGATCAATGTCTGTTTCTAGCATGGACTTCTTCACCATTTGGAAGGGTTTCAGTCCATGACCAATTGACCCCATTATTTTGGGCTCGTGAAAATTCAGTACATCATGGTGATGGAAGTACATGGTGGAACAAACTGTTATCTATGATCAGGATGATGACGAGAAAGAGTGTGGGATCCCACTATGTTCTTTAAAGACCTAGGGACATCCAGTAGGCTCCGCTTCTTTAATAGTACCAGGGTGAAGACTAAGCCTTCATCACATGGGCCTTTGGGGGGCATTCAAGAACTAAACTATAGGGCAAGTCAGAAGGCCAAGAGTCAGAGCTGGAGCTTGAGTGATGTCTGTAATGAAGGTGTCATAAAGGGCCATCAAATAAAGCAGGAAGTAGGAGCACCTTAAAGCCTACTTGAAGACTACAGTAAGGCTGGGTGATTGTAACAATTTATTGCATCGCACAGAAAGGACTGGAACTCTGTCTACTTTGTGTTTATGTGTCTGACTTTACCTGGAATCTGGGGAACTGAACCCTGACTGGCAGGCTTTGTAAGAAAGCATCTTTAACCACGGAGCCATCTCCCCGGCCTCTGGAATTCCGTCTAGATGGTCAATGATGCCATTCACTCCAGCCTTTCTAACTGTTCTTCCTGTGATGAATGAAGGCAAGCTATTTCGGTTATTTACTGCCGCATAACAAACCTCCACAAACTTTGAAGTCTTAAAATAATAGTGATTCATTTCTCATAATTTTCTAACTTGGGCTGTGCTTGACTAAGTGTTTCTTCTGCTTCCTGTGGCATCAAATGAGGTTATATTTGGTCACTTCTGGCCAGTGGCGATGTTGGTTAGGGCCTCACTTCTATTTCATACCTGCGTGCTCTTTCCTGTGACCAGTCTCTAGCTTGAACTCCTTCACAGCATGGCAACTTCAATGCAGCTGGACTTCTGAGGGAGCCAGCAGAGCCTCCTCGGCTCAGAGTCCTAGAATGAGCATCATCTCCACTGGCCAGATTCATGGGAAAGGGAAGGAAACTCTGCCTCTTGGTGGGAAAGGCAGCATGCTCCTAAACAGGTAAGAATTCATGGCAGCCCTTTTAGGCGACTCCCTACCACACTAACACCCATGTGTCCACTTAGCAAGAAAAACAGACTTTTTTGCAGTGCCTGTATGTCGTGTGTGTAGTTTATGTACATGTATGTGTCCATGTGGCACCCTGGGCACTTGCCTGAGGTGGAGTATGCTCACCTGTGGTGGTCAGAGGGGATGCTGAGTGTCCCCTTCCAGCACTCTTTTGTTGGTTCTTATTTGAGTCAGGGTCTCTTATTGGTCTCAGAACTTTGCCATTTTTTGTTCTTTTCCCATGAACCCCCTCAGTTCTTCAGTCTGTGCCCTACACAGGTCTGGGTTACAGACATGCATGGCCATGGCCAGCTGTTTACATAGGTCCTAGGGATCAAATTTGAGTGAGCTCTCATGCCTCCTTGTTCTCATGCTTGCACAGGAGGTGCTTTTAAGCACTGAGCCATCTCCTCAGCTCGAGGGACAGATACCATCCATAGACACAAAGGAGACTGTTAGGTCCACCAAGTATGGATGAGACTTTATTTTATTTTATTTTATTTATTATTTTTTAATTAATTTATTTTTTTATTTTCTCAATTTTTATTAATATTTTCCATGATTATAAAAAATATCCCATGGTATTACCCTCCCCCCTCCCCCCTTTGAAATTCCATTCTCCATCATATCCCCTCCCCATCTCAATCTTTCTACTTACATATATACAATACCAACCTAATAAAAGCCCTCCTCCGTTTCTTTCTCTTCCCTTTCTATCTCCTTTTTTAACTTACTGGCCTCTGCTACTGAGTTTTTTCCTTCTCGCACAGAAGCCCAATCATCTGTAGCTAAGATCCACATATGAGGGAGAACATGTGGCGCTTGGCTTTCTGGGCCTGGGTTACTTCACTTAGTATAATTCTTTCCAGATCCATCCACTTCTCTGCAAATTTCATAACTTCATTTTTCTTTACCGCTGAGTAAAACTCCATTGTATAAATGTGCCATATCTTCATTATCCACTCATCAGTTGAGGGACATCTAGGCTGGTTAATTCAGGAGCAGTAGGCTCAATGCAAGGTGAAAATACACTACAGGAGTGGTCCTGGAATACAGGAATAGCTGTTGACAGTCAAGGTCCCCACTTGAGCTCCTCTTTAGGGACTGCCTAGAGATTCAGGAATCATGGTCTTGGGCCTAAAGAGTCCTTAGTGCACCTATCCCAAAGTGGGCTAAAAGGGCATGTATGCATGCAAGAAAGATGTGGAGAAATGATCCCCCAAATAGCCTATCGAATGATAGAACAGTCATAACTCTAGATGCGTGTAACAGGTAAGTACAGAATGTTTGTCTGGTCAACTATGTCGTCCAGTTGCTGTGGCCACAACACACTTTCCTTATTCACTTTAGTGCATCCATCTAACTACATCCTTACTTTCCTTTTCCTTGAGCGAGCTGGGCAGAAGAGTTCAAATTAAAATAAAAGAGAATTCACAGCTGGAGCTTGTGTGACGCTGTCCTCACACCTGCAGAATTGCGCAGTCAGGGTACTTATGGGCAGTTTGTTCTTTCCAAAGAACGTTCAGGTGTGTTGTTCTAGTCAATTTTTATGCCAGTTCTACTGAGAAAGAAAGATGCTGACATCCAAGGGTATTAAGAACTGGATCACGGAGTGGCAAAGCCAGACCTAGGACTTGACTCTGCCCTCTTCTGCCCTTCCACCCTGTGCTTTGCCCATACCAAGGCCAAGGGCAAGATGTGCAGCTGGGATGAGAAAGGAGCAATTCTTGGCACTAAACCCTCAGTTAGTAGCTTAATAATGACCTTGGTTATGAAGGTAAGATACAAAGATACATACTTTGAACTTGAATCAGTGTTGTAGAAAATTTCTATTTGAAGCCAATGGAAGTATTGTCAGAAAGCATGTTTTTACTCCAGCCCTGGTAGTGATGTTCCCCTTGGAAGAGGATTTGAGCTCTTCACCACGGACTTGAGAATCAGGACTGGAATCAGGTCAGCACTTGCTCTGTTGTGGCACCTCCACATCTGTTCATTTGGATCAGGGCTTGGCAGGAGTGGATGGCTCCAGGTGCCATTTGTAGCCTTGTGGACCCACGAGTCCAGTTCAGAACACTGCACAGAAATTAATGAAGGCATGCTATTTCAGTTACTGACTACCACATAACAAACCTCCACAGACTTTAAAGTCCGGGCTTTCCTGCTGAGCTGAAATTAGAGCCGAAAGGTAAACACAGATATACCACTGGAGTGAATAATAATGATATACTGTATGGGAAAATGAGGGTGCATATTAATGATTCCTTTGCCTTCTTCGGTGCTCAACAAAGCTCTGCTATGAGCAGTAGAGTGATAGTGGGGCAAAGCATTCTGCTTCTGGGGACAGTTTCAGCACAACGCCTTGCGTTTACATCTGCAGGCATGACCCTTTGAGATACAAGGTCCTCAGGACACAGAGCTCAGCATATCACAGGCATTCAGGACCAGTGAGTTTCCTGTGTCGGGTGGTGGCCACACCAACAGTGTGCACTCTGGGGTTTCAGTGACTGTGCTTCTGGATTCCAGAGGTGCAAATCAGTCTTCCTTGGAGAAGCTTTTCTTTCAGAATGTGTGAATTCTGGGCTGTGGAGATGGCTCAGCATTTAACTTGCAAACAGTAACTTGCTTGCAAAGCCTAACAGCCTAGGTGTGATTCCCCAGTACCCATGTAAAATCAGATACACAGTGGCACATGTATCTGGAGTTCATTTACAGTGGCAAAAGGCCCTGGTACGTCCATATTCTCTCTCCTTCTTTCTCTCTCTCTTCCTCCCTCTGTCTGCTTGCAAATAAACAAGTAGTAATATTTTTTAAAAAAAGAATGTTTGAATGCTTATTTAAATTCATATTGGCACAGTAATTATCCCGGCTTCTGCTGGGTTTACATTCAGTTGTGCTCTAGGAAAAGAGTTTCTGCTTCTTGGTGGGTGAAACTCATCATAATATTGTCTGCTTATTTGTGACCGCAGATTATTTCTTTTGCGCATTACTTTATTTCTTCTCACAAAAAAAGTGATTCAGTGGGAGAGTCGAGGGAGCTAGACACACAGACAGGCTTAGGAGTAGGTTTGGGACCTAGGCCTCCTACTTTTTGATTTCACATCCTTCTCTTAATCCTACTTCGGGTAGATATTTCTAGCAGCAGTATCTGGCAGTAGCCTGCTGACGTTTTTACATGTCTTTTTAACATGTAGGAAAGTTTAGGACCCAGTAAAATTGATGAAAATGTAGCCTGTATACCTCTGTGACCACACAGAGCTGGGTTACTCTGGAGTATTCACTGTTGCTAGTTTATTCATCCTATATAGCCAAGGGGCAACCTATGGAGCAAACCTGTGTTTGTTTTGCGTGTTTATGGTTTACAAAGCACTGTATGCCCGTGTCTGCCTGCGGCATCTGTTTGATGCATCTCAAGTGTCAGCACAGATGGATGGGACAGACCTCTTATCACCACCGGTCTTTCCTCCTTCAGAGGAGGAACAGGGCTCAGGAAGTGTGCTTTTGATTTTCTAAACAGGGAGTGGGGGGCTTGTTGTTTCCCTCAAGGGGCTTCCTCACCATGCTAAGGGCTGGCAGACATTGCAATGCTGCGATGATCCTCCTCTGTGAAGGTGGGGGCAAATGTGGGCTCTGCTGCTGTGCTGATCACAAATACAGCCGCCTTGTGGGAATAATTTTAATGGCCAGAAAGGCCAAGAAGTCCTGAAAAGTTAACTAAGCAGCACATTTTCAAATGGAGCCAAGCTGACGGAAGGGGAAAGAAAGACTTAGAAAAGAAGTGTTTTAGTTAAAGTGCCGAGAGTAAGTTGAATGATCAACCCTAAATGAGACATCTATGTCACCCCCTCCAAGGCTCAGGGAATATCAGAGAAGAGGAAGAAGAAAGAATGTCAGAGCTGGAGTGTTGTGAAGTGTTGTCATTGGGCATGATATGGCCATGGCCCTCGAGCTCTGAGGAGATGGAGTTACCTGTACAAGACCTCACATGATTGGACCCGCCACCATTCCATCATGGTGACATCATGAGAGGGAGGGGCTCACAAGGCCTCACCCCTCCTGAAGATTTTTAAATTTTTATTTATTTATTTAAGTTTTAATTTAAATTTAAATTTTATTTATTTATTAGAGACAAACAGAGGGAGAAAGAGAGAGAGAAAGAGGGAGACAGAGACAGAGAGAATGGGCACACCAGGGTCTCTAGCCACTGCAAATGAGCTCCAGATGTGTGCATCACCATGTGTAGCTGGCTTTGTGGGATCTGGGGAGTCAAACCTGGGTTCTTAGGCTTCACAGGCAAGTGCCTTAACCGCTAAGCCATCTCTCCAGCCCCTCCCTGAAGATGTATAGGCTGTGAATGGTTGATGAAGCAGAGGCATTGTAGTTGCTGGTAAGCTGCCCATCCTCTTGTAAATAATCCCTCTCCAGTGCTTCCACAAGAACCCCAGCTAAAAGCATTGGGTCACCAAAGAGAAAACAAAGATGAAAAGTAGACATGAAAGTAAACGGTTGACTAGGGAAGAGGAAAGGAGTCAGTGGAGCTGGAGGGGAAAACGAGAGGATAATGTAAAGGGAATATAATCAAAATATATATGCACATATATGAAAATGTCACAAAGAAATCTTTTATCATGTATGACTATATACACTAATAAAATTGAAAAATTGAGTTTTGAAAGCTTTCCATTTATGTCTGTTATGAGTTAGAAATGGGGTCCATAGGAACTCTAGAGGCTTGTGAATTAGAGGAGTTAAGAAAGTCCTAGAACAGGGCTCAAGGATGACAAATCACTCCTGGTGGGAAACTGTTCCTCCTTGGAGCAAGGAATACTTGAGGGGTATGATGTTTCAGACAACTAGAAACCAATGAACTGGAGAAAAAAATATCAACGTGGAAATGTGTGTAATAGTACCAACTTTCACCTGTAGTGGCTGATGCTACCTACCAGTGCCTGCATAATAGGAGGGGGGAAAATGATGAAATCAAAATAGAAGAGAGACTAGTTGGGAAGACAAAGTGATTCAGTGGAGGGGAGGTTCAGGGGTGGCAAAAGGAAGGGATAGTGAGAGGGGACACTAATCATGGTATACTGTCTGTATGTACAGAACTTGTAAATCAGTGAAACAAAAGCACTTTCTCTGAGGTAGGAAGATAACATCCCCCCTCACCATGGTCTTTGATAGATCGCAGTAAGAGAATCGTAGATGCTCAGATCGAACTCACAATGTGAGCAAAGGAGTCGCAAGCTCTCTGCTTGCTGTGTCTCTTCTTTCCACCACCCCCACGTGGCTGAAGACACAACGGATTTAGATTTCTTTCCACTAATTGGAGGCCTTTGTTTCTGTGCAGTAGTATGGGGATGTATTGATTGAATAAGTGAGAGAGTATTGATTGGGGGGGAGGGGAGGAGGCCATCATTCCTCTTATTTTGTTCATAAGTTTTGAAGAGATTGATTTGGAATCATTACATCTCAGAACTAAAAATAAAAACAGAAACTACAGAGTTATGGAGCCCAACTCCTCAGCAAATGCAGTTGTCTTTTCTGAAGCCATCTGAGTCAATACTTCAGACATTTTGAGAACACTTTCAAAGTAAAAACTTGTCTCACAAGGTTTGCATCCCATTTCTAAGCCTTCAACCTGTTTACCTACACATAACACCTCTTGTGTACCTACCAGTGGTGTGAACCCTTTATGTCTAGTCTTTCATGCAACCTTACCTGTGTCTATTTTAAAGATGAAGACATGGAGAGGTTGTGTGACTTGTCCAGAGACAGACAGCTAGTAAGCGGCACTTGAGATTAAACTCAGGTGGCTTGTTTCTGTAATCCGTGCACTTAACCACCTGCTTTACTCCTAGTCTGATGAGAGATGTATGGAAATTAAGAGTTTTTTTTCTTACTCTGCACTATTAAAATTGGCCTCTTGTAATTTTCTGCCCTGGAGTTTTTGATGTGATGATGCTTCATGCATTTGCCTTCCCATCATAACTTGTGTGGGCTGGCAGTCCTGTCTCTCAGCCATCTCCACGTGGCATGATTCCGGCCCCTGCTGCGTCCTCTTGCTTCAGGCCAACTTCCGGTGGCCTGGGGGAAAGCACCTGGGTGGGTTCCTGGCCCTCTTGCTTATTAGCTATATATACTCAGACAATTTTTGCTCAGTCTTCTGAGTGGAGTGCCCTCCATTTGTAACATGGAACTAGTTCTAAGCTCTTCGGGTCACTGTAAAAATAAGCAAAGAGCCAGGGTCCTGGTGTGAGCCCCACAGTGACTATTTCTGCTGCTGTTATCAGCAATGACAGCTATACCCTGTCCCCAATGGGTCAAGACATTCATCAAGCCCAATAAAACTCTGGCAGGCTAATTTTAAGAAATTGACTTACCAGATTCTAAAGTTTATATAAATGTAAAATGTCTAAAGTTACAAAACAATATTTTAAAAGAACAAATTTAGAGTACCCACTCCATAGTGTAGAATTTAATATAAAGCTACAGAACTAAAGATAATACCAAAGATAAAGATAAACAAATGTGACCTGGGATATAGTTCTATTAGTAGAGTACCTGTCTAGTATGCACAAAGCCCTGGGTTCAGTCCCCAGCACCACATAAACCTGGTGTGGTGGAATATACCTACCATGCCAGCATGCCTATGGTGAAGGCAGGAGGAGAAGGGATTCAAGGCCAGCCTGGGCTATATAGCCAGTTCAAGGCTATCCTGGGCTACATGAAACCCTGTTTTTAAAAAAATAGATCAATGAAACAGAACAGAGAGCTAGAAATAGACCTCACATGCATAGCCAATTGATTTTTTTTGCATGTGTGTGTAGTATGTGTGGTGTGATGTGTATGTGGTATGATAAGTATGTGGTGTGATATGTGTGTGGTATGTGAGGTGTGACTGTGTATGTGGTATGTATAATGGGATACACATTGAACTCACAGCGATCCTCCTACCTCTGCCTCGTAAGTGTTGGGATTAAAGGCGTGCACCACCATGCCCGGCTCAGGAAAGGATTTTTAAAGAAGCTAATAGAAAAAAATGAAGGACTGGAGAGATGGTGTTTTAGGTAAAGCACTTGCTGTGCAAGTGGTAGCAATCTCAGTTTGAATCTCCAGAACCCACGTAAAGCTGATGCAGTAGCAAGTGTCCATAATCTCAGCCCTCCTATGGTGACATGGGAGGTGGAGACAGGAGAATTCTGGAAGCTCACAGGCCTGCCAGCCTGGTGTTCACAGCATGAACAAGAGTCTCTGTCTCAAACAACGGGAAAAGCAAGGACCAATGCTCAGGGTTATTCTTTAACGTCTACGTGTATGCCATGGTGCGTGCCTGCGTGCACACACACACACACACACACACACACACACACAAGATTTAAAAAGCAGATAGCTATAAATAAAGCAAACTTTCATCCTTCCCTTACTTTGGGTATCAAAAGCAATTCAAGATGCATCATAGATGTAATGTAAGAGCTGCGCCAAAGACTGCAAGAAGACATAGGAGAATATCTGTAAGGTTTTGAATTAGTTAGGAATTAGGAGCTCACAGGCAGTAATCATTAAAGGAAATGATAAGTGGGAATTTTTCAAAGTCAGATATTCTGTTCATGAGTGTTGCTGTTAAGAAAGCGAATAGACATTCAACAGAGTAGAAAAATGCAATACATATAAATAAATGAGGTTTAAAAGTATTTACAAAATGCCATCAAAGCCATAATAAGAGATAGCCCAGTGAATACACAAGCAAAGACATGAGCAGACGTATGGGGAATGACATCATCTGTCATGGAAGTGTAAGTTGAAATCACAGTGGGGTGCCATTCACAGCCACTAGAGTAGCAAGTGCTAGCAAGGACATAGAACTACTGAAAATCTGCAGTTCTGGTGGGAGTGTAAAGTTACACAGTCATTGGAGAACTGTTGGCCATGTTCCCTCCTAAAACACTTTCCTTGTTTATCTAAGCAGCCCTGGAAAGAATGAACGGGACTTACGTAAGTCAAGGCAGTGTTTCAGAAAGGACGGCGTTGTAAATAATAGCAACAGGACTGAGAGCCCAGAGCTTCTCTAGGACTGTGTACATACATATTCATCCCCTCCACCTCTGTGTTCTAGGAGCCACCGTCCCCTACTTCATGCATGGGCTGACCTTAAGGTCCAGTGAGGTTGAATCACTTGTCTGAGGTTATATGATCAGTAATGGCTGGTGCTGAATTCAAATCCCAATGGGTCTAATGCTAACATATGCATCTCAGCGTTGTGCTACATTATACCTGGTTCCAGGCTCATTCCTTCTGCTTGGTTCTTTGACTGTAATTAACCTGAGATTTATCTGTCTTTGGTTAAATGTCTCACAGTAGCTGAAGCCTACCTCACTTCCCCAAGTAGCATTTTTTAAAATTTCTACTGGGGACTCCAGTGTGTATGAAAGGGCATCAGGGAGTGTTAGGGGAGTGGTTCTCAGGAACTCCAGACCTCATTCTGGGCCCAGACCTTACCAGTCTCTCCACTTGTTGAAGACCAAAAGAATTCCTGAGACAGAAGGCATGAGGCACGAGGTGGGTGTCGCTGTTCTGTATAGTCGTCTAAAGCAGCATCAGTATCACATAGTTGGATTGCAGAAGTACTGCGTGGTACCAGTCCATGCCTGAAGGAGAGACCTGGCAGCTGTCTCTGGCCATAAATCAGTGTGACGAAGCTGTTGGAAACATAAAACATTCAGTCCACATTAATCGAAGCAGAGAGTTCAAATCACAGGAATGACAGCCCTGCTGTACTCAATATGAGTCTTACCATGTTCAGTTTCAGATGTCATTATTATTGTATTGTTTTTACATTAGGTAGAATTTGCTCAGGTCTTAAAGGTTCAATTTAATGTACTTTGTCAGTTGTGCTAAATCATTATAACAATCACTCCAAATTAAGACATAGAATGTTTCCCAGAAAGGCTTCTTGTGCCCCTGCACAAGGTATATTTTGGTTCAAAAGAAGAGGTCTTCCAGGACCCAGCTGCATTTTTTTCTTCATTATTTTTCCCCAGGCATTTTGTAAGTGTCCTGAGTCCACAGGAAGAGCCCCTTGGAAGCAGGGGCTGGAGATGGCTCACTGCAGAAACAGATCCAGTGATCCTACCATCCAAAGGCTCTAAAAGCTAACGTCTGCTCCCCACAGCCCATCCTGGTGCCTCCAAAGTCCTGGCTCACCTGATCTTTTTGTATCTAAACCAGGAGCCTCAGAGAGTTTCTTGACCAAAGTGTTCTTTCCAATTTTTGTTTCCCAAATAAAGTTGCCGGGGAGCATATGATTAACTAGGAAGGGCAAGGTGGCAAGTTCAAAGTCTAGAAAGACCCTTTGTCTAGATGATCTGTTTCCTAGGAGCTTGTATCAATTTGGCCTTGTTGGCTACTTTTAAGTTGCTTAAAATGGGACAGAAAAAAAGATATTATACTCATGAATACCATGGGTCAAAAGACACCCCCAGGTTACAGCTGGTATGACACTATCAGGGAGATGGCTGATAGACATAGTTGTTGAAGAAGCCATACCTAGGTTTTCCTCTGGGGTTCCATCATCTTTCAAGTATGTAGACACACTTCTCTGACCTGTAATTCTCTTCTGAAAATTGAGATAAATGCTGCTTGTCTCTCTCAAGGCCATCTCAAGGACAGCAGTCTGAGCTCTGCTGGTTTCTTGCTGCTTGTTGCTCTGGGTGTGTGCTGCCTGGTGATTTCTTTCTCTGCCCGGGCCTGTGAAAGGGGGTCAGTCTCTTCTGCCATTATGAAACTTCCCCTGGACCTGTAAGCCTGAAATAAATCCTGTTCCTCTCATAAACTGTGTCTGTTTGGAAGTTCATCCCAGAAACATGAAGCTGACTACAACATGTGAAAACTAAACACACAGTTGATTTGAAACCAACCCCAAACTTTTTTGGTGGCTGGAGAGATGGCTCAGATGTTAAGACATTTGCTTCTAAAACCTAACAACCTGAGTTTGATTCCTCAATACCCATGTAAAGCCAGATGTACAAAGTCCTTCTTCCTTATACATTCATACCTTTGGGCTTTAAAGACGTTGGGGTCTTCAAGGCCTCCTCTAGCCATCACCCTCTTAACACTGCCAGCTGAAACCTAAGAAATGTTAGGCCTTGAAACCTGATCTCCTAACTGGAGTCAACAGACTGTAATATTAAACATCTCCTGCATACCACTGTGAAGGTTATAAATATGAGGAAGGAATACCTCTTGCCCTCCAGGAACTTACACTTGATCTTGTCCCTTAGAGAGGAGAGTCTCCCACATTGTGCCATGCAGTCACCAGACACATTGCTGGCTCCTTAGTAATTTACCTTGGCTTGTATTGGTCTCTGCTTTTTCACACATTCAGTAGTTCATTCCCAAGTTTTATGTCTACAATGACCATAGCCTTGCCAAGTAAAAATCCTTTCACGAATGTTTAAGACAAGACATAAGCATCAGTAGCTACCTTTGGAAGGAACCCTGAGTAAGCCTGATGTTAACATGCGTTCATGGATGATGATGTTTAAAAAACTCCACGTACCTTTATCTTCATCATGCTTATATCTGGCTGACTTTAAGTTCGATTTGGAATTCACCAAATGTCCCATTGAGATTCTCTTTCTATTCCAGAATAAAGTCTAGTATTCCACGTCCCTCTCACTCATCTTTAATTCGTTGAAATCACACTCAAAGTTTCTTAGTCCATCCTTGTTTATTCATGACTTTAGCCATCTTAAGAAGGGCTGGCCATCTATTGCTGATATTAGAATGGGATTAGTGAGTGTGGGAGAGGATGCCCACAGCGGTGGTCTTTTTGTATCACCATATCAAGGGGGCATGATATCCGCATGACTGATGGTGTTAACCTGATCACTAGGTTAGGCTGTGGCAGTTTTGGCAGGCTTCTTTCTCTGCTACTGAGTACTCCTTTTTCTCTTCTCTGTTCTTAGGAAGCAAATCCCTCATCCCAGCACACCGTGAACTTCACCTTCTGGAGCACAGAGTATCTGCATGTATTAGCTGGACAAATGTGTTTCAATAGGATTAATTACCAACCTCTCTACTACAGAGCAGTTCAGCCTCTCACTACAGTTCTCTTTCGCTCTGTTCTTTGAGAGTGCTAGCTAATTAATCCTAATTAGAAATTATACAGAATCTTACTAATTCTCACTCCACTGAACTCTAAGTAGAACATCAAAAAGAAATCAGTCTTCGTGTCTAAGCTGAGATTTGTAGAGCTAAAAGTGGTGCTATATGCTTAATATCCAAAGCCCTTGTCCGTGAGTGTGTCTAATGAGCTTATCAGCAGAGCCCAGCATGGGTGACTTCCCCCAAATATTTTACCTTCTATTTCCTAAGCCTGGAGAGCATTATCCTCAGTCATTTAAAGAGAATGTGTTTGTGAAAATATCCTTGGCTCTTAATCCATTCATTGTAGTATAGCCTCTCAGTGAGCACCTTTCTATAAGGAACACAGAGCCAATTATGATCTATGACTAAGTAATATCTGTATTCTTATAAATGCAGGCTCTTTAGCAGCTGGTTTTTGGTAGAGCAGAGTTTAGTTTAGGGTGAGACTATCCTGGGTGGATTCTGTCCAGGGTAATCCATTGTATTTGATCAAGTTTGTATATTATAACCGCCCCTTCTCACTCCACATACTGAGAATGGCTTGAGAATGGTCTGTGACTTTGTGTCCCGTAGAGATTAGTATTTGGAATTCACAGCAAATGTTTCTGGGTATCTATGCAATAGAACCCTGTCATATCAGTGCCCCTTCCCTCTCCCCAGCGAGGTATCTCAGGGGAGAATGACTTTACCCCGTAAGCTCAGAGGTGGGTCTGATTGTTTAAGAACCTCATCCCATGATGACCTTTGGAAGGTACACATGACCTTGAAGAGGTCATGAGAGGGGATGGCTGAGGGCTTCTTGGAAAAGTTTCCTTCACCTTAAGCAAAATCTAAGGAGACAGAAAGGCAAGGTAGTTCCTTTGCTTGTGGTATCACTGTGTCTGTGCATGTGATTCTGTGTGTATGAGTGCATGTGTAGTCATGCTAATACATCTAAGTCATGCTTGAATCTCTCCCCTGGCCCTCAGCTACACCAGAGCCGCAGAGAGCTAAGGAAGGCCCTGAAAGCCTGATTTGGCCAGCAGAATAGAATTCCGGCTGTCAAATGGCTGTTGTTGGTACTCTGATCCCAGACAACATATATGAGAGGACAAAAATGGAACATAAACATATGTAAGGTGGGCAGTTTGGCAAGGGAAAAGAGAGAGTCAGGTCAACATCACAGAGGTGGCAGGTTCAAACACAGATGAAGTTGTTAAAGAGATTAGGGTCATTAAAGAGAAACTTTGTGCTTTGCACTGGGATAATAGCCCAGAGTATAAGACTCTACCCATCAAAGGCTTTGTCTTGTGAAGATTTAAATTCATTTGAAAGGAGAGAGCATTAACTGAGAACACCACTGAAGTTTCCTGCTCAAATATAACTGCTTAAGAAGGCATTTCCCTAGGGTCAGCTGAGAAGGCACAACAAGGCTAATACAGCTATGGTTCAGGGGGGGCAGGCTATAGCTCAAGTTGGCAATAGAACTTGGCAGCATGTTTGCTGGCATAAAAGAAACAAGATTGAAGGGATCATAGGTTCTTGCACCAAAGTTTCAGAAAAGCTGCTGAGGCCAGGCAAGGCATGGAAAGATTAAAGTCCCTACAAGGAGGTCCTGAGAGGCCACCGTGTGAAGCTATGGAGGTGAAGCGCAAGTTGCAGGGAGACCCATGATGTTAATGCCCAAACCATGGGAAGACTGCTGAGAAAGCTGCAGACGCTAGTGGAGCTGGCCCAAGAGAGAGGCTACGTTTGCTGCAGACAGCAGAACTGGAGTCGGGAGTGACCCAGGCCCTTGGAGTCCAGATGATTCCATCATGAGCAGCAGATGCCTGACATGAAGCTGGAGGATTCAGGTGTTTGCCCTGCTCAGGTTTTGGTATTGCTTCCATGCAGTCTTTCCTTGCTGTGCCCCCTAGTCTTTCCTTTGGGAGTAGGAATGTTTACTCTGTGTCACTGTATGCTAGAAGTTTGTAATTTGATTTTTGATGTCATAAGGGCTTATAGTAAAGAGATTACATGAATCTCAAAAGAAACTATTTTGCATTATGAGATGACTTAATTTGAGCCTATGGGACAAGGGGTGGAAGGTTAAGATTTAAAAGAGATGCTGTGTTTGGATGTCAGATTAACAAGGGATGGAATTATGATGAACAATCTTGATTGTCAACTTGATATGGTTTAGGATCACCATGGAAACAAACTTCTAGGGATGCATGTGATGGACTTTTTTAGATTAGAGTAATTGAAGTGGGAGACTCCCCACACATGTACACCATTCCATGGGTCAGGGGTTCTGGAGTGTATAAAAAGGAGAAGGTGAGCTGGGCACAGACATTTGTCTGTCTGCTTCCTGACTGCAGATGTAGTGTGAACAGCTGCTTCCTGATCCTGCCACCATCCCTTCCCTGCTGGGTCGGACTAGAGCCTTTAACTGTAAGCTGAAACAAACCTGCCTTCCACAGTGGTTTTTGTCAGTGTCGTAGTTACCTTCTTGTTGCTAGGACAAAGCACCCAACTAAAAGCAGCTAGTGGGAGGAAAGTTTTTATTTTGGCTTAAAGTCTTGAGGAAAAGATCCATGATGGGAAGGGAGAGCAGGGCATGAGCAGAGACTGGACATCACCTCTACCACAGCAGGTAGGAAGTAGCAGCAGGAGGGTGAGCCTGACTAACACTGACAAGCTAGAGGCCAAGAAGTCATCAAGGTACATACTCAGCAACACACCACCTCCTCCAGCAAGGCTCCACCTCCCAAGTTGCCATCAGCTAAGGACCAAGCATTCAAAACACATGGATTGATGAGGGACATCTGATTCAAACCACCTCACTCAGACATTTCGTCACAGCAGCAATAAAATAATACATCAACCACATGCCAGTTTCCTGGCTATATTCTACCCTCTTCCACATATACATCCATACATACCCATTCTTGGGTTTCCTGTGGGAACCATGCCTGTTCCCACAAATGCTGTGTTTTTACCTGGTTTTCCTGTGCCCAACCCATTTGGTCAATTTTGACTTCTGTGTGACTCAGTCTGCACTTGCAACATAATTATAATAGTGTCTCCCTTGTGCGAAAACTAGTTTGTGTATGCGAAGTGCAGAGCACTGCTTGGCATTTTGTGAGCACTAGCAAGAATTCATGAGTTTTTTTTTTTTTCCCCTTAAGATTTTTTTTTTTTTTTTTTTTTTTTTGTTTTTCAAGGTAGGGTCTCACTCTGGTCCAGGCTGATCTGGAATTAACTATGTAGTCTCAGGGTG
This sequence comes from Dipus sagitta, assembly GCA_036346955.1. Classification (NCBI taxonomy): domain Eukaryota; kingdom Metazoa; phylum Chordata; class Mammalia; order Rodentia; family Dipodidae; genus Dipus; species Dipus sagitta. The sequence continues at coordinate 40,888,603 of CM070771.1, forward strand.
GCCTCAAACTCACGGTGATCCTCCTACCTCTGCCTCCTGAGTACTGGGATTAAAGGCATGTGCCACCACACCTGGTTTTTTTCTTAAGATTTTAAAAAAACTTTTTATTATATTTATTTGTTTGAGAGAGAGAGAAGGGGAGAGAATGGGCATGCCAGGGCCTTTAGCCGTTGAAGACAAACTCCAGATGCATGTGCCAGCTTGTGCATTTGGCTTACATGGGTCCTGAGGAATCAAACCTGGGTCTTTTGGCATTGCAGGCAAGCACCTTAACCACTAAGACATCTCTCCAGCCCTCATGAGTTCTTTTTTATTCCTGTAAATGATTACCAAAACTTTGTATTTTTATTTTATTTTATTTTATTTTATTTTATTTTAGAGAGAGAGAGAGAGAGAGAGAATTGGCACACCAGGGCCTCAGCCACTGTAATCAAACTCCAGGTGTTTGCACCACCTAGTGGGTATGTGCGATCTTGTGCTTGTCTCACCTTTGTATGTCTGGCTAGTGTGGGATCTGGAGAATTGAACATGGGTCCCTTAGGCTTTGCAGTCAAGTGCCTTAACTGCTCAGCCATCTCTCCAGCCCCAGAGTTTTGTCTTGACAGGTGGGTGTGTTACCTTGGTGTTGCATGGATGAATTCAAGACATAACAGTCTTTTGTTGAATAAGCCGGATGTCACAAGACCTTGTGCTAATGTTATTCTGCTAGGCTCCTCAGAGCTCAGGCTCTTGGTCTGCATGGACTTCTAACAAGTTTGATTTTTTTCTGCATTTTATAGATTAGTACATTAGTCACTTTTCTTGTTGCTGTAACAAAATAGTCCACAGAAACAACTTTAGGGGAGAAGTTTTATCTGGGCTCATGGTTTCGGGGGGTTCAGTCCGTGGCATGGAAGGCGTGGAACAGCTCAGCAGGAGCATGTGTGTGTCTGCAGCTGTTCACATGGTGTAGGACCAGGAAGCAGAGAGAGGAATATGGGAGTTACCTGGCTTTCTTCCTTCTTCCCTTTTAGTCTATTCAGCCTCCAGCACATGGAATACTTCCAATATTCAGGGTCAGTATTCTCCCCTCAGTTAGTTCTCTGAAAATCCCCTCAGAGTTACATCCAGTCAAGAGCAGGGTGTGGTGGCACACGCCTTTAATCCCAGCACTTGGAGGCTGAGGTAGGAGGATCGCCATGAGTTCAAGGCCAGCCTGGGACGACAGAGTGAGTTCTATGTCAGTCTGGGCTAGAGTGAGACTCTACCTCAAAAAACCATAAAAAAAAAAAAAGAAGAAGAAGGAAAGATACATCCAGTCAAGTTGAAAATTAAATTAAGCATTGCAATTAGAAATAGCAAATTAGAAGGTTTTTTGAGGCAGGCAAATTCAATAGGAAGCTGATAGTGAAGAAAAAGTTCATAAAAATATTAAAGTCAAAGAACTTCTAAATTCTAGGGCCATTCAGTTAGAGATGAAATAGCTTCATATCTCAGTAACTCTAAAATAATCCCATTATTCTGATGGTCAGTGTAAGGGTTGGTGTTTGTAACTGCCCATGAGTTGTCAAGAGATTGATTACATGATTTTTAGCATGCTTTCTGCAGTGAGGCAATAAAGCATGTGATAAGCTTTAGAATTCCCAGCAAAGTGGCAAATGTTAAAGTTTGGATGCTGGGAGCAATTAATCATGGTCCTGTTATTTATTAAAGCAGTCTCTTTAACATTCCCAGTTCCCAGAGAGGACTGGGTAAATGAGGCGTCACTTCACACAGTTGTGGCAGTTAATTGTAAAGCACTCAGTAATCCATGAGGCATAGCTCTTACTCTATTAGAGAAACAATCCCCAAATCTCCTCTTGCTAATTCCTACAGAGTTTTCCAGGCACAGAGGACATGGAGTGTGTAGCATGATGGAGCTGACGGGGAGACTGACACCAGTTACGACAGCAGCCTTTTTACTAAGCTATATTTTTAGATTCTGTTCCTCTTGCCCCAGAGCCCCTGTCCACAGTTATGTTTTGCTGAGGTGGGCACAGGTAGATTTCTGAATCACAGGAAAGGGCCTGTGAAAATTTTGTCTTAGGCTGCAGAAACTGTCTCAGGTCACGGTTGTGCTCAAGTTTGCCTTAATTGAGCAGGAGTGGCCGACCTTGGGGTAGAGTGCCATGGAGCAGGGGCTCTGCCCACAGTGCCTAGGACATGATTCACTTTGATTCCAACTTAGATCTTCTGTATTGATGTATACAATGGTTAAGAGTGAAGGGCTTTAAAGGTCTGCAAAGCCAAGGCTAAAACAAGAGCTAGATCCTTCAGTTACTGGTCATGTTTCCCCATATGAGGTGCCGGGTGCTGGTCAAAGGCTGAGTTAGTGCAGTAAATGCCGCCACGTACTGAGCTCTTGCTGTGTGCCAGGAACTCGCTCAGTGCACAGCAGTACTGTGCTGAGATGCCATCAACTCCACATGGTGGGAACTAAGTACATTTGAGGAAACTAAGGCTTGGAGAGACTGAGTAGCTTATGCAAAGTCACACAGCTAACTAGAGAGCAGATTGAGATGTGTCTACCTCCAAAGGCCACACTGGTGAGCACATCTCCTTCCATGTGGGACCAGCTTGGTCTTGGCCTTTGCATGGAGGAGAGAGGCATGAGAGGGGTCTTAGGAGTAAGTGGTACTGCTCCAAAGGAGAAATGCCAGGGGTCTGTATCTGGATAGGGCCTTGGTTAAACGCTGCATAGAACACATCTCATGGAGGTGGCCCTTTGTTCTGGGGGCCAGAACAAAGCTGGGACATTCTCCTGCCCTGCTCCTGGGGCCACGGGTCCTTACCCATGGATTCTTCAGGCCACTTATCTCTGGACATTTGACCCCTGATCTCCTTGTGAACCATCTATGGCTGGGGTTGTCCCCATTTGGGATGCTCCCTGGACCAGCAGAGCAGTGTTTCTCCCAGGGCACAGTGGCAGGAGGATGAGATGGGAACATGGAGCCCAGGTTTCCTTCCTAGCAGGGACTAACTACCCTTCACACAGGATCTCACAAGTGGTTACATTGTTGAACTGAGACCCAGGCCTTCTAATTCTCTTCTGAATTCCTATCCTCCGTGTACCCTACCTTTACTTAGCCTTTGGTTAGCCTCCCTCCCTCCCTCTCTCTCTCCCTTCTTCCCTTCCTCTCTTTCTCCCTTCATTTTTTTTAGGACAGGCTCTCATGTCACCCAGGTCTGCCTCAAAGCAGCTGTGTAGTTGAGAATGACCTTGAACCCCTCATCTTCGTCCCACCACCTCCCAAGTGCATCTTGGATTAGTTTTTCTTTCATCCCTTGCTCCCTTGGCTATTTTGGTACCTTTTGGTGGTTGTGTGTGCTGTTTTGACACGATCCACGGTGTCCTGTCACAGGGCCAGGAAGAAGGCTGCTGCCTGTGGAAAAGTACTGATCCAAGCAGTGAAGGAGGCAGAGGAGAACGTCAGAAGGATGAATTGGGCTGGCACTTTTAACATGCACAGTGGGTGACCACAGTGGAAACTGTCAGTTCCTTAGGAACAGCCTTCAGCCACATCCTGAGTCCTCCATCCGTCATCTCCAAGACCTGTTGTTATCTTTCTAGTCTCAGCCATGTTCTTATCTTTCTTTGAAAGGGGAAAAGCAAGTCATTTCTGCTCTGGAGCTGTCATGAGGAATTGTGTTACTTCTATTTCTGGCCTGGTGAGGCCCTGAATAAGCTGTGACTGTCATCTTTAATGGGCTTGTGGGTAATTTACCTATCTTGGGCTGCAAAAGCCCAACCATTGGACCTAACTCTAGTGGTCTTATTATTAATAATAATGCATGTAGCAAGAAGCCACATAACAAGTCCTTATAATTTCTCAAGGGCTACCTTGAAGATACTCTCCAACATGTTGTTCCGTATTCCTTATTTAAAATCCTATTTAATTAATTTTTGATACAGTATCATGGAAATTTTTTCTTTCAATAAAATAATACTTCTCCCTAGTCAAAAAGAATTATGTAAGTGATTATATTTCCCCTTTTAGCAAGCCTATAGGGAAGCAAGATTTATTTGGTATTTGAAAATAATAACCGTTGTGGCCCAGGATCATGCAGATTATCCGTGTGCATTTTCCACCCTCCTCCTCCAGCTCTGTGAGCCCAAAGCTTTGTTTCTGACTTGAGGATTTATATGAGACTGACGCGTTGCCTACTGTGCTACGAGGGCGACCTGACTTCAAGATTTAAAGTGTGCAACATTTTATTGTAGATTAATGAAAGTCCTTCTTGGGAGATTTTAATTATAATTTGTAGCTTGACTTGGCCATGAGACAGCAAGTTGCTGAGTGATACAGAGTTAACTTAGAGCTCCACTTCCCTCGGCCTGGTGGGAAGCCCTTGGATCTTCTAAGAGTGTGGGCTGTGGGTGTGCAGGACGCCTTGATAGGACACGTTCACTTCCTTTCCCACGGTGGCAACTTGAGGTACCCTTGCTCGAAGCTCACCGCACGCATGCCACAGTGATCCTGATTTGAGATTTCTGGTTCAGTGATTTAGTAAGACTGATAGCGGCAGTAGATGCTATGCCAAGAACGGCACTGAGCATTTTGTGTGCTCCGTCATGTTTAGTCCTCTGCGCTAGGCGGTGTCTTACGGGGCTGGGGAAGCCAAGGATCTTGTGGGTAAGCTTATACAGTGTGTGAGAGGTAGAATGGAGATCTAGATGTAAATGATTGTGGCGAAGGGCTGCCCACTGTTGTACTCGTTTCTTGACGGTGGTTATGATGCGGGTAACGGTGGCCCCAGGTAGCTCTGCTTCTTGCCTGGTGTGTGTTCACTCAGGGCCACACCTCGTGGTTACTTAGGGAAATGAGAGCTCCAACAGGCTCCTAGTTGGAATGGAGCCCCTAGTACAAAAGGCAGATTAGCAAGAGAGGAAAATAAACATATATTTATTAACATGTATAGTTCATGTGCACATGAGAGACATCTGCATGTATGTGAATAGTTCTCAAGCGGGTACCTCTGGAGCCCAGTTTGGAATCCAGCTGGTATACTGCCTTCAGCTAGGAAGAGGCAATTTTCAGGGAAGTGACAAGGCAAAGGCGGGTGATTGGCAGGTGACGGTTGGTTAGTGAAGCTGTTGGTAAAGATTCCCAGATGTCATCTCCCGGCCCAGCAGGGTCCACAGCTGTCTTCAGTGCTTAATCTTCGCTCTCCCAGGAGCACGGCTGTGGCAGGTTACTCATATATCTGTATCTTGCTCTCGACAAGCACAGGAGGACAGAAAGCTTTCTTACATCTGCTCCTTGTAAATTGTAGTTCATTGATCCTTCCTGTTTGTGGGAGGCATGTTCTTGTCTCCCACAGTAGGTTCTGTTCCTACTGACATTTTACCAGTGGAGGAACTGAGGCAAAGAAAAATTAATTGACTTTCTCTGGATCACATAGCTGGGAAATGGTGAAGTGAAGATGTGAATCTAGACAGCGATCTTTAAAGTCCATCGCATCATTGACTGTACTCTCTTTCATCCTGTTGAACAAATCTGCTGGTAGTCAATGTAGTGGATAGAAAGTTAGGTTTAGGGGCTGGAGAGCTGGCTTAGCAGTTAAGGCACTTGTCTGTGAAGCCTAAGGACTCAGGTTTTAGTCTCCAGTACCCATGTAAGCCAGATGCACAAGGTGACATTTGGGATTTGGCTTTACATGAGTGCTGGGTAATCAAACCTAGGCTGACAGGCCTTGCACGCAAGCACCTTTAACCACTGAGCCGTGGCCCCAGCCCCTCAGGGTCACTCTCTTCCTCAGCATCATCTTCCCATCGTGACAGTGTCCATCTTCCTTCATTGTTTTCAAATGAGCATGAAGAATTAGAAGAATGCCCAACAGTCACGTGCTCTCAGCTACAGAGAATGTGCAACAGAGAAGTGTCCTTAGGAGCAGCCTTGGGGGCAGAGGTGCCTCTAGCAAATGACTGTGCAGTGTGGCACTTTTTACTGGCAGTGACACTGAACTCCACATACAGGCCTGGGCCAGAGGATACGCTTGCAGAAGTCACCCCATAGACCTGCCACAGCCTCTCCAGCTGCTGAGGCATTGTTTCCCAGCCTCGCAGAAGGCTTCAGGGAGTCATTTAATGAGACAGCCTTTACTCTTCAAGGCCTACAGAGAAAGGTAAAGTGGCCCAGAGGACAGGGTAGCCCTGCTCTGGAGGCACCGGACCTCGTCAGCAAGACACGTGAACATTGCATGAAACCACTGGGGAGTACTCTGACGCTGGATACCTTCAAGAAAGTCACACCGCTGACACTGTCTGCTCTAATATGCTGACTCCTGGGCTGGAGAGATGGCTTAGCAGTTAAGGCGCTTGCCTGCGATATCTAAGGACTCATGTTTGACTCTCCAGGTCCCACATAAGCCAGATGCACAGTGACACAAGCACGCAAGGTCCCACCTGTATACAAAGGTGCACACATATCTGGAGTTTGATTGCAGTGGCTGGAGGCCCTGGCATGCCAGTTCTGTCTCTCTCTCCCCTCACTCTCTCACTCTGTCACTCTCACATTAAAAAAAAATAAAAAGGCAGTCTGTTGGGCTTGCCTCAAAAAAAAAAAAAAAAATACTGCCGGGCGTGGTGGCGCACGCCTTTAATCCCAGCACTCGGGAGGCAGAGGTAGGAGGATCACCGTGAGTTCAAGGCCACCCTGAGACTACATAGTGAATTCAGTTCAGCCTGGGTTAGAGTGAGACCCTACCTCGGAAAAAAAAAAAAAAAAAAAAAAGGATACTGACTCCTTGTTTGGGAATGACACGGAGCTCTTTGTACAGGACCCTCAGGCATTCTCTTCTTATCCAAAACCAAGGTACTAGTTCTATAAATGAAAGTCTGTGATTCTTAAATGTGTAGCCCAATGAGTTTCTTACACGTCTGTGTACCGTATGTTGGGGTTAGACTACATGTTCATCATGGAAGACTTCATCTCTCTTCCTGGGACACTCATTATCCTCCCTTTCTGACCACAGATGAGTTTTGTCTCAGTTTGAACTTCATGTTAATGGAATCTTAGAAAAAAAATGCTTGAAGCTGGTGAAATATTAGAAATGATGAAATTTAGTTACTATTAGGCATATTGGTGTGATGGACAGTTTGGGTGGAGTAGTAGGCTATAAATTAGTATGTATTGCATAAAATATTCCCTGGCCTTCATATCAGGGTAATCACTAACTACATCACTCAGTGTAAGTTGTATTCCATTGCTGATAAGGACCTAAAGGGCTGTTAAAAAAAGAAAACATTTAAAGTAAAAATTTGAAACTCCTTTTAAATGAATACTTTCCAAATGTTTTTTCTAAAATAAATTATGAATAATAAATACCAAATTTAACTTAAAATTATTCAAATAAGGCTATAACTATTTAGTTCCTTGACTAGCTCATTGCCTCTTATTGAACATTTTTTAAAAGTTTTGTTTATTCATTTGTTTGTATGTGTGTGTGTAAGAAAGGACGCACCAGGACCTCTTGCCTCTGCCAATGAGCACCAAGTACCTGAACCACTCTCTGAGTCCTGGCTTATGTGGGTGGCGTGGGAAGTGATCCCAGGACACCAGGCCTTGCTTTGCAAGCAACTTTACTTGCCAAGTTGTCTTCCCAGGCTCTTTATTGAACATTTTTATAAAAATAAAAGTATTTTAAAAATAAATAAATAAAATAAAATAAAAGTATTTTAAATTTCAAGATCTGCTGGGCATGGTGGCACATGCCTTTAATCCCAGTACTCAGGAGGCAGAGGTAGGAGGATCGCTGGGAGTTCGAGGCCACCCTAAGACTACATAGTGAATTCCAGGTCAGCCTGAGCTAGCGTGAGACCCTACCTCGGAAAACCAAAATAAAATAAACTAAAAATTTAAATCCATCTATGGGCTGGAAAGATGGCTTAGTGATTAAGGCATTTGCCTTCACAGCCTAAGGACCTAGGTTTGATTCCATTCTCTAATACCCACATAAGCTAGATGCACTAGGTGACACATGTGTCTGGAGGTCGTTTGCAGTGCCTGGAGACCCTGGCATGCCCATTCTTTCTTTCTCTATCTGCCTGATCCTCTTTCTCATCCCCCCTCCCTGTCCCCATCTCTCAAATAAATAAATATTTTTTAAAATCCATTTAAGCAGGTGTGGTGGCATATGCCTTTAATCCCAGTACTCAGGAGGCAGAGGTAGGAGGATCACCCACCATGAATTCAAGGCCACCCTGAGAGTACATAGGGAATTCCAGGTCAGCCTGGACTAGAGTGAAACCCTACCTCGAAAACAAAAACAAAAATTCATCTAATTGTCAGTTTAACAAATCAGTTTCACAGGTCGCAATACTAACTCTGGGCCTCCTGGGAGGTGCATGGAGGAAAAGTCCTATAAACTGGGTATTGCTGTAAACAGTCCTTCCACTTCCACCATCGCTCGTGTTCAGCAGCTTCAGCGGTGTTGGTAGAACCCAGAATTGCAGGATAGACAGAAAGAAAAAGCAAATGAATAGTCTACCCTTCTGGGGAAGAAGGCCTTTCATCCTGCAGGAATCTGTTACGTGGATGATAACCGAGAGCAAAGACTGAATAGTTCGTACCCAGCAGCCAGCTCCTCGCCTTCCCCTCACACTAAAGCTGACCGGCCCCTGATGCTGGCGGTGGCACATGCCCCACTCTTTCATGTTTGACACAGTAGCCTTCTTTTTGAGCAAGAGATGCACAGGCACTTTTGTCCGGGGCTGAACCATGTTAGTCCCACACGTGGATGTCCCGGTTACATTGAGCCGTGTTGGGCTCAGCACTGGCTCCTGAGAGACTAGGGCACCCATGTGTTCTTTAAGTGTGTGTGTGTGTGTGTGTGTGTGTGTGTGTGAAAGAGAAAGATCCGATGGGGGAAGCCTAGCACTCATGCTCCTTTGCATCTAAGTTGGCTACATGTGTGTACAGATGGTGTGTCCCTTGTACACACATGTAGAGGCCAGAAGAGGATGTCAAGTGTCTTCCTCTGCTGTTCTTCCACCTTTTTTCTTTATGACAATCTCTTAATGACCCTGGAGCATCCCGGTTTGTTTGTTTGTTTCTCAGTTAGACTGGCTAACCAGGAAGCCCCAGCGACCATCCTGTCTCCATGCCCTGAGCACTGGGGTTACAGGTAGCCATGCCTGGCTTTTTATGTGGGTACTGCAGACCGAACTAAGGTCCTCACGTCTGCTCAGCAGGCGCTCTTACACACTGAGCCATCTTCCCCACCTCGGGCCTCAATTTCCTTTCTAGTAATATGAGGGCTTCAGACTGGACTCCTGCCTTTCAGACTGGGCTGCAAGGAACCTTAGTACTCCTCAGTGCTGCTTCATATACTAGAGCTGTCTTTGAACTTGTCTTCCTGATTGGCTATAGCAATTCCATTTTGATTGGTTTATCCTAGGCTGTGTGTGAAGCTTCTATGGGAGAAAAGGGCCAGGTGACATGGGGACTTCTGTACAAAAAGAAAATTGATAACTGACAGGATAATGTGAGATATAGTGCAATATAGAGCCACATTCCCTGCATTTAAAGCGCAGCTCTGCCACCACCCTTGGTGACACTTCAGGCCAACATACTTAAACTCTGCTCAGCCTCAGCATTAAAATACTGTTTCCTCATCCATAAAATATTGTCAGTTTCATTTACCTCTCATGATTGTCTTGAGGCTTAAGTGGGATAACATGACAATTCGTCTAAGAGGCAGGCCTGAAGGTTGTGCTTAGTAAATGGCGATGGTGGTGACTGTCATTGGCCCACTGTTACCTTCATCTTGTGGGGTCAACCTCGAACTTAACGTGGAGTTTCTCTCTGTGCCCGAGTGGGAGATTTGCAGGCTTTCTCACAGTGAGGCATGCTAGTGCCCACAGTGGGTAAAGCATCGGTAAGACGGGATGTTCTGCCAACTTCAAGGCATTATTAAAATGACTCATTTATAACCAAGAAGAAAATCCTTGCATATAACTCTTCCATTTTACTGCTACTGCACGTAGTAGGAAAAGAAAGTGCAGAGCTTAATTTTTAATATTTTTATTTATTTAATAGTTTTATTTCATTATGAGAGAGAAAGACAGAGTGAATGTATATGTTATGGGCAATTTGCCACTGCAAAGGGACTCCAGACACATGAGCCACTGGCCCTTATGTGATTACTGGGGAATCGAACTCTGGCCAGTAGGCTTAACAATGAGCACTTTAATGGCTGAGCCATTTTCCCAGTTCAATTTTTTTTGTTTGTTTGTTTTTTCTAAACATGGTCTCACTGTAGCTCAGGCTACCTGAAACTCACTCTGTAGCCCCAGGCTTGCCTTGAACCCACAGTGATCCTCCTACCTCAGCCTCTCCAGTGCTGGGAGTAACAGTGTGGGCCACCACACCCCACTATGGCGGTATAGAGTGCAAAGTGCCTTAAATAGTTAAAGAGCAGGATACAAAGGAAAATCCATGGCTTTGCTTTTTGTCAAACGTGACTGCACGGATTAACCTTGACTCTGGCTTTACTCCGTTGCTTATTCCAGTTTGTTAATCCCTTTATTGACTGCAGTCTGTTCTCCTGGGTCATTCTGCGTGAGAGGATCACACTGCTCTCTTGCAGAGCCCACGAAGCTCTAGGGCCAACCCTTGTGAGCCTAGAGCTGAGAAGACTTGGGAGCTTGGATGAGCACTCTTCTCATGGGCCAATCACGTGTGATAAGAATCAAGAGGAAGGGAAGTGACAGGCCTTGTGATCTCACTCATCTTATGATCCTAAATCCTCTCTAGAACATTTCTGTCCCGCCTCTGCCCTGACTTATCCTAAGACCTTAAGCCACGCCCCTCCTCCTTGTGTCTATCCTTGTCTATTCTTGTTTATAGAGTCATAAAATCTTAGCATTGGATTGATGCTCTGTTTCTCTACTGCCACATCTTGTCTGTGTCAGTTTTGACGGGTCAGCCCTGCTTTGTTCAGTCAGCTGCTCCTTTGGAGGAGAGCTCCTGCTTGTTTGGAAACCTCTTTTGTCCCAACACTTGCTTTTCTGATGTAAATAACACACACCCACACACACACACACACACACACACACACACACCGCACTCATGACTTCTTTTACTCTCTGCAGCAGGCTTGTATAAATTGGATCCCTCTTCCACAGGCTGCCTTGGTAATGGTTACACTATGTTCTCTCCTCACTTCTGGTAACCCCTGCTGACCTTCACCTGCCTGGCAGTTGGCCTCTGGGCTCTGCTTGCTCATGGAACTGGTGTCCAACTGCTTGTGGTCTTGTAAACAGTGTAAGAGTTATCTTGATGCATTGTAGCTGTAATTCAAAACACCCTCAGAGTTAAGTCAATTTCTGAGAAGAACATATTGGAACTTATTGCAGTCAGGTTCGCATTGCTGTTAGAAATCACCTGACCAAGAGCAGCTTGTGGGAAAAAGAGGTTTGTTTTGGCTTACAGGCTCAAGGGGAAGCTCCGTGGTGGCAGGGGAAAATGATGGCATGAGCAGAGGGTAGACACCTACCCCCTGGCCCACATGAGGTGGGCAACAGGAACAGGAGACTGTGCCAAACACTGCCAAGAGCAAACAAGCTATAAAACCCATAAGGCTGCCCCCAACAATACTCTGCCTCCAGGAGGCTTTAATTTCCAATTGCCATCAGCTGGGGAGACTAAAATCTGACTACCTAAGTTTATGGAGGACACTTGAATCAAACCACCACAGAACTGTATCATTTGACCCCAGGTCTTTATCAGGGACCACTCCTGAAGTTCAGATAAAACTGGGGAGAAGGGCTGAAGAGATGGCTTAGTGGATAAGGCTCTTGCCTGCAAAGCCTAAGGACCCATGTTCAACTGTCCAGATCTCATGTAGGCCAGATGCACAAAGGTGAGGCAAGTGCAAGGTCGCACATGCCCACTAGGTGGCACAAGTGTCTGTGTTAGATTACAGTGGCTGAGGCCCTGGTGTGCCAATTCTCCCTCCCTCTCTCTGTGTGTCTTGCTCTCTCTCAAATAAGACAGGAAGGAAGGGAGGAAGGAAGGGAGGGAGGAAGGAAGGAAGGAAGGAAGGAAGGAAGGAAGGAAGGAAGGAAGGAAGGAAGGAAGGAAAAACTGAAGACAATGCTGTACCTTTTATTTGTCTTTATTAAAGTTTCCCTTAGCTTTGATGATGTTTATGTTTTTACATTATGTCCAATATTGTTATTGTCTCCACAGGAAGAGTAGATACTCATGATTGAGTGGGACAGAAACATGAAAGGTGCGATCAGACTGGGGACACTAAGACTTTCTCAGATCTGGAGAGATGGCAAAGACTGTTTCTGCAAATACTGTCTGAAAGCCAGTTGGTGCACACCCACCCCTTCATGACTTGGGCTCCTGGTCTGGGTACCTGCCTTTCTGAAGCAAGTCTGTTTATGGCCCAGGCTGATTAAAGGCATTCACGTGTTACTTATGTAAGGAAGTGAATGGACACTGAGAAGTGGCAAATGTTTCTTTCTAATTAGGCCATCTCCCTGCAAAAGGAAAGAGCTAATTGAAGGCTCTCTTGTGGAGATTCAAATTTCTGTAAACCTGAATTAGCAATCCAGCCAAAGACTCCTTCTTTGAGGAGTATGGAGCCTGGTATTATATACTAGCTAGCCTGCAATTGTGAGTCCCTCCATCGGAGGAATTAAGTGATCAGCCCTTATCTGTTTAGCTGTGAGTCATTATGATGTTTACCCAGCACATTAGAATTCGGTTTAACATCCTTGAATCCTTGACTCACTCACCATGATACGCAAATCTCAACCAGCATTGTCGACTGCCCTTTTCTTCTTGTCTTCTTAGTAAGCCTTCCTTTCTCAATGTGGCAAGCACACTGAACCTACGTGGAAAGCCCACTCCTGCTAGATCTCCTTTATGGATTCTTTTTCAGAAAGTTTATTTTAAATATTTTATTTTTATTTATTTATTTGAGAAACTAAAAGAGGTACAGAGAGAGAGGAGGAGAATGGGCCACGTCAGGGCATCCAGCCACTGCAAACAAACTCCAGACATATGTGCCACCCTGTGCATCTGGCTTATGTGGGTCCTGGAGAATCAAACCTGGGCCCTTTGGCTATGCAGGCAAGTGCCTTAACTGCTAAGCCATCGTTCCAGACCTCCTTTATGGAATCTTTTAAACTACACCATATTTTTTACCAAAGCTGAGCCACATTGACTGATGTCCCCCTCCTGTCCCCTCAGCAGTCCAGTCCCTCTGCAGGGCTGCCGGGGGAGGAGGCGCAGGCCCAGGCTGGCATGAGCAGGGCTTTGAGATGGAGCTGCCAGCCATGGGGCAGAAATAGGATGTTGTCTTCTAAGGGAAATGCAGGCCATGCAACTTCTTTATTTGGCTTGGCAACAATAGGCACGTGCTTTACTGGGCTGAGCCTGATCACTTACTGATATTTATTTGTTCCAATGATTATTTAGCTATCCTCAGGGATCCAGGGACTCTAGCCAACTTCCCTCCTTTGGCATGACCTCCCAGTGGGGAATGTGAATGACCCCTTCCTTCTCCCTTAATGACCATCAAGTGGGAAATGTTATAATAAAAGTAAAATGAGACCTAGGAGGACACATGGCTCCCTAAAACAGCATAGAGTTAAGACTAACCCCAAATTTGGTGCTCTTTCCAGTACAAGAATCTGTCTTGAGGCTAAAGAGATGGCTTAGCAGTTAAGGCACTTGCCTGAGAAACCTAAGGACCCAGGTTCAACTCCCCAGTATCCACATAAACTAGATGCACAAGGTGGCGCATTTGTCTAGAGTTCATTTGCAGTGTATAGAGGCTCTGGCATGCCCATTCTCTCTCTCTCTCCCCCCCAATTTTGTCTCTCCCTCTCTTTCTCTGTCAAATAAATAAGTAAATAAATACATATTTTGGGGGGGGGGCTTTTGAGGTAGGGTCTCACTCTAGCCCAGGCTGACCTGGAATTCACTCTGTAGTCTCAGGGTGGCCTCGAACTCATGGTGATCCTCCTACCTCTGCCTCCCAAGTGCTGGATTAAAGGCAGTGCACCACCACGCCTGACTCATAATTTTTTAAATAAAAGAATCTCTCAAACTTGGGGTGCAGCAGTGGGGTCACATGTCATTACCTGAATAACTTGTTCAATAAATGCATATTTTTAGGCCCCCTCACTAGAAATTCTGATGCAGGGCGGGAGTGTTTGCTGTGCTCCTCCACAAGATGACAATCTGAGAGACCAATGGCCACATGAGCCGGGCCTTACAGACACTTACTTCCTGCTTGTCCTTGCCAGGGAAGAGAAGTGGTGCCAAGTAGTTAAATATGAGGAGTGGCATATCGTCTTACTTTTTTTAAAAATCACACAAGTTGGGTGTGATGACACATGCCTATAATCCCATCACTCAGGAGGCATGAGGATCAGGAGTTCAAGACCAGCCTACACTACATGAGACAAAAATATATATATACATATATTGTTGCACCAAAAACATTACAGTGTTAGAATAATCTTAAAGACAGAAAAAAAAAAATACCAATAAACCCACCAAGTTATTTTCAACTTTTCCTTCTATCTTTAGGAGGACAACCATGTGTTTAAATGGGTATCAATGTAATAATTATCTTATCTGATTTTCATTTTTTAAGCCAAATCTGTTTACTACTTCACTTGCGAGGAAGCGGGTCTCTGAAAGAAGAAATATGGCATGTAGTTTTATCAAGCACTTGCTACGTTTCTGGGCACCATGTGTTCTGTATTGTTTCACTTAATCACGTTGACACTGTCATCTCCAGTTTCCACATGAAGAAACTTGAGGCTTGGAAAGGGCAGATAGCTTGAGCAAAGCCCTGAAGCTGAGAGCCAGACCTTCCACACCCCCAGCTGTGCTCTTCCTGTGCCCGTCCGCCCCTGCCTTCCAGAGGTGAGCACTCGAGGTGGTGCCTGACCTGCAGGTGCTCATCCGTGTGAGGAACAGAGACCGAAACAGGAAACAAGCAGAGAATGAAATAGCAAGGGTGCTTAAATACTGACATGGACGCTAACAACACTCAGTGCTATGGGAGCTGCAGCCTTAGAAGCAAGGGGAAAGCCTGGGACATTACCCTAATGGAAATGCTGAAGCTATTGTAAGTTTGGAAGAACAGAATGGCTCAGCGAAATGGAAAGTCACAGACAGCCCCAATTTGCCTATGCAGCCATCAATCTTATCTGATGCCCCAAACAGCCCCTTTGCCAGAGCCACTCCAGATTTGACCCTTCATTCCTCTCAGAGCTATTAATCTGCAGACAAGACCCTGGGTGGTGGGAAGGAAGGGTGACAAGGATCAAGCTTTTATGTTTTGTTTTGCTTTTTGAGTGTGAGTGTGGCATACACACATGTGTTCATGCCTGCTCATGTATGTGCCTGAGTGTGGAGACCAGATGTTGGTTTCAAGTGTTTTCTTCAATTGTTCCACCACCTTAGTTTTTGAGGCAGGCTCTCTCACTGAGCCTGCAGCTCTCTGCTTCTTCCAGACTAGGCCCGGGGCTCCCCCTGCCTCCACCTCCCCAGGGCTGAGGTGACGTACTTCTGTGCCCGGCTCCTGCCTGCGCACTGGGAATCTGAACTCAGGTCCTCCTGCATGCGCAGCAAACACCTTTACCAGCTGAACCACCTCCTCAGCCCCTCAGGGATTGTGTTTGCTTGCTTGCTTGCTTTTTGAGGCAGAGTCTTGCTATGTAGCCCTGGCTGGCTTAAAATTCACTGAGTAGGGCTGGAGAAAAGGCTTAGCGGTTAAGGCACTTGCCTGCGAAGCCTAAGGACCCAGGTTCAATTCTCCAGCTCCCACATAAGCCAGATGCACAAGGTGGCGCATGCATCTGGAATTCATTTGCAGTGGCTAGAGGCCCTGGCACGTCCATTCTCACTCTCCCCCCACCATCTCTTTGTCTCTAATAAATAAATAAAAATAAATCTTTAAAAAAATTCACTGAGTAGACCAGGCTGGCATTGAAATTGACCTGTCCTCCTGCCTCTGCCTCCAGTGTTCGGATTACAGACATGCGCCACCACACCTAGCCTGAGAATCGTGTTCTTGATAATTAAGCATAGGCACAGCCACAGTAGAATGTTGTCCGGAAGTCAAATCTCCATGATCACCACACGAACACTTGTCTGAAAGTTCTTCTTCCTGTGTGCCAGGAGTTTCCTTAATCTGTGTCCCCTGTGCAGATATCCACAGTGCTTCCCGCTTGCACATGCACCTGCACGTAATAGTAGCAAATGCTGGCATTTAACGATGACCGCTAACATTGACTCTCTTGTGCCCTGCAGGTAGGAGGGCAGGCACCTGTCATCGGCTCTGTGCTGCCTGCCGGGGGAGATGAGAGTCATCTTAGTATCTGTTAAAGTCCTTTGAAGTTACTTGATCTAGGTGGACTTTATTAGCAGTCCAGGCACGCGGGAGAGGCCACAAGGCCTGGGTACAGCCATGGGCATAGAGGACCTGAAGAAGGTGGCATGGAGAAGAGCCTTGGCAGGAAGGCTTAGAGTCACGTGACAAGGAAGGCGCTTCCCACACGTGTGGCTTGAGGATAGAGCACAGCTCTGGGAGGGGTGCAGGGACTGGCCAGGTCTCCCCAGGGTCCTCTCAGGCGTTATACATCAGAGGTCTGTGGCAGGGTCGGGCTCCTTGGGAAACAGGCTCTGGCACAAGATTTCAAGATGCATAGAGAGGGCATTTGTTACAGTGTGCTTCTGGAATTAAGGTTTGGCCCCAGACTACCCATCTGTGAGTGATGCCCAGGTGAGCCACGCCATGAGGAATCGTTCTTGAGCCCTCCTGTGTTCTTGCTCTCAACCTTGACTCCCCATGATCCCGTCCCACAGGTTCACTTCCAGAACACATCTCAGGCCTTTCCACACTCCTCTGTGTCCCTGATATTTAAGTCACAGCCTGTCTAGACTGTCTGTGGGGCTTCCTGACTGGTCTCCCTATTTCCACTATTGCTTCTCTAGAATATTCATTAAAGCTCATAAATTGATTAGAGAGAACTCCAAAGCAGATCACATTACTCCCTTGGTCAGACAACTTCTTGTCTTCCCAAGACATTTGGACAAAGTTAAAACTCTTAGCTGTGACATGCAAACCCTTATTTGATCCATCTGTTCAACTCGACCCCAACACTATTCTGGCTTCCTCCCCTCTAGTTTCTTTCCTGAATATCATCCTGTCTCCTGTCCCAGGGCCTTTGCACTTGCTGTTCCTCTGCCTATAATTCCCTTTCCCTAGTTACACGAATAGCTTCTTCTTACCTTTCAGCTGAGGCAAGAGGAAAATCTTTTCAGACAGGCCTTCTAGCTAAAATGATCTGTCCTCTGAGCTAGGCTAACACATCACCTGTTCCTGTCTGTCACCTTTATGCCTCTTTGTACAATCTGATGTTACTTTTCTCTGTTGACTTATTACTGTTTGTCTACTCTTGCTGCAATATAAGTTCTAGCCTGGGGGAAGAACTGTTTACTGACTCACTGCTGTGTAGCCAATGCTCACACAGAGATAAGAACAGAGTAGGTGTGTGTACTAGTCATCTTGACACAATTATAATGGAGTACTCACGACAGACCCTCATGGGGACCAGAAGTTGATTTTGGTCATAGTTGTGGGGTTGAGAGTCCAAGTGGCATGGCAAAGGCTCTGACAAGGATCCATGTCTCACCAGCTCCACCTTATTTTCTTTTTATTATTTTAGAGGGAGAGAGAGAGAGAAATTGGCACACCAGGGCCTTGGCTACTACAATCGAACTCCATATGCTTGAGCCACCTAGTGGGCATGTGCAACCTTGCGCTTGCCTTGCCTTTGTGCGCCTGGCTTATGTGGGATCTGGAGAGCCAAGTATGGGTCCTTAGGCTTTGCAGGCAAGCACCTTAACCTCTAAACCATCTCTCCAGCCCTCCACCTTGGTTTTGTAAAATAAAACCCCAAAGTACAGAGAAGAAAAGAATAAATAGAAAAATAGTATTACAGTGCTGAAGAGATGGCTTAGTGGTTAAGGTACTTGTCTGGCAAGCCTAAGGATTCATGTTCGATCTCCAGATTCCATGTATGCCATATGCACAAAGTGACACAAGCACGCAAGGTCATACATGCACAGTAGGTTGTGTGCACGTCTGGAGTTCTATTGCAGTGGCTGAGGCCCTGGTGCACCAATTTTGTCCTCCTCTCTCTTTCTTGAGGCCAGTCTGTTGGGCTTGTCTCAAAAAAAGAAAAGAAAGAAAGAAGAGAAAAGAAAAACAGTATTATAGGAAACTAAGAAACTTCTGCACAGCAAAGATTATAATCAACACAGTGAAGAAATAATTTATAGAACTAGAGAAAATGTTCGTATTCATTTGACACAGGATAGCCATACTATACAAGGAACTCAAAAACCTCACCGACAAAGAACTAATCTGATGAAAGGGAGCAAGTGCCGGGAGGATTGCCGTTCTTCAGTGAATAACTTCACACTCATGATGATGCACACAACCCTCACTGAAAACAGCAGGTCAACAATATAAAAAAGCATGGAGGTAGGATGAGGATCTAGTAGGGCTTAGAGGGAGGGGAAGAGAGAGGGTGACAGAGGAGACTTGGATCAAAATGCATTGCATTGTTAGGCATTACGAGTAGATGCCTTTAACCACTTAGCCATCTCTCCAGCCCCAAATTATCTTTTTATTTATTTATTTATTTTGGTTTATTTATTTATGATAGAGAGAGAAAGAGCCAGAAAGAGACAAAGAGAATGGGCATGCCAGGACTTCCAGCCACTACAAACAAGCTAACTGTAGATGCATGTGCCACCTTGTGTATCTGGTTTACATGGGTTCTGGGGAATTGAACTGGGCTCCTTTGGCTTTTCAGGCAAGTGCCATAACTGCTAAGTCATCTTCCTAGCCCATGTCTTTTCTTTTCTTTTGAGGTAGAGTTCACTATGCAGTCTAAGGGTGGCCTCGAACTCATGGTAATCCTCCTACTTCTGCCTCCCAAGTGCTGGGATTAAAGGTGTGTGCCACCACGCCTGGCCCAAATTATTTTTTCATACAGTTTTTTTTTCACTGTAAAATTTATGGAAAAAAGTAAAGGCAAAAATAAAATAAAGTTTAAAATAAAGCCAGAAATATAGTTACAAAGTAAAAAACAAAAAAAAAAAACAAAAAAACTCCACCTCTCAACATCACCACACTGGACCAAGCTTCTAACACCTGGACCAAGGAGACAAGTTCAGACCCCATCCAAACCACAGCTGCTCGGAATCAGCATTTGGTGGAATGAATGACTGAGTGTGTGGACTCTGTGCGGCTGCTCGTCCAGATGGAAGCAGAGTTCAAGAGCAGCTGTGAAATTATCCCTTCCAGTGACACTTTTAGAGATTTGTAGAGTAAATCACACTTTGCAAACAGTTTAAGGTTCCAGAAGAGCACACAACTAAAAGAAATCAGCACACAAGTCAGTTGGAGTACCATGCACATGCGTTGTACCATGCACAATGACCCTGGAGTCAGTTATTTGTGATGGAAAAGACTCTGTGTGCACAGATTTATATATATATATATATTTGCAAAGCAGTATGTACCAAAGGATCTTGTTTTCTTTTAAAAAACTATTATAGATGCAGAAAAGCCTGGACCATTTCCAGAATGTTAGTTAGAATTGTCCATAATGTTAGATTATTCTCTCTTCTGTTTTCCTTACTTTATTATCTGAAATTTTAATTATTAATTTTTCAGTTGATTTTTTTATATTTATTTATTTTCAAGGAGAGAGAGACAGAGGAGAGATAGAGAGAGAGAGAATGGGCATTCCAGGGCCTCTGGCCATTGCAAACAAACTCCAGATGCATGTGCGCCTTTCTGCATCTGGCTTTATGTGGGTACTGGGGGATTGAACCTGGGTCGTTTGACTTTGCAGGCAAACACCTTAACCACTAAGCCATCTCACCTGCCCTTAAATGATTAATTTGTAATTTTTTAAAGAAAGCAAAGGGGATGGAGAGATTGCTTAGTGGTTAAGGTGCTTGCCTGTGAAGCCTAAGGGCCCAGGTTCGATTCCGCAGAACCCACCTAACCCAACACACATGATGGTGCATGCGTCTGGAGTTTGTTTGCAATGGATGGAGGTCCTGGAGTGCCCATTCTCTCTCTCTCTCCCTCTCTCTCTCAAACAAATAAATAAAAATAAAAAATATATTTTTTAAAGCAAAGGCTGGTAGGCGAGCAAGACCCTACCTCAAGAAACAAAAAAGGAAGTGTGGCTGAAGGGGTGGCTTAGCAGTTAAGACACTTGCCTGTGAAGTCTAAGGACCCAAGTTCAGCTCCTAGAACCCACGTAAATC
Source organism: Dipus sagitta (assembly GCA_036346955.1). Lineage (NCBI taxonomy): Eukaryota > Metazoa > Chordata > Mammalia > Rodentia > Dipodidae > Dipus > Dipus sagitta. Next base: position 40,908,954 of record CM070771.1, read on the forward strand.
AGATGCACAAGGTGATGCATGTGCATAAGGTTGCATGTGTCTGAAGTTCAATTGCAGTGGCTAGAGGCCCTGGTGTGCCAATTCTCTTTCATACTCTTGCTCACGCTCTCTCATAAATAAAATAACAATAACAATAGTAATAAAAACAGAAAAAAGCCATAGTTGGGGGCTGGGGAGATGGCTCAGCAGTTAAGAGCATTTGCCACTTCAGCGTGAATGCTCTCAGTCTGGAGTCTGCCAATTTACTCCCAGAACCCACCTGAAAAGCTGAGTGTGGCCACACGTGTCTTGTAAACGCAGGCTGTGTAGTTCCACCTCAAGGAAATATGGTGGTGAGTGATAAAAGAAGGACACCCAATGTTCTCTCGTCTCCACACTCACACACACCCACACACGCACGGGGCACATGCATCAACACACATGTACATACACCATACATCACCCACACACGCATGCAAAAAGAAAAGCAACAAGTGTGTTTGTTATTTTTCTTTTCAAACCATGCCAATAGGGAACATTCCTTTCATGGGGTTAAAGAATGATTGTCATTTTTGCATGTTGTCCAAATCCAAATCTGTTTCCCTGAGTCTGTAACTTACATAAACAAGTGGTGAGTCCAGTGAGTCAGGGCACTGTGGGGATGGTGCCGTTGTTGGGGTGGCATGACTTTGAGACTCCTCTTCCAAGAAGCACAGGTGCCCTTACTGCAGCGCCTTCCGGGTCCAGGAAGCAGGGGCTGCCTCCCGGTCAAGACGAGGTCGCAGGTCACGCAGTGGCATGCTTGAAGAGGGCTGAGCAGAGCCTAGCCAGAGAACCTGCTTTCTCTCTCAGCCCATGGCGCTGAACGTCATGCTGATTCACTCTCTGGGGCACCCCAAAGATGAAAACTACATGGAAATGAAACTCACATCCTGCCTGATGTGTGCTTGCCCCAGCATGCCTGCAGAGACTCAAGCCTGGGCTGTGTGAGAATCCGCCCTCCTGTGCTGTCCTGAGCCCGTGTACACAAGCCCTCGTCACCAGCGTTGGATCAGGGGGCAACCCTGTCTTCTTCCCTTCTCCCTTGCACTCCTCCTTTCTCCCACCCTGGGCCCCACCATGGTTCTTCAAGAACCTCTGTGCCACCCCCCCGAAAGACCCGCAGGGGTCAAGAACCCATGAGCAAATGGGTACTAGGCCCTTAGCATGCAGGCTGGGGCACACAGTAGCAGAGGCTGGGGAGTAGAGACCCAGCCCATCCTTCATGACAGAAATACTCTGTGGACAAGGCTCAGTGTAAGGCAGGGATGCCAGAGCAGACTCAAGGGTCATACAAAAGCCAGGATACATCAGGGACTAGAGAGGCCTCAGGCTTGTATAATAATGGGAACCCTCTTGAAGAGAAGAGAAAGTTGCTAATACTCTCCCAGGACTCTGGAAGGGGCTCTTATAAGTAAGGAGCTCTTGGTTTAAGCTTCATTAGTTCTTGGTGTATATTAGTCAGTGTTCTGCAGAAAAAAAATGTTAAAATTATCACATGATTATGGAGACTGGTGTGTCCAACATCTGCGCAGTGAGCCAGAGACTGGAGACCTGGGGAGATCTGAAGTCTGAAAGCTTTCTTCTGTGGAATTCCCTCCTGTTAAAGAGAAGTCATTCTGTTGTTCTGCTCGGGCCTTCAGTTGGCCTGGCAGGGCTTGCCTGCATTATGGAATATAGAAGGCAATCTGTTTCCCTCTCAGCCCACCAATGTAAGTCTCATCCCAAAACATCCGCAGGAACATTCAGAAGAACCCAACCAGAATGACACACAAGGTGGTCTGTCTCACCTGAAAAACCCACCTCTAGATCAGCAGAGGGGAGGAGTTCTGTGGACCTAGTGGTCAGAGAAGGTTCCTTGGGACTTAGTGGGTGGAGCTGTGCTTGTGGAGCTGCAGCTTAGGCTTGGGTGGGGAAATCAAGACTGTTACTTGGGGCCTCTTGCTTTTCCTTTTTCTCATCTCTTCTCCTCTTTTTCCCCCTATTTTCTGGCTTTAAGCGTCTGCCTTGGTTAAATTAGGCTCCCCAGGAAATCACAGAGAGCCTCCTGTAAGTGAAGTCACTTCAGGTCCTCAGAACGAGCCATAGCCTCTACTTGAGTGGAGATCTCCCCATGTTCAGAAGGGCCTGACCCTGTGCCTTAGCGACTCTTTGCTAATGTTCATATTGCACAGTGGCATTCATCATATATGTGTTATTTACTCAGACCTCTCCGTTTCCCTGTACAGGGAAGCCAGCTTCCTGGCTACCCCCAGGTCCCATCGATCTGCAAGACAAATGGGTGTTTGCATTAGTCTTATAACTAATAAGGGAGGGAGGGCAGCCATTGCCCTTCCTGCTCTGCATTTTCTTTCTCCTCCTCATCTAGCCAAGTGGCCTCTATTCCAGCCCCTGCTGTTTTCTCAGCTGGGTTCCGCCAAGACCTCCATCAGAGGCCAGGGCCGGAAAACAAGAAGCTGACTAGCAATGATCCAGTGACACCTTTCTGGACACTCCCTACTGGAACATTCCTTCTTGCTCACCACCGCCAGAGTTGACCTGGTCTCTGGAGGAAGGAGAGGTCTCAGTCATGTTTTCCACTCCATACCCAACCCCAACTTTGAGATTCTTCCCATTGGGAAGCAAGGCCCCAGCCCTCGGTCACTAAGCGATCTTCAACCCAAGTTGTCTGGTTGTAATGGTCATGTGCCTACATTGAGCACTTCACATTACTCAGCATTCCTCACAGTAGCCTGGCAAGGGGAGCAGGGAATATCAGCATCCCGTGTTAGAAAGATAGAGTGGCATGGGACATGTGTTCATTCATACGTAGTGCCCTGGTGTGAAGCAGACCCCATGCCTGGGACATCCTGCATGGAAAATGATAGAAGGTACAGGGGTCTCACTTGGCCTTGCATTGGGTTGTTATTTATGGTCCACAATGGAGACCTTGCTGCATAGGGTCCTCGTCTAATTTCTTGGGGCCTGATGGGAGTATCTTTATGAGGTGAGTGGACAAGTCTGGCGATGGCAGCCTTCTCCCTGATATGTTAGGTCCTGGTATGAGCCCACGAGGCCTGAAGTATGTGGAGTGTTGGTGTTAGACAGGCTGAGAGGTGGTCCAAGACCTTGTCTCAAAGTAGAGAGTAGAGATTTAGTCACCATGGAATAAGTTCCTACCAGCACCCCTGCCATCTGGTCCTGGTGGTGACTCTAGCACTCTCTGAGGTAAGGGTTCCCAAGCAGTGGGGGCCAGGGCAGAGAGAGGCTTGGTTTCATTGTAGCTCTCCCCAGATGCCAAGTTGCAGCTAGCTCAGCTAATTGGCAAGAAAAAGAGAAGCAAAAATAGTGCAAATCTGTGAATTAATAAAGCAGCCTTTAAGCCACTGCCAAAATGTGTACAAATCATAAAGTAATTAGAAATGTGAAGAATTCTACTGGTTGTCTACTCCCAAATCCAGCATCTGATCGCTTTAGGAGGCCAGGGGCTGCTGGCTGGCCATGGGGAGTAGAAATTCTTTCCATTGTACTCTGAGCTCACCTCCCTAGGAGCCTGGGTTCCTTTGAAATCATCAGGGTCCTGGCAGCATCCAGGGTCCTGCTAGAATCAAACATGACCCTCTGGAGGCCTCATAAACACACAACATCTTGTCCCGGCAGCATCTTCTATCTCAGGATATGGTTGTAAGATTTCACAAAGTGCTTCTTGGATCCCTGATCTTATTTCATCTTACTCTCAGCAAGTGTCCTTGCTATGTTGGTCTCTAGGAGAAACTGAGACCCAAAGAGTGAAGTGTGATAGCCCCAGCTCTGAGTTAGAGTCAATAGCAGAAGGAGGGCTAGAACCAGAGTCTCCGACAAGCTCTGCGCTCACTCACATTCTCCCTCTGGCCTCTGCTGTCTCTCTCAACAATGCTAGACATTTCTATACCTTTTGGCTAATGGGCAGCTGAAAAATCTGTCTGGCCATGAGATCAAATTTATATAAGTGGTTCAACACATATATTTGGTTAATAAACTAAGGCTTGGGCACCTGTAGTTGTTTTTTCATCTCACTTTATACACAGATTGGTCTGAGGAGAAGAAACGAATCCATTCTCCTAATCTTTGGGGGAAAGTTATGGAAAGGGGTTTCAGGACTTAAGCCTCCTCATTTACTTAGAGGGAAAGGGTAGGAACAACATATGCCTCGAGCCTCATTGGTCTTTCTCAAGGGTAAGTGCTCAAGTTCACTAACACACAGGAGGGCCTTGCTCAGGGCTGGTGTGCCGTATAGCAAGGGCTGGAGACTCTGAGAGCCAAATCCAGAGAGAGTCATGTAACAAGCTTGACGTGTGTAGCTAATTCCCCGACCATGGCAGAGAGCTCCCTGGAGGATGGAGTTTACACAGTCTGCAGCCACGCTAAGCAAACAGCAATGCGATCGAGTTACAGGCCTCAGTTGGCTCCATAATCGGAATAGAAATATACTTGTTCATTTGTGATGGAAAGTTTTCAACCGAGCAGTGGTTACTTGCACAGACTTGTTCCTGATCCTCAAGTTTAGCCAACAGCAAAGGAACCCCTGGGAGCAGAGGGACCCAACTGCATAATTTGTGGGGCATAAATACACAATGAGATTTGGGCACCTTGCTGATAATTTTTAATAATTTCAAGACAATGACCACGATGTAGGATTGAAGTTCTGGGTTGGATGAGAACTCCATAATAACGCAGGAGACTCCCCCCCCCCCCCCCCGTCCAGGCTTGCAAATCCCAAACTTGGGGTCCTGGTCCAAGTTATTGAAGAACTGAAAAACACAGACACAGATAAGGGTAAGTTATGAGAAGAAAAACCAGCCAAGAGGAATTCCTCCCCTCCCAGTATTGCTGAGCAGGAAGAGGAAAAGACTGGCAAAGAATTTCCCTCACGTGGGGAATAGAAGTCTCAGAAGCCTCTGGAGCAAGGGCTCTCACGTGTGACTCAGGTTCATGTGTGTGAATGGTGCATCCCACTAGAATGAGACCCAGGTGTGTACGGAGAAACCTGATCAGTTAGTGGCCCAGGAGCAGCACTGACTCACGACGGGCTCACCCACGGGAGCTAAGCCTGTGCCACTGGGAAGGAAACAGGAAGCTGTTGTTGAGGAGGGATTAGCAGGCTGCCGCTGCTTACAGCCTTCTTGGCTGAGACTAGATGAAACCGAAGTTTTAGTCCCACAGGGCAGAGAGCCATCTGTACTTCCCGGGGCCAGTCCCTAGCTGACCGATCTATTAGAGAAAGCTGTCTTGCTCCTAATCCGTATCAACGGTAGTGCATAAATGTGGTCCTTCTGTGTGTATACGTGTGTAACGGTGTGGGTCGTACATTCTAAAGCTTGCCCAGGTTGGAAGCCAGGGCAGAAACAGGGCACGAGCCTGGAGCTGAGTGGTTCTGAATTAGCCCAATGCTGCTCTGGTGGACAGCGAGAGGAAGAGACCTCCATCCAGGTCATACTTACGGGTGTGCGTGGCAGCACAGCCCTTTCTAGAGCAGTCAAGAGCAGCTGGAACTAGGGGCTAGAGAGTTGGCCTCAAGTGATAATTTTAAGAGCTCTGCCTAGCTCTTCTGTTTCTAATCTATAAATGGCTTTATAATGTCCATTCCCTCTGCTGTTGTTAGCACAGAAGGTCTGTGTGAATGCCTGGACACGTGAAGAGCTTTGCTGAAGGTGTGTGACACACATGGGCAGTAAGTAGCCGTGACTGTGCCGTGGAGAGTGGACCTTGCTGGCGTGATGGAGGACGAGGTGAGGCAGGTCCAAGGCTCAGAGGCCTTCAGCTTGCCTGGATCCTGAGTCATTTCCTTCTGGATGGATGCTGAGACCACTTTGTTTTTCCTGTTGTCTTTGCATCTAGACCAACCTGCCCCTAGCCATACTGTGGATTCAGGAGTGCCAGACTATTGAGTGCAGCCCAGTCTGGTTCCCCTGCCCACAGCTCCTCCGCTTCTGACCTATCCACCCCTCGAAGGACCTGAAATTCTCCTTGTTTCTGGTCCTGCCACTGCATGGTTGTTAGCCATCTGCTGGGCAAACATTAAGTCCTTTATCCCAATATAGCCCTCCCCTATCTGTCCACAGCTGTCTCGGTGGCTGTTCCCTCTCATCATTCCATCACACAGAGCTACCTGCCCCTTGCCCTGTGGCTGCCACATTAATCTTCCCCACCCAGTAGCCTTGTGTAGCTTTGCAGCATCCACGCACAGCCTCTCAGTCTATGCCTCTGGATCAAGGCACAGCGTCCTTGTGATTCACCATTCCATGTATGCCAGTTGACCTACTCACTAAACTTGATTTGTGTCCCCAGGTCAGTGCTCATGGTACTATCAGTGACTTGTGGGCCAGCCCAGGACGGTGAGAAACTGGACTGGCCTGACATTCACGTTTCCCAGCTGAGGACAAGTTGACACTGCCTTCTTGCAGCTCTTACTGGAAACAAGTGTCTTCACGGCCTACTTAATGCCATGCTTTTGTGCCTTTTATTGATGATGTTGCAGTTTAAAGCAGCCCTGAGTACCGCACCGAAGTGCCGTGTACTGTTCCTCAGTGCAGGAAGGCTGCTCCGTGCCTCATGGAGAAGAGCCGTGTTGCAGAACCTTTGATCAGACGTGAATGCTGTGCTGTTGGCTGAGTTCAGTGTTAATGAAAAACAGTACAGGATGTTCGAAAAATAGACGAGGACAATTTACCAAAATGTCCACAGGGTTACTGCACTAGTGTGCCCAGGAACTCATAGAAACCCAACCTGGACCTCCCCTAGAAGCAGTGGTACACTGCACTAATTCAGTGCTCACGATGCTTTATAGAACATGATTACCAGGAATAACAAGGATCACCTATAGAAATGATTGAAAGTAGCAAAGACTGTACTTCCATGAGCACCTCACATCATTCAAGCCCTTCCAGTGCTTTTAGGCTTCCTGCTGAAATAGGCCCCTGTGCCTCCTCTGCCCCGTGAACTTTGTGTCAGCCCTTGTGTGTTTTATCTGCTGTAAGACTCCCATACTCTACCTTATGATATGCCTTGAATTACTTTTTATCTCTCCAAGTGCCCCCCCCGCCCAGCGGGACAGTAAGTCCTGCCAGAGCAGAAGGCTGTTGGCCTGCATGGAGCCGTCCCTGGGGAGGGGAGCATTGAAGGCGTGAGATGCCGGATGTGGAGAAGGTGCTGGCACAGAACGTGCTCCATGACAGATGCCAAGCTGTCATGGAAGGCAGAGATACCACAGCACTTTCATCGTGGAGAAAAGAGCTCGCCCCCTCGGGGTGTTTGTGAGAATCAGAGATCAGGAAAGGTGTGCTGTGAACTCAGATAGCGCCGTGTGAGCGCCCCGTGCCCACTGCGGAAACTTGTCCTGGAAACTTCCCGTGGGACCCCAGAGCGTCAAACCTGCCAAATATTTCATGCTGCTGAGAGGAGAGAGCAGGATTTCAGGTGGCCCTGGGTGAGATGCCGCGGGCAGCTGCAGAGTCCGCATGCTTTCCTGTCAGCGTCACGTGACCGCAGCACTGCGCCTTTTGGGCCAGTAGCCCAGGCACCTTGGGCCTTGCTGGGAGCCAGTAGGCCACAGCGTGTTGGCTGCAGGGTGCAGGTGCATGGTTTTCTTCTCCTCGGTCATGAGACACTATTCCTCTTGTTGCTGGATTTCCAAATGACATGGTTTGCAAGGTTCTTCTATGTGTTTCTTAGAATGTATCATCCTGGGGCCAACTCAACTGTTACCTTGTCTGTGTGGACACTGTTCCTAACCTCCAGTGATCCATTTCCATGTCTCCTCTGCCCATAGGGTTTCCCTCAGCCTTTCCTCTGTGTTCTTTTGTGTTCTGTCCTACTCTCTTTGTGCAGATGTTTGTGAATTACATTAAGCCTTGCTGGACTTCAAGCATTCCTTAAGAACAGACACTGAATCCACTTTGATTATTTTATCCTGTGCCTAATACAAAGCCTACTAGCTCATCACTTTTTACCATTGTTGCTATTATTATTATTATTACCACCTGTTGCACTGATAGAGTAATTTAATGCAAGCCCTAGCAAAGACTATAGTTCTACCTCTACAGTCCCTGAACAATAAGGACACGGGTGATCCAAAGTCATCTTTTGGTCCCTGATTTCTCTACTCCACTGAGGAAAGAGGCTGGTATGGAAGATGTAGGAAAGAAAGAAGAAATCCTTCTGGAATCTAGAGGTTCTTCAAAGGTACCAAGGGATCCCTTGATCCCTTTTCCTGGAAATCTTTAGGAAAAAAAAGAGTAACATCCATTTGTCTTATATGGTTGCCTGAAAATAATGCCCTGCTAGGAGTAAAGAGCTGTTACCATCCAGGCATCACGGAAGCCGGTCGTAACAATCTGGGCTCTGGGTTGTGGCAGAAAGGTCTGAGAAGGTCTTATATCCTGCAGTAGTCGACTTAGATATTATAACAAGTATTGGCTCAGAGAATGTTCTAGGCATTGCTGGTATGGTTGATAACACCATGAGCTGAGGGTTTGATTCTTGTTAGGGACCTCCTGCTTAGTGGCTTCTTGACCCAAGCCTCTTGGGCACGTTGATGCCTGATTAATCTTACTGAAACACCTTGGGTTTTTAGCTCAGACATCGTAAGTGGCTTCACACTGGGGTTTAGATTAAACCCCTTAAATCTTACTCTGAAGTCCTTGAGGGCATTGACTCCATCTGATACTCCTGTGTGGTCTCAGAAGGCGTGAGGTAGCAGGCATGAAATGCTGTGTGGGGGTTGGACCTTATCCATGGTCACATGTGGAGCAATGCGAGGCCCCTGTAGACTTTTCTTTCACAAAGCTGAAGTAGAAAGAAAGCACAGTCTACCATGATCCGGGATTCACCGTGGTGTGCGGCTCTACCTAAGGCTAGGTGGGCGATCAGGAGGAATTCCAAAGCATGATGCAGTTAGTTTGAATTGTGGGTGGCAGTGGTGGGGGTCAAGGTAGTAGTAGTGGTGGAGGTGGAGGTTGAAGCTCGGGGTTTGTTTTAATCAAGGTCCTTGCTGTTCTCAGACAGAGGTGCCTACTCATACCTCTTGGGTGCTCTGCTTCTCTCCTTTCTAAGTTTGCTTGGTGAAAACCAGCACCACCTCCCTTCCTGTCAGCCTGTGGCAGAGATGAGCAAGGGGTTCTGTTCCTGAGGAGGGTGGGATGTAGTCATGCACGTGCCATTGGCATGTGCGGTGTTTTCCAGCATGGCTGTCAGTTCTGCTTTGTGGTTGCTCTCCAAGAAAACTGAGGGATGTGTGCCCTCAGACTTGATAAGGCTAGGTGAGGTCAGTTCTAGGAGTGAAACCTTAGCGGTCCTCCGTAGTGACTAGGACAGGATCACGGAACACAGGTAAGCTCTGGCTGCTCTGACGTTCCTTCACATTGATTTCATTCTTTGATTGAGAGCACGGGTTACATCCTGCCTTAAATTTGACTAATAACTCTTACTGAAACATCAACTCTTTTATTTTTTAAATATTCTATTTTTATATATTTATTTGAGAGTGAGAGAAAGAGACAGGGAGAAAGAATGAGAGAGAGAGAATAGGCATGCCAGGGCCTCTAGCTATTGAAGACAAATTCCAGATATATGCGCCCCCCCATGTGCATCTGACTTATGTGGGTACTGGGAAATTGAACCTGGGTCCTTAGAGTTCACAGGCAAGTGCCTTAACTGTTAAACCATCTCTCCAGCCCCCATCAACTCTTTTAGAGTAAGGGTCATCTTCCACTGAGTTTTCATCATCCTAGAGGCTTAAATAAGAGAGATGTTTCTATATATCCTTGAAGAAATTCTGTGATCTGAGCCATCCGGGCTCTACTCCTAATTAGGGAATCAGGGAACACCCAGGGGGACCAGGACTTACTGGGGATGAAAATATATTGGTTTAATATCCAAGTAATATTATTCCCATTATACCCATGTGTGTCTGTGTTTCTGCTCTAAATTCTTACGGCCTAAGACTATGATTCATCCTGCTATGTCCCCCTTCTGTGTGATTAGACACAGGCTGCACTAGGTCTTCCACGCTCCAGAGTTGTGCTTCTCAGCTCCAACTGCACATTAGAATCTCCAGGGGAGCTCTTAACCATTCTGATGCCCCGTTGGCTCTCCAGGCCTATTAGCTGAGCCTCTCTTGGGGTGGGATCCAGCTCTCAGTATTTGTCAAACGCCCCGAGTGACTCCGGTGTGCAGCCATCTTAGCCATGTGAGGGCAGCAACCTGCTTAACTCACTGCTGCATCTCCAGAGCCTCATGTAGTTCCGGGCACAGGCGGGTTCTCAGTAGATCTCAGCACCTCCTGTTAGCATCTCTTCATGGGTGAAAACACACCAAGCAGCATCACCGTAAACGGAGCTCAAGCCCGCCCCTCCTCCAGCTTCCCTGTCTCAGAATCTGTATCTTCATCCATCTAGGAGTCTGAGCCAGAAACTTAGGATCCACCCTTCACCTTCTTTCCTTCTTCCCTCCCCCACATTCCAGTCCTTCTGTGTGCTTGGGGATTTGACATAGTCAGTATCTCTCATAGAGATCAGTGGATTTATTTCCATCAGCACCACCCAAGCCCAAGAGGCCATGATCAGTCCCCTGGGCTTCCTTAACAGCTCCTGGACTGGTCAACCACTGCATACTCCAGGCCAACCAAGCCACTCTCTACAATATAGTCAGAAGCATCCCTACAAAATGCAAATGTGACCCACTTATTTAAACCTCAATAGGGGACCAGGGAGATGGCTCAGTGGTTAAAACACTTGCCACCAAGCATGAATACCTGAGTTTGGATTCCCAGAACCCACACAAAAGTCAGACCCTGTGGCAGGTGTCAGTAATCCCACTGCACCTCTGGTGAGAAGCGAGGTGAAGACACAAGAACCTCCTGGAAGTGTGTAGGCCAGCCAGCCTAGAAAATGCAGCAGAGAACAATTATGAAACTTTTCTCAAACACAGTAGGAGGCAAGGACTGATGCCCAAGCACATGTGCTTGCACTGACACACAATGCACACATCATCACATGCATGCACACCAAGAAGATCTGTTTCTATTAGGGGACCAAACTTCTTAATCTGACCAATAACGCTCAATGGTCTGCCCCATAGGCTGCTGTGGTCTACTCTACAAGATTCCCTTGGTCTGGTCCCCAAGTTCCTGTGGTCCAGTTAAGAGTTCCTCCAGGGTTGAGTCCACAGTCTCTCTGACCAGGTCTACAGTGACCAGTGAAGTGATCTGCTTCCTCAATCTTAATCCACTTCACCTTTGCCATGTTGCTTGTCCTCAGTCAACACTAGCTTTCTCACAGCTCCTGAATCCCCTCTCTTCCCATCCTGTTGTATGTATGCATTATGTATATGTGTATGTATATAGGTGTGTGTATGTATCTAGAACATCTCCCCATCTGCTTTCCCCTCTTTACCTAGTTAATTACTGCTGATCCTTCAGTTCTCAGCTGAGGGCTCTCTAACATGGTGCAGCATCACCAACCCCAGCCCAAACTTCCTGTGTCAATGCTATCACGGCATCGGGTCATGTCCCTTTGAGCGTTGTCCTAGGTCTGGAGCTCCCCTTCCATTCTTGTGATTGCTGGACCCATGGCCCTCTGCCCTCCTAACTGGAGCCCATGGGCAGGGTCTCTGCTGACTTTGCCCGATGCTGAGCAGAGGACAGAGCCATCTAGAAAAGCTTCATGGATAGTGGCGGACTGAACACCTGGATGTTTCCACAGCTCCAGACCCCAGTGGTCTCTTGCTTCTCTGTGCTCCTCCCGGCCCCCTTCTCTCATGCAGAGGCTGCCTCTCCTGCCTGAGACCCATGTATTTCCTAACAGCACAGTTACGTAAAACATCCACATGACATGTCTGCTGCCCTTATTTTTAGCTACCGCCTAGAGATCTATTAATATCTATATCCCTCAGTTGCTTTAATCTGGGACCCTTTTGATGCTTCTTCATCTCTTAGAACTCACCTAAAGCTGAGTTGTTGCCATGCATCCTCTCTTCTGCCAGTTTGACCCGCAAGGGTTTTGGCATTTGTTCTTTCTCATGTTGCATCTCACATCATAGTGTCTCGTCACTCAAGAGTTCCTACATATGCGTGTCTGTGGCTGGGTAGGCGCGGGATGATCTCTGCTCACAGATGGGAGCACAAGGCTCAGGGTGGGGCCCCTGGCTCTGCCACAGCCTCCTGGTTGCTTCTACTGCAGAGCTTCGTAATCTTCAATGACCAGAAACAAAACCTGCCTCTCAACATTTGTTTCTCCAAGCCTCCCCATAACAGTGGGGAGAAATTACACTAGACTTCAATTTTCTGACCCTCTGAAACCTTTTCAATCTCTTCCTCACTTTGCTCATTATGTGAAATGAGATGCTTGAACCAGATTTAGGATCCCTCAGCAGTAATAACAATCATAGTAATAATAACAGTAATACCAATAATATTAACTGACATTTATTAAGCATATAACATGGCCAAGCACTAAGTATCTTACATATATTTTATTAGCTCATTTTTAAATGCCTCTATCAACAAACAATTTGGTCCCATCTTATAGATGTTGAAGCTCACTCACAGTGAGATTAACCAATTTGCCCAAATCCACAGAGCTAGGAAGTGACAGAGTCAGTATCTGAACCGAGTGATTCTGGCTCCAGGCCCCCACTGTTAACTAGCTCATGCAAAAGATAGACAATAGACTTTGGCATCAAAGATTGGAGGGCTGACTCTGCCAGCTGTCCACTGTGTAGCCTCCACCAGGCTGCGTCAATGTACCTGTTCCTACACACGCCAGGGTGCAGAGTCTGCCAGGACCATCACAGCTGCTGACTGAGCAGCAGACATGTATTCACTCACAGCTCTGGGCCAGCAGGGGCCGTTTCCTGGGAGGCCCCTCTCCTTAGTTTGCCGATGGCTATCTTCTTTCTAGGTCCTCCTGTGGCTTCCCCTCACTCCATCCTGCCAGTGACGTAATTTTCTTTTCTTGTAAGGACACCTATCATACAGGGTAGGGTTTACCCTAATGACCTCATTTTACCTTAATTCTATCTTTTAAAACAATATATATTTACTTTACTTTATTTTTTAATTTTAGGAAGAGAGAGAGAGAATTGGCGTGCCAGGGCCTCAGCCACTGAACTCAAACTCCAGGTGGTTGTGCCCCCTAGTGGGCATGTGCAACCTTGCATTTATTTCACCTTTGCGCATCTGGGTTACGTGGGATCTGGAGAGTTGAACAGGGGTCCTTAGGCCTCATAGACTAGTGGCTTAACTACTAAGCCATTATCTCTCCAGCCCTAAAAAATTTATTTATTTATTTATTTGAGAAATATATGGGAAAAGAGGCAGAGAGAGAGGGAGAGAATTAGCACACCAGGGCCTCCAGCCATTGCAAATGAACTCCAGATGCATGTGCCACCTTGTGCATCTGGCTTACGTGGGTACTGGGGAATTGAACCTGGGTCCTTAGGCTTCGCAGACAAGCACCTTAATCACTAAGCCATCTCTCCAGCCCCTTAATTTTATCTTTAAAGGCTGTCTTTAAGTATAGTCACTGGGGTTTAGACTTAAACATCTGAACATAGGGGACACAATTCAGTCCCTGACAGGCAGGTTGTGTGTACCTTCAAGAGCACCCTGTACGTGGAGCACCTAGCTCAGTGAGTGCTGGGGCTTCCCCTCTCTCTGCCAACTCTAATGTCATACTCATCCCTCTATTCTTGGGCAGTGATGGGTGCGATGCTGTTGGCAGTGTGTGAGTGAGCACAGGGTGGAATCCGTCTGTTAGCAGCTATTTCTAGCATGGAAAGGTCTCTCCCTCGTTTTTGATTGTTCATGGCACAGTTCACAGTCCTATAGTTAACACTGGAGTTCTTGAATTCTTAGAAAAATATTCTGATGCATTGCAGCTCTTTAAACTTGCATGGATGTGTTTACCCAAGAACGCCTTGCTTTCCTTTTGAAAGTGAGTTTGCCCTTCTGCCTGAATGAGCCAGCCTCTCTTTCCCCTTGCAGCTGGCTAGGGCAGACATCAGCGCTTTTAAAACAAACACCCACAGGTATCTCAGAGACACTGCTGCTCCCCTCTGCCGCCCCCCCCCCCCCCCACGGTAGGTTCCTCTGTTTCCTGCTGGGCTTCCCCTTCCCTTCTGGGAGACCCCTCAAAATTGCAGCAGGTTTGGTGTGAAGCATCCAAAAGGAGCCAAGAGAGAAGTGAGCACTGTTGACTTAGCCTTGACGCTCTCGTGCAGTACACAGAGAAGGTGGAAAGCTTGGGAGCCTTTTCAGAGAAAGCTGGTTCTGGAAGGAAAAGCAGAAAATGCGCAATGTCTTCCTGATATAAACATGGCTGCTGTTCTCCGTGTGCCTGTCCCATGCCCAGCACCAAGCACAATCCCAGCACACGGCCCCTCACCTTCCACCACCCTGAGCAGTGGGCTTAATGACCCCCATTCTCCAGGCGAGGAACTGAGGCTCAACTTGCCCAGGTGCCACACAGGCAGACAAGTAGAGGCCAGATTCCAACCCCCTCTGCTCATCTACCCAGCTCCCAGAGAAGAGAGGGGCTCCATGACACAACCAGGACTGTCCGTGGGTAGAAGTGAGCAGCCTTGAAGAAAGGGAAGTAGTTCCCTAAGGGCAGAGCCAGACCTGAGGTCTGCAAATGGGAGTGAACCAGGAAAGCAGAAACCTTTAAACTTGAGCCAAGACAAGAATCTGTCATCTGCATTTTCCAGGTAACAGTGTGCACTCCAAGAGAGCTGTTCTCTGTGCTTGTCCACTGAGCGGGCTCTAAGAGCATGACACTTATCAAGGTAGGTGAGGGGAAATATGAAAAGGCTGCAGTCTTTTTTTAAAGCATTATATTTATTTATTTGTGAAGAGAGAGAGAGAACAAGAACGAGAACACCAGGGCCTCTTGGTGTGGTGAATGAACTCCAGATGCCTGTTCCACTTTGTACACCTGGCTTTACGTGGACACTGGGAAATCAAACCTGGGCTGGCAGGCCTTACAAGCAAGCTGGTTTCATCGCTGGCCCATCTCCCTAGCCCCTTAAGTCTTAATATTTAGCTAGTTTTATAATTTTTTTTTGAGACAGGGTCTCATCATGTAGCCCAGGCTGGCCTCAAACTCATGTTCCTTCTGTACTTCCGTATCAGACTCTTAAGTATTGGGATCATAAGCAAGAACCAACCTGCATAGCCATTCTAAACTTCTTTTGATTGTAAAATTATATGTGGCCATTGCAGAAAATTCAGGAGAAAAATTAATTATAAAGGAAAATATCCTGTCATTGACCACTTGCAGACACTTATCAAAGCATTAAGGCATCCAATCTTCTTTGTACAATTTTAAAACAAGCATAAAAGTATATATATATATATATATATATATATATATATATATATATATGTAGTCTAAAGTGTATATATATATATATATATATATATATATATATATATATATCACTTAGTAACCTTTCTTCCCTTAATGCTCTAGTATGCATATTTTCCAGTATTTTCAAAAGTGCTCTTGGAAAAGAACTTTTGCTCCTCCATTATCATTTAATTCCTCCTTTGTTAGACATTGGGATGACTGGGAGTCCATACCCTTGATAGCTCACCTGGCAGGCTAACCACTAGGACCCTCAAAACAGCAGGGCCACTGTCTATGTTATACATACACTACACACTGTTGATAAATATCTCTAGTATCAACCAACCAGACTCAGAATTAGTGTCTGCAGATGGTATTCATAGCTACCTCACATTCTTTGGTTCTTCTAATAGAATCAGTTCAAACGGGTCACAGACCTTCCATTCTAGAAAGATGAGTCATTGTGGGATTCACTTATATGTTCCTCACCCAAACATGTTCTTTTCATATGCACATGTATGGGCACAAACAGCCACACTGGGTTCCGCAGAGAATTACAAAATGGGCCTTTTACCCCCGAGGCTCCATAGCAGCAGTGCGGCTGTTCATAGATCCTGCTGCCACCTGGGACCACAGCGAGGAACCTTGGCTTATAGCTTGGTCTCCACTGGCTCTGGTTTCTAGAATGTTCATGGTTATGAATAAAATTATTTGGATGGTATTGTCAGCAGAACAGGAATCATCATGCTTGTATCCCTTCCATTGGCAAGAGAGAGAGAGAATGTGAGTGCCTGACCAGTCAGGGAAGGCAAGGAAGGGCAGACTTAAAGACTGATGGAGCAGGGTTTTAAGGAAATAAGAAATAAGAAAATGCTAGTGTCCTATAACAAAGATCATTTGTGAATTTATAAGTCATTGTTATCTTTATCAATTTTAGGAGCACTGTCACCTGAAAAGAGAAAGTTGATTGAGAACACCTGTTTTCAAATACCTAAAACCAAGCTCCGTTCTTGTCTCTGAAGGCCTGAGAAGGAGCCTCTTTCCATACAGTATCCCTCCTTCCCTCCCACTCCTTTCTCACTCTTGCTCTCTAACTCTGAAACCTGGAGCATAAAAGTAGGCTGAGATCAGCAGTTAAAGGCGTTTGCTTGCAGAGCCTGCTGGCCCAGGTTCAATTCCCCAGTACTGATATAAAGCCAGATGTACAGTGGTGCATGCATCTGGAGTTCAGTTACAGGGTAAGAGGAGGCCATGATGTACCCATACACGCTCTCTTTTTCTCTATGCTTGCAAATAAATAAATAAAATTATAAAAATGTGGGCTGATATCAGAAGAAATCAGTTCTTATCTCACCCTGTCACTGAATCTCCATTGGGATTTGGGCAGGTCTCTATCTTTCTCTGGTCTATTTATCATCTGCAAAGACAGTCATGTATATTTCCAATTTCCAATTTCCAATTTGTGTTCAAAGGTACTTTGTTGTTCCACCAATATTAGAGTTGAGTTTTAAACAAATACATATCTCTTTTTAAAATTACACCCTAAGCCAGGTGTGGTGGCTTTAATCCCAGCACTTGGGAAGCAGGTGTAGAAGGATTGCCTTGGGTTTGAGTCCACCCCAAGACTACATAGTGAATTCCAGGTCAGTCTGAGCTAGAGTGAGACCCTACCTTGAAAAAATAAATTATACCCAAATAACACTTGTATGCTATCTATCAAATTTTAACTCAAATCCTCAATGTACTAATTTGATTTTTAGCTCTCCTCACGATTTATTCTGCCACTTTTAATTTATTTTTAATTTTTTATTATTGACAACATATTCTGCCATTTTTTTAGCTCAAAAATAACCTTACTCTTTTCAGTTGAAAAATACTTAAAACTTAAAATATAGTTTTAGAAAGGAACTGAAGCTGGGCAAGATGGCACATGCCTTTAATCCCAGCACTCAGGGGGCAGAAATAGGAGAATCTCTGTGAGTTCCAGACCAGCCTAGGCCTACAGAGTGAGTTCCAGATCAGCCTGGGCTAGAGTGAGACCCTACCTCAAAACAAACAAACAAACAAACAAAAAGAGCTGTTACACATTTGCCATAACTTAATCTTTATGGTCAAGATTTTCTTAGTACTATGAAGTCAACAGTGCTTAGAAATAAGCAGGTAAATATTCCACAGAATAATCTCAGGATCTCATTGACTATCTTTGTAACTAAATGGTTAAAACAAACGAATGGAGTGAATTTATACTGCATAGCATAGTCCAATACCGGTGCCTCTTTAGGTGTGTGTATATTGTGTGTGTGTGTGTGTGTGTGTGTGTGTGTGTGTGTGTGTGTGTGTGTTGATTTTCATACATATTTCATTTCCTGTAAGATTTTGTTATTTGACAAAGTATTCTGGGACTAGAGAAATGGCTCAGCAGTTAAAAGTGCTTCAAAGCCTGATGGCCCAGGTTTGATTCTCCACTACCCATATAAAGCCAGATGCATAAAATAGTGTATGCATCTGGAGTTCATTTGCGGGGGCAAGAGGCTCTGGCCTGTTCTCTCCCTCTCTCTCCTTGCAAATGAAAAATAAAAGTTAGGCTGGAGAGATAACTTAGCCATTGAGGCACTTGCCTGTGAAGCCTAAGGACCCATGTTCGACTCTCCAGATCACTTGTTAGCCAGACACACAGGGATGAGGCAAGTGTAAGGTCGCACATGCGCATCTGGAGTCCAATTGCAGTGGCTGAGGCCCTGGTGCACCAATTCTCTCTCTCTCTCAAAAAATAGTAAATTATTCTGCTATATCATTATTTCTGAGATCCTGTCAGACCAACAGTATGTAAGTTATATTTTTACATGTGCAACAAAACATATCTGTGGCCCTGTGAGCATAACAGCAGATGCTGATGACCATTAATGGTTTTAGTTTGAGGAAGGGAGTTTATAATAACCATTGTTAAAGAATCCCAATTAATCAGTTGGATAATTATTTTCTCCACTGTGTGGCTTCTGTTAAGTTGTCAGCAGAAACACATTATTGCATATTTGGGCAAAAGAAATTGACTTGGAGTTTCTGGAAGCTGGTCTAAACGCTAATTACCAAGGCTGAAGAATTCCACCCCAGGGGATCTTAGGAAATAGGGTTAGGGTGATTGCTCAATTGATCGCTCTAAATTAAATTACAAAGCGCTGCCTCTAAACTTGGCATACAGAAATTTTGTTGGTGTATGCATTTTGTCTGTTTCCCTATGACTTTATAAAATGACCACCCCCAATATAGTCAGTGAAGTAAAACTAGGAAATTGCTTATACCCAAGGCCTAATAGGATGAGGAAGAAGTTATTCTTTTTAAAATATTTTTATTTATTTATTTGAGAGGTAGAGAGAGAGAAAGAGGCACATAGAGAGACAGAGAGAAAATGGGCATTCTAAGGCCTCGAGCCACTGCCAGTGAACTCCGGACACAAGCAGCACCATGTGCATCCGGCTTACATGGGTTCTGGGAAATTGAGCCTGAGTCCTTAGGCTTTGTATTCCCAGGAGCAACTTTGACACTAAATAGAGACCCAGGGAAGCATAAGTTGACCCTCTTTTAAGGTCAGCATCCCAACATGTGTGTCCCTTGTGGTTGGTTTTGTTGGTGGTGGCTTTTAATATTTTATTTATTTATTTATAAGCAGAGAGATACAGACAGAAAGAGAGCGAGAGAGAAATGGACAGACAGATAGACAAGAGTATGCGAGCACCAGGGCTTCTAGCCACTGCAAACAAACTCCAGATGCATGTGCTGCTTTGTGCATCTGGCTTTACGTGGGTACTGGGGAGTTGAACCTGGGTAGTTAGGCTTTGCAGGCAAGCACCTTAACCTCTGAGCCATCGCTCCAGCCCCATGCCCCTTGTTTAATTGCTCTTATTTTGTCAGAAGCTTAATGTTCTGAGCCACAGATCTGGTCTGGACCTGGCTGAGCAGAGAACATGGTAATCGATCAGGTTCAGACTATAGTGGTCCAAGGCAGAATGGCCCTCGTGGTTAATAGTGTGCAGGTGTCCACTTGGGTCACTGGTAACTAGCCTCAGTCTTGAACCTTCACAGTGAGACCAGGGGGGCTGCTATACCCACCACCCTCTTGATAGCTGCCTTTACGTTTTTGGCAGTGAGGGAGGGGGTTGTGGCTCTGGAAGTAGAAATTAGGGCCTTGTGGATAACTGAGCAAGTGCTCTACCATCAAGGCACATCCTCCAGCCACACTCTTATGTTCTTCATGCCTGAGGGAAAGATTATCTGTATCCACCATGCCACCCATCTGTCCTCCCAAGCCCCTCTTCCCCCCCGTCAATGGCTTTCAAAGTCTGTCCCTGGACCGGCACTATCAGCTTCACTTGGGAATTTGTTGGGAATGTAGATTCTCAAGTCTCACCCCATGCCCACTGAACCAGGAACTTCAGATGGGTCAGCTATCTGTGCATTAACAGGGCCCCCAGGGGATTCCCACGCTCACTCAGGTTGGAGGCCCTGTGCTCTAGGGAATGGCTCACATGCACAGGGTACCATCCAGTGGCTCTATCTTTATCTTGCTCAAGTCACACCAGTTGACTTGGGAAGAAGCTTGGTCTCGTTTGGTATCGGTTCCTGACAGTCTCTTCTTGCTTGTTGTGGATGATCTGGCAGAATCATGGCTGCTGTCCTCCCTCCCCCTGGCCTTAACACAGACACACAGGCAGGCATTCAGACATGCACCTGCCAGGACACTGCTCAACTGGCTACAATAGTGAAAAAACTCGCTGCTCCCAGTTGAATATGCTTGGTGAGAGTCCATTCGACAAGCCCCCACCTCCTGACTACAACCCCCATGGTTACCTGAACATTGGGACCAACTGCAGGTCCCCTCCCCAAACCCTAATTTACTGATCATGGCTCAGCCCAGCTATCAGGATTCATTATATATATTATTTATTTATTTTCAAGGAGAGAAAGAGAAGAAAGAATGGGTGCTCCAGGGCCTTAGCCACTGCAAATGAACTCGGGATACATGAGTCACTTTGTGCTTCTAACTTTACATGGGTACTGGGGAATCGAACTTGGGTTGTTAGGCTTTTCAGGCAGGTGCCTTAACCACTGAGCCATCTCTCAACCCCAGGATTCTTTAAAGCATCCCAAGCAGGTCTATGCATACAGCTGAGCTGAGAATCACTATAATGTCAAGGGTGCCTGAAGGAACAGAAGATGCCAATGGGCTGTGGGGGGAGAGCCCAGTGGCTAATAAGAGAGGTGGCTCCTGGGTCAGCTGTTAGAGGGTGCCTCCTCTCCAGCAAGGCTTCCCCTGGGTCCTTCCTAGCATCTTGTCTCACTAAGATAGCCTCTACTCTTAGAAGCATCTTCCTTCTTCTTCTGGGACCATGAGGTCCATAGCGAGTGACTCCTGTGTTTTTCTAACTTGAATCAACTCAAGCCCTAGTCTAAAAAAAAAAAAATTAATCATATCAGGGCTGGAGAGATGGCTTAATGGTTAAGCGCTTGCCTGTGAAGCCTAAGGACCCCAGTTCGAGGCTCGATTCCCCAGGACCCACATTAGCCAGATGTACAAGGGGGTGCATGCATCTGGAGTTTGTTTGCAGCAGCTGGAGGCCCTGGCGCGCCCATTCTCACTCTCTCTATCTGCCTTTCTCTCTCTGTCTGTCACGCTCAAATAAATAAATAAAAATAAAAAAATCAAATGGGGATTATAAGGAAGCTAGCTTCTCCTGACTCACCCCTGGCCTCAAACTTTCAAACATTCAGGTCTGTCCTTTCTTTCCTTCTTTCTTTCTTTCTCTCTCTCTCTCTCTCTCTCTCTTTCTTTCTTCTTCCTTCCTTCCTTCCTTCCTTCCTTCCTTCCTCCCTTCCTTTCTTCTTTCTTTCCTTTCTTCCTTTGTTTTTTCTTTTTAGTTTTTGGAGGTAGGGTGTTGCTCTAGCCTAGGCTGAACTGGAACTCACTTTGTAGTCCCAGGCTGGGCTCAAACTAACAGCGTACTCCTACCTCAGCCTCCTGAGTGCTGGGATTAAAGGTGTGTGTCAGCACTGCTGGCAGAAAGACAGACAATGGGACACAGATGCATGGACGCGTGCACTACTTTGTGCTCCTAGCTTTACCTGGATACTGGGGAATCAAATTCAGGTTGTTAAGCTTTGCAAGCAAGTACCTTAACCGCTGAGCCATCTCTCCAGCTCAAGCATGTCTTTATTTAGTTCTTTAACTGATAATTTCCATGATTCTATATGATATACTTTACTTGCCTTTTTTTAATTGTGTGTGTGTGTGTGTGTGTGTGTGTGTGGTGGGTGGGTGGCGGTGAATTGCTGCTGATTAAGAGAAAAGAGAAAAGATGAGAGTGATTTGAATAGGAAAGGGGCAAATCTAGCTTCCTTCCCCATTAAGTAATTGACATTATGCCCTAAAATTACTTTCTGATAAGTCCTTACTACCCTCCCTGGGAAGCAAACACTATTGTTGGCACTTTTGAATTTGGTAATAATCGATACCTTTTTTCTTTACGTGTGTATGTGTGTGCACGTGTGATGTGTGTTGCACGTCTGTGTGCAGGTGCCCATGCACGTGAAATAGGTGTGTGTGGAGGCCAGAGGGTAACATTAGGTGTCTTCCTCAATTGTTCTCCGTCAGTTTTTCTTGAGACCGGGTCTCTCACTGAACCTGGTGCTCTGTGACTGGGCTACCATAGCTGGCCAGCAAGCCCAGGATTCTCCTGTTGGCCCTGCCAGTGCTGGGGCCACAGGAATGCACCATTATACCAGGCTTTTGCATGGGTGCTGGGGAGTGAACTCATGTTTGCCCAGCAAGCACTTTACTGACTGAGCCATCTCCCAGCCCTAATTATCACCTTTTAAAGAGCATGCATTTATTATCCTTAATATTAAGTTCTTATATTCATTAGCTTTGACTTCTATTTCTCCTTTCATCAACTTTAAGATTTAGAATTTCTGCATTGGAAAGACCTTACTTAGATAACTTTCTATGTGTCACAGAGAGGGATGGGGAAGACAGAACATAATATTGTGAAGGAATGGCCACGATGAGTTGCCTTGGTAACAGCATCCCTGTGGAAATGACACCTGGGGAGGTTGGGGAAACAGGAGGGCTGCTGTCAGCTTGTCTGATAAGGCATTGCATGGGGTCAGAGGAGGGAAGAAGGCCTCCAGATGGGAACTGCATAGCAAGGGTCAGGCTAGGTGTCTGGGAACAAAGTCACACTTGTCATTGGCATCAGAAGCATCCGAAACTGTTGAGTCAGGCATGCTGAGGCCTCAGGGTCACAGAGAGAACAGAAGCAGCTTTGGGGACTGGGGCATTTCTCTAGTGACATCATTTCTTACCCCGCTACCGAGAAGGACTCTAGTACTTCCCTCACCATTCCCCTGCAACCCAGGAAATGGTCTCTAAGAGGTAGTCTTTCAGGGACCAGAAACATCGTCCCCAAATAGGCAAGGTAATTCCTACCTTTCATAACCAAGATCTAGATTTTCATACAGATAAAGCTGAAACTACAGACGCTCTGGGGAAAGAAACCAAACTCAGATCTTGACGCAGGCAGTGAAGCAAAGAGTGGGCGTGTTTGAAAGGAGAAGAGGGGCCACTGCCAAGGAAGAAAGGAGCAGAAAGCACCTGGGAACCGGGCTGACTCATGCGTCACCATTTGCATCCTCCCTCACTCCCACCTC
Source organism: Dipus sagitta (assembly GCA_036346955.1). NCBI lineage: Eukaryota > Metazoa > Chordata > Mammalia > Rodentia > Dipodidae > Dipus > Dipus sagitta. The sequence continues at coordinate 40,932,035 of CM070771.1, forward strand.
TGCCCCAGGCGCTCTTCTGAGGTTCAGCCATGTAGTGGAGAACTGGGAATGGAGTGAGAATTCACAGGGGAGAGCCATCTCCAGGGAGGATGGGAAGGAGAGATCTTGCGGCCAGGAAAGAATGAGATGGAAGTGATGGAAGGTGAGGATGGCCAAAGACAAGTCTCAGGAGGCAAGGGATCTTTCTTCTAGGCATCCAAAGCGATGGGATGAAGAAGGAGGGATGAATGCCAGCATGCTTTCCAAAATGACCTAGAAATTCCCGGAGCACCACCCATGCTCCACATTGGGAGAGATGACTGTGCTGTGCTGGAGTTGGATGAAAGCTGGGCACATAAGAGTCCATGAAGGATCGTGTGTGATTATTAAACACTGTGCATAATCCTTTGACTCTGGCAGCGGGAGCCACAGTCATCTTTCGTTTTTAATCGGAGTGGCTTCCCTGCCTCACAAGTGGAAGCAGCAGAAGGGCCATCTCTTGTCAAAGGCCTGAGCGCTTTGTGAGCTTCTGTCAACTTGGTTGCGTCATTTAGCACATGGGCCCCATGGTGCGATCGCCAAGACAGCTGTTAGCAAGGGTCCAGGGGCAGAGCTTAGTAGTTAAGATCTGGTAGTCGAATGCCAGCAGGCATCTGGCATTTGAAGCCCTGCTTTGCCCCATTCTAGCTGTGTAGACTTGAGCAAATTTCTTAACCAGCCTGTGCCTCAGTTTCTTCATTTGAAGGACAGCGGTGAAGCACAGGGTGGTAGACTGGTCCAAGAACTGTCAGAAAGTCATGCAGTGCTCTCTCTGCCAGGACATCAGCTGTGTCAGATCTCCTCATCCTCACAGGACAGAAGGAGACACCTCCTGAGGCTTGGGCTCTCCCAGTGCAGAATCAAAGCATAGACGTTTCCCGTGCAGGCTTATCCCCCACCCCGCCTCATTTATCTTCTTGTGGCTCAAGGTCCATCCCCTCCGCCATGTCTCTGTCCCTCTAGCAACAGACTTCTCGTGGTCATGTACTGACCCCCTGCCCAGAGCTCTCTTCATGTCTTAGAAAGTCTCCATTTAAATACCATTCCTTTAGGGGGCCTGCCATTGTTCCCCAAAGTAATTGTCTTCTCGTAGCCCCTACTCTCCGCATTGTGTGCTTTTCCATCAGACACTTGTGATGAGCCATGGCCTATTTGTATGTCACATTGACCCCTCCACTCCCGAACTGTAAGTTCTGTGGGACCAGGGACTGTGTCTGTCTTATTTGCTTCTGAATCCCACTGCCTGGTGCATAGAGAAACTCAATGAATACTGCATGAAAGTATTAAATATTCAATAATGCTGCAGGCGAGTGCTTTGGACAGTGGAAAGTTGCTTTGCAGATGTGTTTTCATCTGACTTTTATCTGTGTCCATGGAATTACCAAACTATAAAAGAGCTGTCTACAACAGCTGAGGCTTCCAGAAGAATTGACCAAAACAATGTGTAAGGTTCATGGTCTTACTATGAGTGAATATTCCTTGTGGGACATGCAGTCTCTATTGCAACTACTTGACAATGTCTTTGTAGAACAAAAGCAGCCACTGACAACACCTAAATGGATGGGTACAGTTGTGTTTCAATAAAACTTTATTTATAAAAATAGGTGGTGGTTGAGATGTGGTCTAGGGTCATTGTTCCTGATGAAGAGAGATAGAGAAGTGAGCCTGAGCGGATGGCTTATCTCCAATTACGATTAACAGCCTGAATTTAGCATCCTGGATTGGTCAGTGTGATGATCTGAAAGCTGGAGAAGGCCTGGAGACATGGCTCAGTGGTTAAGGCACTTGCCTGAAAGCTGGCAAGAAAAGAGAAGTGAGCCCTCAAGGGAATGCACGCAATGACTGTCTGCCTTTGATCTGGCTTGAGCTGGACTTGCAACTGCTGTTTGATGTTCTGCCTGCAAGAGATAGTAGTCAGTTACCAGGCTTCTACTGTCACTCACCTTCTCTGAACAAGGCTCGTTCCCTGCTCCAGACTCACATGCTCATGCAGCCTATCACCCCTCATGTGTGTGCAACACGCGTGCACGCACGCGTGAGAGAGAGAGAGAGAGAGATTCCAGCTGACCTCCCTTTGGCCAGTCTTGTGCCTCAGCTCCTGGGAGCTGTCCCTCTGTGGCTCACCACAGTGTTAGCTGTTCAGATTTGTCCCTCATCTTGTTCTCCTCAGGCCTCTTGCTGTCATCCCGTGCACCTGATGGAGGTTCCTCCAGCATGTCACATCCTCTGGGGAATATTTCTTTAGGGGTCACTTCCTGAAGCCCCACTTCCAAGCGTTTTCCACTCTTGGGCCCCAACCCCAGCCCCAGCCCCACCATTCGCCTCCATTCACTCATCAACTTCGTATTGTCTACTGTGTGCTAGGAGCTGTCCACAGCTGGGGACATGGGTGTAACGTAGTCACAGTCTAACGGGAACAACAACCCACCAAGAGATGGAAGCTTGGCCTGGCCTGGTGGCGCACGCCTTCAATCCCAGCACTTGGGAGGCCAAGGTAGGAGGATTGCTATGAGTTCAAGGCCAGCCTGGAGCTACAGTGAGTTCCAGGTCAGCTTGGGCTAAAGTGAGACCCTACCTCAGGGGAAGAAAAAAGCAGCAGCAGCAGCAGCAGCCTGCTAACTGCCGTAGATGTGCACTGTGAGTGAGAAAGGGAGCGTGAAGTCTGGAAGCCGTCCTTTCCCTTGAAAAAGTGATATCTAGGCACAGCACAGGTAGGGTGGCTCTAAATACCAAGAGGAAAGTGTCTCATGTCAGTGGTCTTTCACGGTCCAGGAATATGGCAAATGAGGGAAGATTCCCCCTAACCTGTGTGGCTGCAGTGTAGGGTGCAGTTCATGAAGAGATTGGAGAGAAGGGGGTACTGTGGCAGAGCCTTGATCCTGAACCCCTAGGTAGTGGAGACCTATTCAAAAAATGTTGAAGTAGGAGAATGAAAAGAATAGATGCTTTGGAAATAAAATAGAAAGGAAGGTGGTTTGGAGAGGACACAGGAGATGGCAGAGAGCCTTAAGGGACTGAATGGCTCTGTCTCTCCTTCAAATAAATAAATAATAAAGCCTCGGATTTCAAGGAGCCTTGAAAACCAGCCCAAGCCAGGCTCCTGAGCGACTCCAGGCTTATGCACTGCCCTCCCCTTGAAGCTAACCTCATCCCAATGCCACAGGGCCAGGGCATCTTGGGACCTGAAGGAGAAGACGTGGCAGTGGGCTTCCTGTACATTTTCAGCCTGTTCATTGAAGGATGCCACCAGCCCTAGTGTTCTTGAGACGGGGAGGTAAAAGCGAACGGTTCTCTTACCCTGCTGCCGCCTCGAAGACAGTCGGGATATGTTGAGGATGTCCAGGAGCTGTGTCTGTGTGGAGGAGAGAAGGTTTTACCTTTCTTTAACCCTTTTGGATCACTGGGGTCACAGCCCTGGGAGGGGCCACAGCCAGGCCTTGGAAGGAGGTGGAAAATACAAGAAATCCAGGCTCAAAGAGCCCCTGGGTGCAGGTGCCAAGCTCTTTCCTGTCTGTGCTCCACTTGCTTTTGCCTACCACTGAAAGGATCAGAGAGGTTCTTGGCCCTAGGAGCCAGGGGGAGCAGAAGGTTGAATGGGACCCGCCCTTCATGCAGCTACAGATCCATAGGACAAGGCAGTTCTCTCCATCACCTTTGGCTTAATTTCAAAGAAACAGTTTCTTTAAAACTGAACAAAGGAAAGAGGCTAGCCTTGGTCCCAGGTCCTCTGGCTGGGTCCTGGCCAGCCCAAGTCTTCCAGGAACACTTGGCTCAACCCTGCCCAAAGCCATTCCACAGTCGCCTTAGCCTCTCCCAGGCCCAGCCACTTGAGTCACCCCAGCCTGTCTATCTGCCCACACCTGGGATCCTACTGTGCAATTTCACATTCAGAACTGAAAACAATTTACATCTCAACTTGCAGAAAGAAAATGGTTTTGTTGATGGTAAAATAAAGCTTAGTTCTAAAATCAGCCTTCTTCCCTCCCATAAGGTTCCCCCTGGATGGTGGGGTTTGGTTCTGTTCCCTCCCACCTCCCCCAGTGAGCAGAATTGCACTCAACTTGCTTTAGGTAAGACGTGACCCCTGCTGCAGAGGCAGCTTCCCAGCCAATCTTGACCTGATCCCAGCATCCCTATCCCTCTCCAGCCACTCTTGCCACTTCCCTCATGTTCTAGAGAGCAGCTCCGAGCCAAAGGTACAGGAAGCCCGCTGCCATGCCTTCTCCTTCAGGCCCCAAGTTACCCTGGCTTGTGGCATTGGGATAAGGTTAGCTTCAAGAGGAGGTCTGGGGCTGCAGAGATGGCTTAGTGGTTAAGGCGCTTGCCTGCGAAGCCTAAGGACCCAGGTTCCATTCTCCAGGTCCCATGTAAGCCAGATGCACAAGGTGGCACATGCATCTGGAGTTTGTTTCCAGTGGCTAGAGGCCTTGGCATGCCCATTTTCTCACTCTCTTACCCTCTCTCTGTCTCAAATAAATAAATTCAATTTTTTAAATTAAAAAACAGGAGGTCTGTATGTAAGCCTGGAGTAGCCCAGAAGCCTGGGTTGGGCTGGTTTCCAAGGCTTCTTGAAACCTTAAGCTTATTTATTTATATATTTATTTATTTATTTATTTGCAAGGAGAGGGAGACAGAGAGAGTGAGTATGGGTGTGCCAGGGCCTCTTGCCCCCCTGCAAACCTCCATATGCATGTATCACTTTATGACTCTGGCTTTTTACATGGGTACTGGGGAATTGAATCTGGGCCAGCAGACTTTGCGAGCGTTTTTAACCACTGAGCCATCTTTCTACCCCAGTCCTAAGGTTCTTTATCTGGAGTGGGCAGGAAGAAGGAGAGGTTCAGGAATGCTCTGCTGTGTTGCCATCCAGCCCACTACCAGCCAGACTCTGGACCGTGCTGGCCCGGGCATCTGCCTTTGCAGGATTCCCAGCCAGTAGGAAGCACCCCCATAGTGCAGAGATAATGAAAATACTCCAGGCTACTCCCCCCCCCCACACACACAAAAGAGGCTCAAAACAGATTTGTAGCTCATCAAAACAAAAGAGGCCACTACTGTCCTCTCGCCATGTGAAGGCCACTTGTATTGAAGGAATGTCTTGATATGCTCAAAGAAAGGGTAACTCTTTGGCCCTAGAGCCCAGTGCAGGTCACTGTGGAAGGTGTTAGGTTTAGTACATTGAGCTGTGCTCATGACTCTTTCCTCCAACTTGCACGTTTTACCTGGGGAAGTGTATTTATATTGCTGGCCTTCTGTTCTGCTCCCCATGAGAAGGTGGGCAGGGGGTTGTGCTCCCCCCACCTTCATGGAGACGAGGCCCTTGGTGGAGAGCTCAGAAGTGATGCAGAACTAGAGCCCAGACCTCCTGGCTCCCACCCTCAGCCGTGATAGCCCTGAGTGGCCAAGGAGCTGTGGATCTCCCACAAGCTGTCACAAGTCACTTCTGTTAACTTGTAGGCAAGGAGATGCGATCACCAGGAAGGGAGTGCTTCCTTCTGCTCTAGAAATGGTTCTTTTGGCCTCTGAACGCACCCCTGTAAATGATTAGCCTCTATGGGAAGAGCCGGGGCAGCCATGCGCACATGTTAGCTGGATAATGGGCAGCGTGACTAGTGGGAAGTGAGTGCTCTGTGGTTCTGTATGTAAGAGAACTGAGGCCAGCATATGCATCAGGTAAGGCCTGGGAGTTCTCATGTGTGCTGCATCCCTGTGGGGAGGAGAGAAGTGAGTACTGCCTGCGTGTCTCCACCATTGATGGCTTGGAGGGTGGCACTCCCCAAGACACCGTTAGAGATAGAGGAGAGTATACAGAGAAGCATGTGGTGAAGGAGCCCCTTCCCTCTAACACCGAGCTTCCAGCAACACGGCACACCTGCAATCGAAGCTGGAGCAGAAAGAGACAAAAGTGACCCGAGAAGGGGTGACAGGGAGGCACAGCCTGAGCAGATCAGCTGGTCTGGGAAGGGAAAGGAGACATCCCGGGAGGTCTTAGAGAAGGAGGGAAATGAAAGCTTAGGGCTAAGGGATGAGTAAGAAGGCCCCGGGGAAGAGGAGGGAAGTCCCTGGGAGCATGACATGGTCACTGGGCATCTTGCATGGTGCTGAGTACACTTCAGGGGTTAGAGATGTTCAGGAAGGGAGTCAGTCCCCGGGGTGACTTAGGAAAGCAGGACACATCCTGCTTTTCCAAGGAATGGGGAAAGTGACCTAAAGGAAAGCTGGCACTCTCCTGTGACAAGAACAGAGGGGCACGCTCTGCCCTGAAGAGCACTGCACTGGCGTTAGATTAGACCTGAGGTTCCACGCTGTAGCAATGTGAGCTCAGGAGGTCACGTCACCTCTCTGCAAAGTGATGAGAGGAAGAGGAAGATGACACCTACAGTGGCCCTCTGCACCCAGCCCTGGGCTGTGTAGTGTTGAGTAGCGGTGCAGGGACACCACACCCCTGTGTTCGTCGGGTCTGGTGCTGTTCCATGCACTCAGCAGAGCTTCGGTAAATACTGAGTTGGACGGCACGCTTGTAAACAAGGCAGCCACGGTCCCAGAAGCAAGGAAGGAGTGTATCACAGTAATGAGCGCAGGAGCCCAGGGAGTCAAGGGCGTGGATGCAGACAGTCCCATCTGAGCACTAGCTCCAAGCAGTGAGCAGATGCTTGACCTCTGGGGTGCTATATGAGAAGGGGCTCATTTCTCTGGCTTATCAAGAAGAAAGGGGTGAGGATTGATTATGTTTAAAAACAACTTTAAATACATATTTACTTAAAAGAGATTATGGTGGTGCACGCCTTTAATCCCAGCACTCGGGAGGCAGAGGTAGGAGGATCACCGTGTGTTCGAGGCCACCCTGAGACTACATAGTGAATTCCAGATCATCCTGGGCCAGAGTGAGACCCTACCTCAAAAAAAAAAAAAAAAAGAGAGAGAGAGAGAGAGAGAGTATGGATACACTAGGGCCTCCTGCCACTGCAAACATGAACTCCAGATATATGCATCACTTTGTGAATCTGATTTTACATGGGTGCTAGAGAATCGAAACCTGGGCCATCAGGCTTTGTAAGCAAGTACTTTTAGGGGCTGAGCTATCTCTCCAGCCCAGGATTGATTATTAATGTCTGCCACAAGCACAGTCTGGGACAACAGTACACATGACATATTATTTTTTGGTCTAAAATCAAGATAATGCTGACTCCTGTGGCTACAAACCAGGAATCTTTGAACATGTGTGAGGAGGAAGTGATGAGCCCTTGAGTTTGGTAAGAAAGATGAGATGCTAATACTGGACCCTTCCAGAGACAGGAACCTTTCGCTTTTCCACAATGACACAATACATGTGGACTCGCAGACAGAAATCTGTGAGTTTATGGAAAGCACCAGGGCCTGTAGCACCATTTAACAGTAAGTGCTGGAAAATTCCAGGCAGGCTCTGCCTCCTAGAAGCTTGCCTCCTAACTGATGGCTTTCCTTGGCCCAACATGGCCCAACATGGCCCAACAAAGCCAGCCCCAACAGGTGTCACCTGTTAGCTGCCAAAGTCATTATTGCACTGAATTAGTTTTGAAAAAAAAAAATGAACAGCTGGATGTGGTGACATACAATTGTAATCCCAGCCTCTGAGAGGCTGATGCAGGAGGATCACAAGTTTTAGTTCAGCATGGCTATACAGCAAAACCCTGTATCAACCTACATTCCACCCAAAGAATAAAAAGAGGAAAAAAGGAAGCTTCTGTTATTCTGGGTTTCCTTCCTTTAAAGGGACAGTGAGAAGTCTCATCTTTAACCTACAAAGGTCAAATGTAGGAATCATCCAAAATCAAGACTGATCCACCACCTTCCCAAACCCTTGGTGAAGCCAGATTCCCAGCCTCCTTGTTGGGCAGGTGTCTCTTCCCAGATGACACTGTCTCCATGGAGACCAGCACCCACACTTCACATGTGCGGACCTGGTCTGATCCCCCTCCCCCAGCTTTGCTCTGCTGGGGCTAGAACTCCCATGAGGCAGCTGGGATTTCTCTCTCTCTGCTATTTCAGTGCGCTGGGAGCTCTGGGAAGTCTTTGTTCTGGCTGGTTACATAATGTTCTGGAGAGAAAGCCGTGCATGGCCTGCGAGCTCAGGGGTTTTGCTCTCTGGCAGGTGGTGACTCCCACCTCAGGTCTCATGTTGCTCCTGAAAACTGTTTGCTCCCAGCCTTCTATTGCCTTCCTCTTATCCCCCACTCAGTGAGTTAAAGACACAGGGGTTCCCTCCTGCTTCCCTCTCAGTAAGATCCCTTCAGGCATGTTCTCAAAGAAACTGTGTAAGGGAACTGCAACCCAAGGTAGATGGTACAGCTGCCTCGAAGGAACATGAACTCAAAGCTCCTCCATGATCTCTCTTGACAAGAAAGCTGTGGGGAGGAGGTCATAGATACGGCTCAGCTACTCAAGGCTGTCAACAAGTTCCCTTGTTCAGATGCCAACTTCAGGGTGTCGGCACTAGTCCCCAGGCTTTACCCCGTGTGGTCTCAGGATGGCTACTGGAACACCAACATCACTTTCTCCACAAAGGAATCCAGACAGATTTTCCTGTTTCTTCTGGAGGAGAGTTCTACCCTGGGCCCCAGTGAGCTTTCCCTAAAACTTACTGCCCAGGATTGGATCTTGTGACTAAGGAGAACTTGATTATCACAATTGTTTAGACTCAGGTTCTTCAGCAGAGATGGGTTTGAGAGCTGCCATTTGGAAAATGTGTAAGGTCATTGCGAGGACTGAAGTCTCGTGAGAGTCACTGAGTTACAGGCACCGGTGACCTGCTCAGTGCTGTGCTGTCTCTGTTATAAACTGCTCAGTGGATCAGCAGCTATCCGCGGGACTGATAGGGTGTCTTGCTTGGCATTTGGAGACACTGAAGGACATTCTTGGCATCAAGTGAGCCAGGGAAGCTGGTGGGTAACCTCCAAGTCACAGGACAGCACCCCCACAACCGAGAGTGATCTGGATCCAGATGTCCACAGTGCTGAGACCCAGAAGTCGGGCGTAGACCAGGTGTGAGTCTGCTCAGCTAATAGGAGTTTGGGCTCTGCCACCCCGTGACTGAACCAGATATGGCTTCTGTCATACAGAGGAGGCAGGAATGGTCTGGATAAATACCAGTGTCAGCTACAGAGATGCCAAGCAGGACCCTGTGAGTGCCAGCCCCGGCTGTCACAGGCTCAGCAGGTCCGAGGCTCACATTCAGAGAAGAGGATAGGAACAGGCCAGAAGGCAGCAAGGCTATGGTTGGTTGAACCTGAGTTCCCTTTTTGTTTCCCTCATCTCTTCACCTTAATTCAACATCGTGTTCTCAGTTTCTCTTTCCATTTGCTGAGTTTATGAACTGTGGCCTCTATACCAAGGCTGAAAAGGTAGTGCTTCTTGCTGTCAGTGATCCACAAGGTGTACCCATCCCACATTTGCCCCTCACTAAGCCTGAGATGTCATATTTTGCCTGGAAACTTCATGGTGAGGGTCACTCACTTGAGCTGAGGAGATAACAAGGTGGGTTCTGGAGTCACACTGACTTGAGCTTCAGGCTCCTCACTTGATAATGTCTTATGCAAATTGCTTTCCCTGGGGAGGCTCATGGGAGAAAGATGTTAACCTCAGGGCTGTGTGAGACCCGTCTGAACCTCTAGGTAAAACCCTTGGCTCCCAGGAACTCAAGCACATAGTCACTCCATCTACTTCATATCATCTGCCACTTCCCCAAGGCCTGGCAGAAGCATGGGCGTAGGCCAGAGACTTGTCAACAGTACCATAGACTCACAGAGACACATGTACCATTAGCCAGATTGGGAAGCTTCTGGAAAGGAGAAGGGCTCGACCTGAGAAAGCTGGGCTGGGTCCTGGGATAGTGCAACCATACAGGGTACCAGGAAGATAGAGGCCAAGAGGAAGGAGAGGCAGCAAGAGCCTTGGGCCACAGCGCTCTTCAGCATCTTCCAGACAACAAACCAGAGGCTTTAAGGCTGCAACCCTTAATCTTTGTAAATACGTTTGATTGAAATGTACTTGTGCCCATTCATTTGGATGTTAGCAGTTGCGGCTTTTGTGCCACAAAATCATGGTTGAGTAGTTGTGTTGAGTGGTTGCCATAGAGGCTGTAGGTCCTATAAGAATAAAATATTCCCTGACCCCTTATAGAATTCACTTACTGCTCCTCCCTCGCAGAATCATGGGCACTGGGGCCAGCCAGACCCAGCTGTGACTTGAATGGTTCCACCTGGAACTGTGCCATGCACAGCCTGTTCCACTGAAGCTTCAGCCCCACCTGACAGAAATTAGCTACAGGCTTGGGGGTGTTCAGGAGAGGAGGAAGCAGTCTCTGTAAAATGTCAGTGCCTCACAGGAGACGATATTTCCTGCTGAAAGTTGACAGCATGAGGTTTGGGAGGATCTGAGCCGGTGGGGAGGTATGTCTAAATTTAGACTTTCCAAAGCCATTTTGTAAACCACAGCCCCAGGAATCCCAGAAAGGGACAGTTGGCACACGGCACCTCATCTCTGGTTTGCCTCTACTTGTTAAAAGGCGGGATGAATGAGAGAATGATGGATTGGGATTCAGGTACACTGTCAGCGGGAAGCTGAAGTTCCCTGGTTAGGAGTCTTGGGTTAGAAATTTCCATGCCTGTGTCTTATTACAGTGCTTGTCACAGAACTGTGAGAGCCCGAGCTGCCCTTGTGAGAGCTACATGCATTCCTCTTGCTGTGTGTCACTTGAATGCAGCTGAATGGGTGACCTTTGCGTCTCTCACAGACAGCGATGCCAAGTCCTTGGGTTTGAAATTGTACCTGGGATTCTGAGAGCTCTGTCTGAGCCACCATGTCCACATGGAGATGGCCAGGCTAGACTCAAGGAGACGCTGAACCCACTCCATTGCTGGGACACATCCAGGTGTCATCTGACTTTTTTCTGGAGGTGAAAGGCCTTGAGGCTCTTGGCTTATCGTGCCAGAAAAGAGCCGCTGTGCTGAGTCTTATAAATCAGTGCACAAGCGGCAAAGGACAGAGGTTTGCCATGGACATTACCAAGGAGCTGGAGACGGAGACGTAGAAAATGAAGAGGTTTAAGAGGAGATGAGTGACAGCAAACTCAGAGGGGAACAGGATGCTCAGGCAGCTGTCTGGATTGGGGGTGCCGATTCTGAGAGGTAGCAGGTCAGCAGTAGATGATGCTGAGGTGGTGTAAGTGTAGGAAACGGGCTTGCCTGAGTAGATAGTTAGGACTCAGGGTAATAAGGGCCCCTTGAGCAGGGTGCATTCACACAGGCCAGCCATCCAGGAGATATAGCCAACCTGATTGCACAGAAATACTGCGTGGTACCCATGTGCTTCTTTCCACAGTTATTTTCTGTGTGCTCCTTGCACATAAGACTTGTGAAGCTTAGGGGCTGGAGAGATGGCTCAACAGTAATGGCATTTGCCTGCAAAGCCTAATGATCCAGGTTCAGTTCCCCAGTACCCATTGAAAGCCAGATGCCCAAAGTGGCACATGCATCTGGAGTTTGTTTACCTTGGCAAGAGGCCCTGGCATGCCCATTCTCTTGGTCTGTCTCTCTTCTCTGTATATCTCTCTGCTTGCAAATAAGTAAAAGTAAAGATTTGTGAAGCTTAAAGGCTAGTCAAGAGATATATCGATATGAAAAGCTAAATAACATCCCAGAATAGTATATAATAAGTATCAAATCAAAATATATGTGAGTGCCATCAGAATGTGGAAAAGGGAGAGATGTTGAAGAACTGGGACGAACCCTTGTGCTGAGTGATGGGCAGGGTTTATGAAAGTGGGGACAAAACAGGGGGATCTTTCAGGAACCAGAGAGGCACAAGCAAAGAAGGCAGGCAGGAATTTTACGTCTGTTAAGAGACCCAGGAAGAAGGTTGTATACCTGGAGACAAGCCTTCCCGAAGTGACATGTGTCTTACCTGTTCAAGTCTACACTGTGTTAGGTAGAGCGCTGAGAAAGAGACGGGACACACAGGAAAGGTAGTCCCTCCCACAGGAGAGAGGAAGAGGAATGACTTTAAAAATAAATTAAGTACCTCTTAGTTTCTCTCAAATTATCTGCACTGTAGCCTATTGCCAGCAAATCCACCTTCTAGCTGCTTGTGAGCTCAGATGGGCCAGTTCCCATCACTGTGCCACCCAGAGGGACTGAAAAGGGAAGAAGGATTGGGCACCTCTCCTCATAGAGCAAACTGTGTGACTGCCCCCCCCCCCCCCCGGCTACACCTTTGGGGACTAAATAAGGCTTTGAGATAGGACTAAAAGAAGCTCTGGTTTGGGTGGCAGTGCCTGGTTTGGCTACAGGAGCCAGGACAGAATGACACTGTAGGACCAGGCCTGAGGCTGAGGCATCATGGATGGTCCCAGCACTGACTCCGAGAGGCTCATTGGCTCTGTCTATCTTGGCTGCACCAAGCCAGTGCTCACAAAGCCTGTGCCCTCACCTTGGACCTCAGAATCATTGTCTCAGTGGAGATGCGCTTAGCACTAGGACTGGAGGGGTGATGTCAGTCACTAGTGGTGTTGCTTAGTAGTATGTTTACCAGCTTGGCCCTCTCCAACAAAGGCCAGTAGTGACTTCTAGTCAAATGAGCCAAAGAGGACAGTACTGTCTCCCATTTAAGGACCATGGTACTTGTTCACTAAGATATCTTGTCAGTCTGAAGTTCTGTAAGTCTGCGACTGTTTTGCCTCTGGGCCCAATAAAAACTTCAGAGTAAAATTGCTGAAGATTTGACCTGCTGTCAGAAGGCACATCTTACTCAGATGTGAAGGGCTGATGGACAATAGCAATAGCAAGTGACATCTGGAGAGCTGAACATCTACTAGGTTCCAGAGCCTCGGCAAATTTCTTTCATTGGACATCCCCAAAGGAGGCCTAATTATTTATGATTTCATATCAGCTGTGTGCCATAATTTGCCCTCTGAATCTTGGAGCATTGAGTTCATGGTTGTTTTGCTTCCTATGTCATTTGTAGTATCCTGTAGTGTTCAGTTGGGAAAGGGTTCTTACAGGGGCCCTGCAGTGAGATGGGAATGAAGATGAGATGAGAATTCAGAATTGAGCAGAATGGCCACAAAGGGAAGTTCTTCTGTGTACTCATGAACTTTACACACTTAGTGCCACTTCCTTGGAAGTTAACATGTTGCCTTAACCTGAGAGTTTTGAGTTGACATGGCTAGTTTTGTAGGTTTCTTTCTTCCCACTTGTATCCTATACCTGTAATTTGATTTAGTAGCCACCAGAGAGAGACAGTCAAGCCTGGATTTGACCTGCCTCTGAGCAGTTAGGTTTTTCTACTGTCCAGTATACAAAGAATACAGTATAATATAAATAGACTACAAAGAAGCTGGAGAGATGGCTTAGCAGTTAAGGCATTTGCTGGCAAAGCCAGAGGACCTAGGTTCTATTCCCCATTTCCCACATAAAGCCAGATGCACAAGGTGGTGCACGCATCTAGAGTTTGTGGTGGCTAGAGGCCCTGGCACACCCATTCTCTCTCTCTCTTTTTTTCTCTCTCTCACCTCTCAAATAAATAAATAGAATACAGAAAGAATACAAATACAATGTAAATGGAATATAGAAGGGATATAAATATTATATAAATGGAATATTAAAAGTCCTAGTACAACACTTGGAATCTATACCCTAATTTTTAGGCAGAGTCTCTTTTCTATGGGGACTGGTAGGGGCTCATTGTAATTTTCTGTGTGTACTTCTCCCACTTACGTGGAAAGCAGGTAATACAAATGTCATTAAATCTCAATCCAAGTCAAATTCTCTCTTAAAATATTCAAAGGCATTTATAAAAGAAGGAAGGGGCCCATGTGGGAAAGCAAGATTCCCAGTCCCTCATTTTCCGTCTGTCACTAGTTCTTTGCGACTCTCATCCTTCCTAGCTGCACTGATGTGTGTGTTCGGAAAGCATCCCAGATTAATTTTGCAAAGGTCAGAAGGGATGACTCCCACCCTCCGCGTGCGCGAGTTAACCTTGGGGGAGCAGGCAGTGACATAAAAGCCTACCATCTGATGGGCTGATCAAATCGGCGTCTTTCTCCTCTAGCAGGGCAGCGCTGCACCCGGCAGCAGGAGGGTGGCTGAGCAGTGTGAAGGTGGAATCCCCTGAGCAAGCAGCGTTGCAGCTGGCTGGACAGATCAAATAACACTTGGGCCAGTTAACAAGAGACGCAAGTGGGAAGGTGTTAGAAGCTGGAGTGTGGAAATTTACCCAGCATTGTTTCTTTGACAGGGAAGGAGACTCTGCCTGAGAGATGCCACATTCCTGCGGCCCCTGGCATCCAGTGGAGCAGCCTCAGTGGAGGTGGTGTGGATAAGTGGGTGAACGAGGATGCATCGACCTCCAAAGGAGACTTCTGGGGGACCCCGGCCCGGCCTGGCAGCTGAGCTCCTGTTGGACTTGGGACAGCAGGTAAAACTTGGTGCAGAGCTCATGAGAGGATCGTGGCTTACTCCAGCGTTTTCTCCTTGCTCATCAGACTGGTTGGGGTTTTGGAATTTAAAGTGAGTTGGTAGAAAAGGAATTTATAGAAATTGAAACCCCTAGAAGCTCCTATAATCCATTGGCTGGATCCCCTCATACTGCTTAGAACACAGAGAAAGGCCGTGATCCAATTGAGCTTTCTATCCTTCTAAGTGAAGGAAGGCAGCTCAGCACACAGCGCCAGCATTTCAGCCAGAAGGAGCCTCCTGTCACATGGAGTTCGAAGGGGAAGACGACGTGCAACCTCATGTTCTCTGAGGTCCACAGCGATAGAGGATAAGGACACTGGCTTTTCCTTCCAAGATGCCAGTTTGAAAGAAGCATGAGCCATTCCAAGCATCAAGGAGAGTTCAGGAGGCAGAAGAGTTGGCAGCCCTCCCAGTGCAGGTGAGGAAAATGGACAGAGTCTCCAGCTGAGCAGGTCGGTGAGTAGGGACTTTCTCCAATGCAGTGACCTCACCGGGGCAGAAAGTGTCCCTGGGCCGTGCAACCTGACAGAATGAGGCGTGCTGGGGAAGCAGCTAGCTGGGACCCAGCCCTTCCTGACTGCCCCAGTATCGCCCGGCCAGCCCCAGACCACTGAGTCAGCAATGGCCGAGAAAGGCGACTGCATCGCCAGCATCTATGGCTATGAGTTGGGTGGGCGCTTCGTTGACTTCCAGCCGCTGGGCTTCGGTGTCAATGGGCTGGTGCTGTCGGCCACGGACAGCAGGGCCTGCCGGAAGGTGGCCGTGAAGAAGATTGCCCTGAGCGACGCTCGCAGCATGAAGCATGCGCTCCGGGAGATCAAAATCATCCGGCGTCTGGACCATGACAACATCGTGAAGGTGTACGAGGTACTGGGACCCAAGGGCACAGATCTGCAGGGTGAGCTCTTCAAGTTCAGCGTGGCCTACATTGTCCAGGAGTACATGGAGACAGACCTGGCACGTCTGCTGGAGCAGGGCACACTGACAGAGGAGCATGCCAAGCTGTTCATGTACCAGCTGCTCCGCGGGCTCAAGTACATCCACTCTGCCAACGTGCTGCATAGGGACCTGAAGCCCGCCAACATCTTCATCAGCACAGAGGACCTTGTGCTCAAGATTGGGGATTTCGGGTTGGCACGGATCGTAGACCAGCATTACTCACACAAGGTATGAAGCACCTCTGGTGGTCCATAGACTCTTCGGGGTGTGGACAGAGGATGTACCAGGCTCCATGGTAATCAGGGGACTGCAGTCAGTGTGAGGGAATGGGTGTCAGAGGATGCTAGAAAGTTCCAGAGTGTGAAAAGTTGTTGGGGGCTGGGGATCTGGTCCTAGTCTTGGCTCTGTCATGTGACTCTGGCCAATAACTGGGCTGCACAAGTAGAGGACAGACGAGACAGTGCCCAAAACTTTTGGCTTTAATGTGTCCATGGTGAGTTTTCCTGTAGCATCCTCTCACCCCCGGTGTCCACATCACTGTCTCATCTCTCTGCTTCCCAGCAGGCTCCCTCTGCAGGATCTTCAGGCTCTGATTTATCTCACCTGCTCCTCTTATCAGAGCTGACCCATTCTGGGTCCCTTTCAGTCAGTGAGTGAAGCGAGGGCAAGGATAGCTAAGCTGTTAAACTAACACTGTACAGAGTAGCTAAGCACTCCACCCTGCGGCGTCCTAGGGTGCCCTTGCCCCTAGGTGTGCTGGGAAAGCTATGCATCTGATGGTTCTATTAAAATTCCTCATGGTGGACCACTAAATCATCCGGCTGCAGTGATCAGAGCCGACGCAGCCACACTGGTGAGGCAAACATGTCACAGGAGGCCCAGACCTGCTGCTCCCTGACCAGCCGTCCCTTCAGGAGCTTCAGGTTCTCTCTGACAGTCTGTCCCATTTCCTGCTCCACATCTGCCACGATAGGGGTGCCTTTGAGTGCCTCAGGGCCAGCATACTACCAGACACTCCACAACAGAGCCAGCCTCCTGTGAAAACTTTGTACCTTGAATTTGTGAGGGGGTGTGTGGGATCTGTTTTCACTGATCTACATGTTTTCTTGAGTTGGAGTCTTTCATTGAATGCCATTTTCAGTCAGACTCAGCAATCATCTGGCCTCTACTCTCCACAGGACTGAGGCTATAGGCGTGCATGGCCACATCCTGCTGTTTATGTGGGTACTGGGGAACTCAAACTCACAGGGAACTTGGGCTCTCATGCTTGGTCAGCAAGTGCTCAGACTGCCAAGCCGTCTCCCAGTTCCTTGAATTTTTTTGTTTGTTTGTTTTGTTTTTTGAGGTAGGGTCTTGCTGTAGCTCAGACTGACCTGGAATTCACTCTGTAGTCTCAGGCTGGCCATTAACTCACAGCAATCCTCCTACTACCTCAGCCTCCTGAGTGCTGGGATTAAAGGCATGTACCCGGTTCCCCTTGAATTTTGTTTTGTTTTGTGTTTTGTTTTTTTGTTTTTTGAGGTAGGGTTTCACTCTAGCTCAGGCTGACCTGGAATTCACTATGTAGTCTCGGGTGGCCTCGAACTCATGGTGATCCTCCTACCTCTGCCTCCCAAGTGCTGGGATTAAAGGCGTGTACCACCACCATTGAATTTTTAATCAGAGCAAAATAGCTTCTAGGAAGCAGGTGTACCTTGAACTGGTAACAGCCAAGGGCTAGAGTGGGCCATGGAAGGTGAGGATAGCTCTCACCTTGAACAATCTTCAGCTCTCTCCAAGGGTCCATCTCTTTGCTCCCTCTTCCATGCAGGGAAGACAGCAGCCTATAGTGGGAAGCCAATCAGTGGTCAAGGAGGCCTCTCCATTCTCACTGGCTGGAACTCGGGCTGCAGCTCACAATTCACACCTCCACATCAGCATAGCTACCTTTGAGTCCTTGAAGCCACAAGTGACTTTGCCACATTAAGCCACAGGCTTGTTCTCCTGCAGCCACACCATCCCGTCAAAATTGACAGCTGAGCCAGACGTGCTGGCGCACGCCTTTGAACTCAGCACTGGGGAGGCAGAGGTAGGAGGATCGCTGGGAGTTCAAGGCCACCCTGACTACAGAGTGAATTCCAGGTCAGCCTGGGCCAGAGTGAGACCCTGCCTTGAAAAAAACCAATAATTATTTTTTAATTGCCAGCTGATCCAGTAGGCAGGGACGTTCAGGGGTGGGGGAAGAAGAGATAGCACCCCCCCCCTTTCTCTTCTGCTTGTTTCTTCCTTCATTTTTCTTTCAAGGAACAATGATACCACAGGTTTTACTTAACCCAAATCAGTTCTTACTTGGCAAAAGGCCCAGAGAATCCACAAGACATATATTTGGGATGCGCAAAACTCACTGAGTTGCAGTAGACCAGCTCACTTGGTGTCACCACATGGCTCATCACATGGATAAGGAGGGACTGACGTAACAGCGTCGCAGGGGAGGAGCTCAGAGCAGCACATGCAGCCTCAGCACAGTGCGGAAGATGGCGTGTTAGGGCAGAGATTGGCTGCAAGTAACCTGTTTTGTTGTTGTTTCATTTTGTTCTGTTTTGTGTTGCTTTTTTGAGACAGAGTCCCATTCTATAGCCCACACTAACCTGGAACCCACTATGTAGCCCAGGCTACAAGCAATCCTCCTTCCTCAGCCTCCCCAATTGGAGATTACAGGATTACAGGCATGAGCCACTGTTCCTAGCTATGGTAACCGTTCTTAGAAAGCAGTGTGATGGAAGTAAACACCACTGTCTAAGAGTTGGGATGTGGCCTTCTATTGATGGCACTAGCTCACACTTGGGTCACTCACCCCCTGGATCCTCAGTCTCCACATCTTTCACAGGGTCAATAACCCATGTCCTGTCTGTCCCTCTGACCAATAGTTAAGAATCAAAATGAATCATCAACATAGGATTCCTTGCAAAGCCGCAAAATCCACATCCATGGACTTCATGAATGTTCACTGAGCACCCACAAGCCCAGGCCAGTGTAAGGGCTGGAGAGGATTGAAGGTCAAGGCTCCCCCGACCCACCCTGAGGGCTCTGCTTCATATCCCTGGCCTGTCCTTGACACTACTCTGGGTGCACAGGAATTTAGAAGCTCTGACTTAGTATTATTGGGCTGTCTTCAATAAAACTAGCTGTGGGAGGTTAAAAAATAATTAGAAGCAGTTACTACCCCGGTGGGTGTTCACATGGCCCTGGTGCCCTCGGTTTGGCAGGCACCGCCCGCCTCACCCGCGTCCTCCTCGCTCATGTTCTCCTTCCGGCTTGCTGGCCACCCCTCCCCCCAGATGATGAAAAAGCTTTCTATTCAGTGCTTTTATTTATCCAATGTGCATTTAAATCACTTCTCATTTAATCCTCATAATGCTGTGAGGCACTTAGGGCAAATGGTCCGTTTGAAAATGCAGAGGAATGGCTTTATGAGAGAGTGTGAAGCTTGCACGGCTCGCTGGCAGAAAGGGGTATAGAACCAGGGGCTCTTGTGTCCTGTGAAAAGACTATCCCTGTGCCACCTTCTCAATGAGCCCACCTGGATTCTGGATGGGAATTAGTCTCTCCAGTCTCTGCATGGCCTGCCATCCCAGAGCCCTGCGCTTGTGTCTGCTGGCAGAGGATCCCTGACTCCCTGACAGCTGTCTCGTCTTCATGTTGGTTTCTTCCATGGAGTTTCATCCCCATGCCTAAGACCTGGACCATGGATTGATTCTGTTGCATTGTACTAAACAGATGGAAGGACAGTGATCTACCTTTACAATACAGATAGGAAGATTCTGAGTTTGTGGACTCCATGGCTAAAAGGTCTGATTTACCAGGAGCTCATCACTCTTTCAGACAAGGGCTGGGGTCAGAGGTGGGCACCTGCCATGAGCATCTGCAGTGGAAAAATCATATGTAGAGGACGGTGTCTACAAGCCATGTGCTCTGTCAACAGTCCCCCCTAAAGCCTGACGGGTCTGACTCCCTTCAAAGAGGACCATTGCTCACACGGACAACAGCTAGATGCCTACTTTTCCATGCTGATGGAACCCAGGGTTAGTGGTCTGGCTCTAGGGACTGGGCTCTTGGCTAAGCATGACTCAACCAACAGTGTGCACAGCCTGGTTCTCACCTGTCCATCTCTCTCCTGGGTGGACAGTGTATATTTGTCACTCCCACATCCCTTCATCTTTTGCAGGACCTGCCATGGGCCAGATGCCCACTGTGAGGCTCCAAAGGGGGAGTTAACAAAGAAAATGTCCTCTTCTCCTCTGAGCAGCTGACCAAACTGGGGCCTCAAGGCACACTTGGGGAGCCTTCTACTATGCCTTCTCTGGGGGTCTCGATCTTTGCAAGGTCCAGAGGGCTATAATGGCTCTTTAGCTCACGGGCAGGAGGTAGCATGGGTGACAGTGAGGTTCTCATAGCCCTTTCTCAGCAGAGGCAGCCTGGGAGACACTGGTGCCTGTCCTTGAATTAGTTACTTTTGCATTACAATGAGGTTATAAAAAGGGCTTGGGGAGGACAAAGTCTCTAGGCTGCCTGTGCATCACTCTTGAACCTCCAGGTTCTGGAAGCCTTCGCTTGCTCGTCTCAGCCCAAGTGGGCTGAGATGAGGGGAGAACCCCTCACACCCTTATTCCCACACGGGCTTTACCACCTCTCACCTCCCTCATGGCGGGAGGTCTCTGTACTTCCTCCTCTCTCCTTCTATTAATCTAATAAGGTCTCTCTAAATCTTACCCTCTGGTCTATGGATTTCAATTCTTTAAATTCATTAAGGAAAAAACTTATTGGTGCTTTGGCACATCAGTGTATTGGCAAGGAACCTGAAGATTCCCATTTCCAGGGTGTCAGTGTGCTTTCAGGTGCACCCAGGACTAAATCACCAGCAGCTGTCTACCCAGATAGCTGCCTTGGTAACAGCAGGCAGACCCCAGCTGTCAGCTTGCCTGCCCTGCCCTGCACTGCACACCTTGGCTTGACATGTTGGCCCTGGGGGAGTCGAGTCACGAGGCCCTTCTTGAGAGTGTTTCTCAGCTTCAAGTCCTGCTTTAAATCCCTTTCTTCCCACCTCCTCTGCAGGCCTGCTGATTAGTTACTTGTTTATGTCAAGAAGAGGTGGCTGAATGACCAGAGCTTGTTTTTCTTTGAGTTCACCCATTTAGAAAGTAAACAATCTCAAATGAGATAAAAAGTCATTTAAGACTTCTCTGGGCTCTGTGGAAAACAAAGAAACATTAGGAAGCTCCGAGAGAGCAGGCAGAGGCTTGAGCCTCTCCTTACAGCCTTGTTGGCTGAGTGAACACTTCCCTCCAGGAAGGGCAATCCATGTCTACAGAAAGACGCACCTTCCATTCTGCAGATAGCCCTCACCAGGGCTCCCAGTGCGTGGCCAGCAGACCCACCTTCCACTGGGCCTTGGTGAGAAACAGCCAAGCAAGAAAGGAAGAGGTAGGAGTTCTTGAGAGTTTGAGCAACCAGTGATCTTGGGGTTTTCTTTATTTGTTTGTTGTTTTTGTTTTTGTTCTTTTGGTTTTTCGAGGTAGGGTCTCACTCTAGCTCTCAGGTTGACCTGGAACTCACTCTGTAGTCTCAGGGTAGCCTCGAATTTATGGCGATCCTCCTACCTCTGCCTCCCGAGTGCTGGGATTAAAGGCGTGCACCACCACGCCCGGCTCTGTTTGTTTTTTTGGTTTGGCTTGGTCTTTTCGAGGTAGGCTCTCACTCTAGCCCAGGCCAGCCTGGAATTCACTCTGTAGTTCCAAGCTAGACTTGAACTCACAGCGATCCTCCTGCCTCTGCCTCCCAAGTGTTAGGATTAAAGGAGTGTGCCACAACGCCTTGCAGTCCTATATTTTTGGTGGATCATTGGAGCAAGTCCAGGCTTTCAGCCAGGCTGGCCCGGCTTTGCCAATGAACCCCTGGCTGTGTCCTAACCTTTGTTTTCTTAACTCACTCATGATCAGAAAGTTTTCACACATCATCCCCTATCTCCTTAGGACCCCTTAAAGACCAGCTAGCTCAGGGATCTTGAACTGTGGTCCCAAGCTACGAGTCTCAGCTTCACCTGGGAGCTCCTTAGTGACTGATTCTTGGGTCCCATCGCAGACCTACTGAGTCAAGCTCCATCGGTGTGTCCATAGGACCGCAGGGGATGTGGGGCAGCTTCCCTGGGCATGGAAAGTGGGCTCTCCCGATGAGCTCGCTGGTGGCAGTCCTCACAGCAGCACAATGAGGTGAACTTGACACGGGTACCTTAACTGAGTGGGGTAGCTAGTGGTGGCGGTATGAGTCACAGGCTAGCTTTGTAGAGCCTCAGTACATACCTTGGAAACTGCCAATTTCCCATGGTATGAGTTTGGCAGAACACTGCATGCACCAAAGTCCCAAACACAAGGAGTATTGCTTCTTATTTGTTTCATTTTAACATTTAGAAATATGAACAGTGGTTTTGGAAAACACGGACTTTTTACTCTGCTGTAAACTACTTCACTAAGATGTTATTTCAGAACAAATGTACTGCTTTCACAGTTGGGTAAGAATGAGTGTTTGTGGGCTCAGCAAATTGCTGTAGTTTGTTAAGACTGTGGTTCCATGTGGGGCCCCAAAGGACTCCGTGAGGCTAAGCACAGGCACAGCTCAGGGGTGCCCTGCCGGGGCCTGGCTGAACCATGTTGACCCATGCCACTTTCCTCTCTCTTGGCTCTTCTCCTACCTTACATAGTCTTTTAAGCCACTGTAACCCCCCACTCCATCTGCCTGAAAAGACACATAGAAAGTGCCCTAAAAAGACAAACCCCGGGCTGGAGAGATGGCTTAGTGGTTAAGCGCTTGCCTGTGAAGCCTAGGGACCCCAGTTCGAGGCTCGATTCCCCAGGACCCACGTTAACCAGATGCACAAGGGGCGCATGCGTCTGGAGTTCATTTGCAGTGGCTGGAGGACCTGGCACGCCCATTCTCTCT
Source organism: Dipus sagitta (assembly GCA_036346955.1). NCBI lineage: Eukaryota > Metazoa > Chordata > Mammalia > Rodentia > Dipodidae > Dipus > Dipus sagitta. The sequence goes on from CM070771.1 coordinate 40,954,456, forward strand.
CTGTGTCTGCCTCTTTCTCTCTTTCTCTCTCTCTGTCACTCTCAAATAAATAAATAAAAACTTTAAAAAAAAAAAAACCCACAAACCCCCTTGAAACCCGGCCAAGGAGGAAAAATGTTCTTTTCCATGGCTGAAGAGGGCCATAGCCAGCGACTGAGAGTGAGGTGCTTGTACCCTGGACGCTGTCTTCACGGCGGGTGGCAAAGCCCAAGGTGTAGGGAGTGGGAAAAGACTTGCCCAAGACCCCAGAATATGACTGCAGTCCATCCTGTGGATACTGTGAGAGGCCCCTCCACACACACAGGCCATGAGAAAATGGGCATGGAAGGACACCTTGCGGGGGGACCAGCTTGCAGCTTAAGCCGCTAAACATGTTATTCCAAATCAGTGGAGCTGAAAAGACTTATTTAAGAGACTACGAAATATCCTTTTTTAAAAAGGAAAATATCTGACCTAGAGGATTAGACAGAGGTTGCTCTGAAGTGTCAAGTGTCCCTGGACACTCGGGCAAACTTGGAAAGATAATTGTCGTGGCTGTCAGTGCCTCCCTGGCCCTTTCCCACTGCAGAAGTCCTGGGAACAGACACCTTACTCTGTCCCTGGACTTTGTGATGTCCTTGTCTACCCATCTCAGAAGACTACTACATTCAGCCACACCCCACCCTGAGAAGCCCCTCCATTGGGCTCCCGGGGCATCGCGGACACCCATCGGCAGGACAGAGGCTAGCCAGAGTACTGACGCAGGGTCCTGGAGGTGCCCTGCTGGTCAAGAACTGACCCTTCATTGCCATATCAAGGTGAAAAGCGATGGGGTGAGGGGTGTGGAGCAACAGCTGTTTACTAACTATTTTGTAGGTGTATCTTACCCTGAGAACAGCCTACCTATGGGGTACCGGGGCAGCCATGTTTCCCACTGCCTGCTCAAACCCAAGCCCCACCCCTCCTAAGTCCCCTGGGGGGTACCTGATTAAGCGGATCAAAGGGATCAATGGCTCCCTCCTAAGAATGCCCTGTGATGTGCCAGGTGCCAAAGCTCTGGAATTAAGAACATTTAACCTGCCAGGGAGGCTGAGGGGAGCTGGTATTTCGTGGAGTGCAGGCTTGGTTACCTGGAAAGTATCTTTCTTTGATGGTCATAATAGATTGTCTTCTCTGTACATAAAATTCTGAATTCAGGCTAGGGAGGTGGCTCAGAGGTTAAAGGTACTTGCCTGCAAAATCAGTGGGCCTGGTTTTGTTTCCCCAGGACCCACATGCAGTCTGATGCACAAACTGGTGCATGCCTATTTCTTTTTCTTGAATTTGGCTTATGGCTCCCTGCTCTTCCACATTCCTGGTAACTTTTGCTTGTTTGCAGAGGGACTTGTGTGGATGCTGTGAAGGTCCTCTGTGTTGTACTGTCTTCCTTTGTTCTGGTGGACAGCTAAGCTGCTGTCGTTCTTGGTTCCAGCAAGGGCTGGCTTCAGGCTTTGACAGGATGGACCTAAGCTCCTTAACACTGTCTATGGCCTCTGCTGTCTCACCTCTAAGCTGAAATGTTAACACACTTTTCTACTCTGTCTGGGCCAGAACTCCAGTGTCTCCCAGAACTTTGCAACCTCAAATATCCTGTCCTGCTCTAAGTTCCAAAGTCGCTCCTGTCTGCTACACCTTGCTGGAGTCTCACCATATGTTTGTGTGGTCCAGCCCTCGGCCAGGCATCTGGGGGGACCCTTGCCCTCTGAAGCTCATTCCTCTCCAGGGTACCCAGACAGAGTGCCAGGGTGGACAAGAAGCATCTTGTGTGTTCCCTTCCCTCTCTAAGGGATCCTACGCACCTGTTATCCACAGGATAAATGTAATACCAGTGACTCGGTCAGGACCAGAAGTGGTCGGCCCTAACGTGGAATGATGGCATGCTCTCTGTGATACATGTTTGTGAATGCTGGACGGTAAGCACGTTGAAGAATGTATTCATGGCTTACTCCTCTATGTGTTTCCTGTAGCATGCTACTGAGGGGAACGGGTGGGACAGCCTGGAGGATAAGTGTTGAACAGTGTGCTCCTCCTTCCCTGTATACCCGAGACTTGCCAGTGTGGTGGTTTGAAAAAGGTTTGTTCCCCACAGGGTCATGTACTGGAAGCTTGGGATCCAGTGTGGTGACATTAAGAAGTGGTGGGACCCCTAAGAGGGGGTTATTAGGGCATTGATTGGCATGCTTTTGGCAGGCTTTGATGCCATTCTCTTTAGACTCTTGTTCACTCTGGCTTCCTATCATGATGTCATCCAGCAGTAGGGGATTGAGCCATGGGAGCCCTCCTCAAAACCAGTGCTGGGTTGTTTAGACTTTTAGCTTTCAGAAGTTATCCACCCACAGGTATTTTCTGCATAGTAACAGCAAATGTACTAGTGCTGTGGTAACAGCTCTTCCTTTACAGAGCACCTTCAGCCCTGGTGTGAAGGACTCCAACCTCTGGTGTTTGCTCTTATCTGTCCACTTGAGTACTTCCAGGTTGTAAATGCCTCAGGAACATAACTCTATAGGCAGCTATCCCTTTGTTTATACTGAAGAAGAATGATTGGGAAGTTGAATCAAATCCTGTTCCATTTTCTTCTGAAATTTGGTTTCTTCATGCAGCCTTTGTTGGGGTGGCCTGTTGAGAGGACAGTAGTGTACAAACATAAGGCTCAGAGGGAAAATCATATTATGTTCTTTCTGATGCTGGTGGCTCCACTCCAAGTAAATGTCAGGCATCCCTGAACTGAGAGACCAGCACTTACCACTAGCTTAATTTTGTAATATCAGCAGCCTGTCACCATACCCTGGAAAACCCCATACCCAGTGACAGCCCTAGTCCCACTCACTGTTCCCTCTGCTCCCACGTAAGCTCCTGCTTATCCCTGTAGATCCTGCTCAAATGCCCCAAGTCACTGAAAGTTCACCAGCGAGTTCATCACTCCTTCCTCTTTGTTGCCCAAAGCAATTACCCACAGTTGGCTAACCTCTACCTACCTTGTCCCAGAAAGACTCAGTGGTCTCTAGATTGGAGTATGATCTCATCTCTATCCATTTCCTAGCACTAAGAACATTATCTGGCCCCATAAGATATGCTTGCTAGGTGCTGATTGACTAGGGAACAAGCATGTCTGTCTTTCTGTTGAACAGGGCATGGTTGTCCAGAGCCCCTATGGTGGTTTCATTCAGGTGTCCCCAATAAACTTAGGTGTTCTGAATGCTAGGTTCCCAGCTGATGGGGACTGAGGAATTAACACCTGCTGGAAGCAGTGTCACTGGGGGCGGGCTTACAGGTGTTATAGCCATTTCCCCTTGCCAGTGTTTGGCACACTTTCCTGTTGCTGTTGTCCATCTGTAGTTGGCCAGGAGGTTGATGTCCACCCTCTGCTCATGTCATCGTTTTCCCCTGCCATCATGGAGCTTCCCCTAGAGTCTGTAAGCCAAAATAAACCCTTTTCCCCACAAGCTGCTCTTGGTCAGGTGATTTCTGCCAGCAATGCGAACCTGACTGCAACAGCCCCCAAGATTAGCTTCCTCAGGACAGCTTTCAAAGACTGAATCCCCATATTGTGTCCTTCCTGAAACCCTGCACTCTAGAACCCCTGTGTTTCTGCGCAGCGGCATCCAGGCTCTGTTGCTTAGTGTCTGACAAGTGTTCAATGACTCAATAACTAGACGTAATAGATGCTTTCGTCGTCCCTGTCTGGAAGCTGAAGACACCGAGGCACAGTCTCCGGCAGAGGCTGGCTTCAGCTCCGGCCTCACTGCTTCATGGTGTTTAGCAGACAGCACTGCAGGTGCGCGCCATCTGACTGCCCTGTTACTGACCTCCTCCTGCTTGTCACGTCCTTCCCTAAAGTGTGCCTTCCAGAGCAGAACGGATTCTGTGACTGCAGCAGCACAGAGTCAGTGGCAGTGTGCCATCTCTGTGCTAGAAATGACATACTGTTCATGCTGCTGAGGTTTCTTTGGCAACACCTCACACTACGGGCTCATATTAAGCTTTTAGAGAACTGACTTCTGCTGACTCCATATTCCCTGTTTCACATTTATGTGACATTTTTAGCTGAAGCACAGGACTTCTCTACCTTTATTTCTACTTTTGGCTTATAGATAAATATTCCAACTGGAGACCTTTTCGGATCTTTGTTCTATTCCAAAGTCTTGCACTTCTGGCTTCATGATTTATAAGCCTGAATTCTTGGACTTCACTCACATTGCTAATTAAAATATGTATAGAGACCCGGGCGTGGTGGTGCACACCTTTAATCCCAGCACTCGGGAGACAGACATAGGAGGATCACCGTGAATTCGAGGCCCCCTGAGACAACATAGTGAATTCCAGGTCAGCCTGGGCTAGAGAGAGACCCTACCTCGAAAAAAGCAAAAAAAAAAAAAAATTCTAAAATATGTATAAAGAGGTTATATCAAAAGGCCAGCCTCATGGCCCCTAGACACTCCTGACCTATAAGCTGACATTTTTTTAGCTTAGTTGTCTAACCAGTTATTACTTTACATAATTGTACAGTTGTATAACCCATGTGTTTTCATTGCCCATGAAGAGAATCTAGGAGATATAGCTAGCTGCTTTATTGAGATTTAGGAACACTGTCTGTAGAACACTCTCATTACAATTTTAAGCTCATCCTAGGACTGTAACATACAACTACATTCAAGCCGCACCCCAGCTGGGACACTCTAATTCCTAGATACACGGAGCACAGATGTTGGCAAACATCACTACTTCAAGAAAACCTAAGACATGAAAAATCTAAACTTAACAAAATCATGGTGAAGGTTAAGGCATGATTAAGCAAGCTATGGTTTGCCCTTTAATAGAAAGTTATACAACTGTTTTCAGTGGTGTTTTTGGAGTTTACAATAACATCGAAAATCCTTATGTGATGATAAGCCTAAGAACAATATAGAGAACTGTATTGATGAGGTGATCCCAGCAACCTAAAAGAAGGAAGGAAGAGCTATGCACAGAAGTCGTCTGGGAGTAAAGTGGTTGGACATTGGCAGCTTCTTTGTTCTCCCCGTCATGATTCTAGTATTCTCCATGAGTATTCATGGTTCCTCAAAGAAAGCTTTAGGGACAAAAGTTTGGGGAAGCTTGATGCAAAAGCAGGTTTACCAAGAATATGTTTATTGCAGAAAAGAATGGTTAAGCTGAATCCTTCAGTTACCAAGACAGGAGGAAAAGGGACACCTGCCTCTGGCCCAGGTGTCTGGGATAGACAGACCCTTGATGGTGTTTTGTGCTAAGATGCCCACTGGGTCCTAGGTAGAAGCCTCCCCTCCCCACCTTGCCTCAGCTAGCTTCTGAAGGGACTTTGGGACAGGGTGTACTATACACCTTGGGAAGCAAGACACACTCTCTCTTCTTCTTAGTGCAATGGGCAGGTGCTGACTGGTATCTTATGTCCCTGAGCAAGCTCCTCAGCCTGCCTATGACTCTCCATCCCCTCTTAATAATAGATTCCACTTCCTGGGACTGAATGATACACAAATCTAATGATGTGTGAAATGTTCAGCCCTGTCAGGCACCTGGAAAGTACTCAGTAAATAGTGGCTATTTTTTGCCATGACTCTTAACAGGTTCTCAGATACCTGACATTCCACCACTCACAGTAAGCTTCGGGGGAGGTGTTGGGGGGGTTGTGACAGCACTCCCAATTCTCTTCTAAAATTCAACTTAAAGACATGAAGGAGAGTGGAAACAAATGGGAAACCCTTTATCTGAATGAACTTGTCAGAACAGATTGCAGACAAGTACTAAGTTTGTGCAGCAGTGGTTGGTAGTTAGCTCAAGGGGAGACCAGAATAAGGAGCCTCCTTAAATAGACATTTGGGTTCTTTCTGGCTCGGGCTATTATAAGTAATGCTGCTATGAACAAGCTATTATGTGGGCATGTGCTTTTACTTTTTTGGGGTGTAGTCCCAAGAGTAAGATTATTGCGAGTTGGGGATCAGTTTGAGGAGCTGTCAGACTGTTTACCCAGGTAGGTGCAACATTTGATATTCCCATCAGCAACACGTGAGGGTTTGTCTTCTCCACATCCTAATACTTCTCCCCACATCCCACCCCCGGTCCACCTAGCCGGCATGAAGGAGTGTCTCACTGTGGAGTTTTGATTTGCAGTTCTCCCATGGCGAATCAGGTTGAGTGTCTTCTTTGTGTATTGGCCACTTACTATCTTCTCTGTGTATCTTCAGCTGCTTTTTAAACTTTTAACTGGGCTGGAGTTTTTTTTTATTATTATCGAATTTAAAATGTCTTTATGTATTCTAAACACAGTTAGTCCCACATTAGATTGAATAATTTGCAAAACAGTTTTGACCCACATTCTATGGGTCGCCATTCAGTTTCTGGATCTTGTCCTTTGAAACACACGTTTTTAAGTAGGGGGTACTGCTCAGTGCTAGAGTTCTTACCTTGGTATGCTCAAGGTCTAGGACAAGGAAAAAGAAATGAAAAACAGCCCAGCACTCCACCCTGGGAGGCCAAGGTTGAGGATTTCTGTGAGATCAAGGCCAGCCTGGGCTACACAGTGAGTTTCAGATCAGCCTGGGCCAGAGGGAGATCCTACCTTTTAACAAAATCAAACAAGAAGAATGTTCATGGTGGGAATGGTATCTACTTGACTTGACTTCTCTTTGTTACTTTTGTTGGTGACGCCCTCTCTAAGAAAACACTGCAGTTCTGTGTATTTCCCACCTTCAGGCTGCATTTGGAGAAGATACTAGGTGTAAAGCCGGCCACCTTCAGTCTAACTGCAGACAGTGACCTCAGCTGGGGCAGCTCTGCTTCTAGGACACACGTCTACTGTCTCCAGCGAGTCCTGCCAGGGACCCAGCTGGCTAGGGCTCCACAGGGTTCCTGATAAGAGGGTGACATCAGGAACTAACAAAATGCCAGTTAAGGGTTAATTAGGCCAACTCAGTCCTTAGAACTCAATCTAAGACCCCAAAGAGAATTCTAGAAAAGGAGGATCAGGAGAGGAACCAAAAGATATGGGGGCGGGTGCAGACGTGGAGAGGAGAGGTGGGAGGTGCCCACGCATAGGCACCTCACGTAGCTCCCTTGCCTCCACAAATGAAATGTGACTGGCCCCAGATGACCGCAGGGTCTGGCTCAGCTTTGTGCAGAGGATCAAAGGAAACAAAATGAAAACATGTCTCATTGGGAATTCTGTTGTTCTTTGGGTTTTAACTTCAAATTAGTTCCTAGTCTGAACATTCTGTAGTCCAAGATGCCAAATGTAATTCAACATTTCCATGTTCCTCCCTCAATCCTTGCACATAATACACTAAAATTCAGAAAGTCCTGGAAGCAAAGGAAGTCATTCAGTTATCGAAAATTAAATTCTGTTCCCTGGGTACTAGGTGCCGTGGCAGGAAATTGAATGAGGACATTTGAGAGATATTTCCAGTAACGGGGATTGAGACAAAAAGTCTTTTCTGCTTAACTCTCATGTAGCCAGAGCCTCACATAACTCCCCAAATAACCACCAGAACTTTCCCCACCTTACATTCTTTGCAACATTACACTTCCTTTTTGAGCAATGGGTTTTCATCTCAGATGTGGCTCCTGATTTAAGCCAAGAAAATCTACCTCACTTTGTACTTACTGCACTGCTAAGTCAGATATGTTTGCCTATATTATAAGACTGCTACTGACTTTGTGAATAGACATCCTGTGGTTCCTTGAAAGCTTGTGCATTTGAAGTTCAGCAAGGTTTTCCACCATCAGCCTGCATGAAATGAGACTTTCATGAAGTCTGTCAGCCATTTGCTTGCCCAGGTACTCAGCTCACCCAAGAAAGTAGACGGAGTCCTCCAGGCCCATCTCGCCTGGTCGGAGAAGGGAGCAGGGGTTAGGACGCGGCTGCAGATTCCAAGAAATGTGAGTGAGGAGCAAGACCAGGTGGATCTGAGCTCCCTGGAAAATTCTCTGTCTCCAACTTAGCCACTGGCCTTTCCCACAAAGCCCAAACAAAGAGAGCTAAGCGCTTATGCACACAAGCGTGCCCGCACACACACACGCATGCGCACACACACGCGCATGCGCGCACACACACACACACACACACACACACACACACACATACATGCCCAACAACTTGACAGATATCAACCACACACCTTAACATCTTACCATTGGCTACCATTTCAGGCTGGAGAGATGGCTTGGCAATTAAAGGAGCTTGCATGCAAAGCCTGCCAGCCTGGGTTTCATTCCCCAATACCCACATAAAGCTAGATGCACAAAGTAGCACATGTGTCTCGAGATTGTTTGCAGTAGCAAGAGGTCCTGGCATGCCCATTCTCATTCTCATTCTTTCTCTCTACTTGCAAATGAATAAATAAAACAAATTTTAAAAAATTACTAAAACAGACCAAGTGTGGTGGCACAACCTTTAATCCCAGCACTCAGGAGGCAGAGGCAGAGGCAGGAGGATTGCTGCAAGTTCAAGGCCAACCTGAGACTACATATTGAATTCCAGCTCAGTTAGAACAAGACCTACCTCCAAAAAACAAAAAAAAGATAAAATAAAACGAAATGTACATTTCAATGGTATATTTACAGTTGTCCACCATTTTAGAGCATTTTCAGCACTGCCAAAAGAAACAGTCTACACATTAGCAACTATTCCCATTTAGTTCTACCCCAAACACTCCTTAGGACTGGACCCTAGGATCCACCCAGCTGCACTACTTCCAGCCAGACAGTTGGAAATTCAAAGCTTGAATAAACTCCTGAATCTACTGGAGGATATCCATTCAAACTACCACACCATGTGAACTGCTGGCTGTGGCTACATGTGCCTGTAACCGTAGTCCCAAAAGGGGAGCAGAGACTGGGGAAACGTTTCAGAGCGGTTTACCCAATGTTCTGGCCACAGGCCTCTGGAGTCAGGGCTGCTACTCTGGGGCACTGAGGGGACGGGTCTGGAGGCCAGGCAGCTTCAGACACCCTCTGTGATTGGAGAATCCCAGTTGGGCCTCCGAATCTCATCAGCCCTGTAGGCTCTGCTGACTCTCCTTCCCTCCTCACCTCAGCCTGCCCTGGACTCTCCGTGTAGTCTAGATTTTCCTTCTCAAAGGTCTCATTTTTGTTGTTTGTTATTTATTTGCGTGTGGTGTGTGTTTGTATATGGGTGCACCATAGTCTCTTGCTGCTGCAAATGAACATCAGGCACTTGCATTGCTTTTTACTCTTTGAACAAAATTCCCAGAATAGGCACATCTACGTATAGAGAAAGTAGGTTTGTTGTGGTCACTTGAGGATGGGAATTAGGGTTAGGGTTTGGGAGCAGATCTGGAATTCTAGTCTGAAGGCATGCAGAGTGCTTGAGTTCGTCCTGGGGTTCCTGGAGTGTGCTTGCTTATGATGCCAGAGTGGTATTTCTCTCTGCCTGCCAGGACCTGCAGAAGGGGCCAGCTTCTTCCACATTCTCGAACTTCCTCTGGATCTGTAAGCTTCAATAAATCCCATCCCTCCCATAAACTGTGCCTGATTTGGTAGTTCATCCCAGCAACATGAAGCAGACTATGACAGATGGGTTCTGGAGATTTGCATGGGATCTGGAAGGTTCAGGCCCCCTAAGACCTTCATTCTTCTGCAGAAAGTTTGATTAACTGCTGAGCCATCTCTCCAGCCACTTGAGCAACCTTTTTGTTCTTCCCTTAGGAATTAAGCCACCTGATTTTTCTTCATATAGCCTAGGTAGTGGACATTCTTGTCCAGAACCTCCCCATTCCTGGTGCCCCCAACTCTCTGCTCTTTTGTAAGGAATATGCCCTTTTTTCTTGATGAATTGGACAGTACATGTGAGCTTTCCAGGGAAAGCCACTACATCCTTTGTGGGAGAGAATTGCCACATGATTTACTGGTGAGAACAAGAAAGAATAATGGCTGAGCAACAAGGGGCCAGGGTACACACCCCAGTTCTGTTCCTTAAGAACTGTGTGCCATTGGACAGGTTTTGAGCCCTCTCTAAGGTCACTTCTCTTTCTCTCTCTCTCTCTCTGTCTTTGTTTTTCAAGGTAGTGTCTTTGACCTCCACATGCATGCACACAGGGTGTATCCTTCTGCACACAACACATACATCACCACACATCACACTATACCACACATATGCACACACAAACATTATGCATACTACCCTCATACACACACACACATCCCAACTGGCTAACCAAATGGAGCACACTGCATACACAAAGGGACATTGGGTGGTGCCTGTGTTCCCTTACTTTACATTTGCATGTGATCATGGGCTGGAAAGATGGTTTAGTGGTTAAGGTGCTTGTCTGCAAAGTAACCATCTTTAACTCTCTAGATCCCACTTAAGCCAGACACACAAGGTGATGCAAGCACATAAGGTTGCACATGCATACAAGGTAGTGCACATGTTTGGAGTTTGATTGCAGTGGCTGGAGGGCCTGGCACACCAATTCCCCCCCCCTTCTCTCTCTCTCATAAAAAAGAAACATATGCATGTGATCAACCTTCACAGCAAGTTACAGGCAGCAGCTGTGGACAAGACAGACATGCAGAGCTTTGTTGAATGAAATATATCCCATAGGCTTATGTGTTTTGAATACTTTGTTCCCAGCTGGTGGCAATTTGGAGAAGTTGTGGGACCTTTGGGAAGTGGAGCTTTGCTGGAGGAGGTGTGTCACTGGGGACAGGCTTTCTAGAAACACAGCCCAGCTCTAAGCCCAGTAGTTAGACTGCTTCCTTCCTGCTACTGTGGAGATGTGATGCCCAGCTGACTATCTGGTCCTGCCATATTTTCCCCACCATGATGAAATGTCCCCTTGAAACTATAAGCCAAAATAAATCCAGAAGCACCGTAAGCTGCTTCTGGCTGGATGCCTTATGCTAGCACTGAGAAGGTACGGGCTACAGGCTTTCACTCTCCTCCACTGATTCTACTCACCTGGCACCCTCAGGCCATCCAGGACCATTCACATCCTTGACTACCTCTAGTCCATGGACTAAACCTCCAGCTGGGGTTCTAGTTCCACAGAGTCCTGCTGAGAGCCCACTGTTGCACCCCCAAGTGCTCCCCTGACAGTGAAACTCTTTCACACTGTGTCTTCATGCAACACAGCCCACTGTTCTGCTCTTCAGGGCAGGCTCAGAACTGAATCTTCCCAACTGAGCAATCGGTGCTTACTGTGTGAATGGCAGGTGTCACTCTGCATTTCAGCCAGTGGTCTCTTGCATGCCCAGAATGCAACCCTAAGTACAGTCAGCCCTCTGTATCCATGGGTTCCACTGCATAGATTCAACCAATTACATGTCAGACAATTTAAGGGGGAAACAAAAACATTGCTTCTGTACTGAACTTTACTCTCATCGTTATTCGCTAAACAATACAGAACAGCAGGTACTGATATAACTGTTTACATTGCACTAAGTATTAGAAGTCATCTAGAGGTGAATTAAAGTCTCTAAGAGCAAGTTTGTAGGTTACGTGAAAATACCATGCCATTTTAGGTGAGTGCTGGGACTCAAATTTAGGTTCTTGAGCTTGCACTTAACAGTTCCTAGTCTGAGTCATCTCCCCAGTCCCAAGTTTAATTTTTACTATTAAAGAAAAGTAGACCTTTGTTGAACAGAAAGGGAAGTGGATGTGACGGGAGGTAAGGCTCAGCCCCTTGGTTCTTCACAAGCAAGTGCACTAGCATCTTCAGTGTGGTCCCAGATCAGCCGTGGCTTCAAAGGGAAGTTTTTAAATGTGAATTCTCCCACCTGAGATGTAGCAGGTCAGACACTGTGGAGCCAGCCAGCCATCTGAGGATCAGCGAACCCTGCAGGTGACTGATGAGGCTGAAGTCAGAGAAGTGCTGTTGTGGAGCGCGTAGCTGCACAAGATGACTCCCTGTGTTAGCACTTAACATCTTCATGAAGCCTGACTTTACTTGCCTGTCATAAGAACGAGAATACCTGAGCTGCCAGGATGGTGGCAGGTGGATGCCAGAGAGCAGGAGTTTCTCTGCCCAAGATCTGTGTTCAGCATTTCCTGGCAAGCAACGCAAGGCAAAGCTGTGGCCTTCCTCAGATAGTTTTATTGTCTAAATAAAACCTCATCCCACAAGCAAATTAATGACTTAATAAAAAGACTTTAGCATTGTTGCTGAACATAAGAGCAATATATTAAAAATCAATTTCATTTCTGCATGCTGGCTAAAAACAGAAGACAGCTTAAACAATGTGCCCTTTAGAATCATAGTCCATTTATGTTTGCTAATTTGCCAGTTGCATTTATGAGCCAGAGTTAGGGTGGACTTCATAGATTAAGGGTCATCTCTACTTACTCGCCACCAGCTCAGGGGTCCCTGGCCACTCATATGTCCGACTACCTGGCTACAAGTTGAAGGGTTCCCATCTACAAGTCTGGCTATAAATTTGGGGGTTCCCATCTTCCTCTCAGGTTTGACAGTTTACTTGGCTGATTCACAGAACTCAGGAAAGCCCTTACTTATGATTATGAATTTATTATGAGAGATACAAATCAGAACCAGATAAAAGGAGAGGCCTCAAGTGCATCTCTGTTTTCTGATCCATCACCTTAAGGCCATAGTCATGTGTCCTAAACCAGGGAAGCTCACTCGAGCATCTAGGTGCAGGGGGGGTTTTAGTTACTCTGATTTGGGGGAGGAAGGTCATCACCTAGGCATGACTGACCACCTGGCCATCTAAACTCTAACCAGCTCCATTCTGTCTCTGAAGGTCCCATGCTGTCTGAGTGCCCAGAGCTGCTGCATTCTCCTGGCTTCCCAGGAATGTTCCAGATGCCCATGTGGAGAATAAAATGCCTGCATGCTCTTGTGGGGATGGCACAGATATCATTTTTATAGTTGTTCCCCTGAAAGTGGGAAACCAAGGGCTTGAGTCCACAGTGGAGGAATCTAATGGGGCTGTTGGCAAGGGGAGGAGAGCAGCCCTGGGTGCTGAAACTCTCATCAGCCTGTCCGTGTAGGGAGCGAAGAACCCACCCTCAAAGCCACACGGGCTTCTCGGCAGGCACCCCCCCCCCCCACAGTCCTCTCCTCACTCAGGAAGACCTAGGCCTGTCACAAATCCTCCAGCGGGGAGGGGGGAACAGCTCTCTATATAATTTTCTTCCAGCTGTGAAACCCTGGGACCTTCAGTGAATGACTTCAAGACATGTTCTAGACAGCAGGTGAGGTGGTGCACACCTTTCATCCCAGCACTCAAGAGGCTGAGGATTTCCATGAGTTCAAAGCCAACCTGGGCTTACAGAGAGAAGTGAGGAGGAGTGCTCAGCACTGCAGTATCTCTATCACACCTTCCAAGGCTCAGGGTCCATTACGGAAGAGGTGGCAGAAAGAGTGTAAGAGCCAAAGAAAGGGTAGGACTCCTTACAATGTGCTCCTCCAGACACAAAATGGCCTGGATATCCATGACCTCACAGTGCCTGACACTACCTACACAAGACCATCATAATAGGAGGGAAAGACCATGACATCAAAATAAAAGAGAGACTGATTGAGAGGGGGAGGAGTATGATGGAGAATGGAGTTTCAAACAGGAAAGTAGGGGAGGAAGGAGGGAATTACAACGAGATATTGTTTATAATCATGGAAGTTGTTAATTATAATTTTTTAAATTACTTTAAAAAAAGAGTTTCATGTCAATCTGGGCTAGAGTGATAGCTTACCTTTAAAAGAGAGAGAAAGAAAGAAAAGAGAGAAGGAAGGAGAAAGACAGAAAAAAAGAAGGAAAGAATGAAGGGTCATAGAAAACATCTCTTCATTCCTTCCTAGCTTGGAAATTCTGACAAGATGCCTTTCTTTCATGCTTGGTGTTACAGTCAGGTTCACATTGCTGGCAGAAATCACCCGACCAAGAGCAGCTTGTGGGGAAAAAAAAGTTTATTTTGGCTTACAGACTCTAGGGGACCTCCAAATTGGCAGGGGAAAATGACGACATGAGCAGAGGGTGGACATCAACCCCTTACCAACATCAAGTGGACAACAGCAATAAGAGAGTGTGCCAAGCACTGGCAAGGGGACACTGGCTATAATACCACCCTCAATAATCACTGACTCCAGAAGGCACCAATTCCAAATCCCCATCAGCTGGGAACCTAGCATTCAGAACACCTAAATTTATGGGGGATACCTGAATCAAACCACCACATTTCGCCCGTGGACCCTATAAGCTGGTAACCACCCATGATGTAAAATGCAATGCATTCATCCAACTTTACAAGTGCCCATAGTTTTTAATCAATCCTAATGATGTTCAAACATCCCCATAATCCAATTATTATTATTAATTTTTTTTTTTCGAGGTAGGGTCTCACTCTGGCCCTGGCTGACCTAGACTTAACTATGTAATCTCAGATTCATGATGATCCTCCTACCTCTGCCTCCCTGAGTGCTGGGATTAAAGGGGTGTGCTACTATGCCATAATACCAAAAAAAAAAAAAAAAAAAACCATAATGGCACAGAACAAACATTCATACTGCAAAAGATGGCATTGGGCATAGCAAAGAAATACTCAAGCAATACATGATTTAAACAAGGCAAACACTAAACTCTGTAGCTCCAAGTTCAACAACTGTAGCCAGTGACAAATCTCCAAGTCTGATGATTCTAACCAGCAACAAGTCTCTGGAGTTCCAATTCTACCCCTCCAGCTAGACTACTCAGAGTCCTGGAAAACTTCATCTGGGGTCAGCAGCTTTCCTTAGCAGCCATCTCAGGGTCCCAGCATCTCCACTGGGTCTCCACTGCAACCCACAGTTCATCCTCATGGCTCCATTGGGTCTCCATGCAGGCAACCAGCAAACCTGCTTCACACTGCCCATGGCCATTTCCAAAACACAAGACCGTGTTGTAAAGTCAATGACCCTCTCTTTCCTTTATTTCTTATACTCCATAATACTGGGTAGGATGCCAATTTGTTAATCCAGGTGGGAATAAGCAATCTTTGAAGAACAGGACACTCCTTTAACATTCAAGCCCTTTCAAAAGAGTCTACATTCTTCCTGTTGCCCCACTGCAGGTCAGCTGGCCCAATCTCAAAGGTTGTAATCTCTCAATTACAGCGGAACAAGCAGCAGTTTTGGCCTAAACACTTCTTTCTGTGCCATAGCCCTCTGCTGACATCAGACTATTTCTACACAAAGCAACCCTGCACAAATTCTCAGGACACGAGCATAACAGCAAGCCTCTCACAAAAACTGCTTCTAGCCCAGTCCAGGCAAAGCTCTTTCTCACCCTCACAAGCCAAACCTCACAGTCCATAGTCCTTACTGCATTCAGGTCTTTCAACTTTGACCAGAATAGTCCATCAAGCTATACTTATAGCACTGCAAGGCATCTCTTAGGCCAAGGTTTCAAATCCTTCCACATTCCTCTTGAAAATCAGCTCCAAAAGGCCAAAGCCACACAGTCAGGTGTCTAGCAGCAATCCCACTCCTCAGTACCAACTATTACTGTTGTAGTCCACTCTCCTATTGCTGTTGTCTACCTGATGTTGGCGAGGGGGTGATGTCCACCCTCTGCTCATGTTGTCATTTTTCCTGCCATTGTGGAGCTTCCCCTCAAGTCTGTAAGCTAAAATAAACTTTTTTCCACTCTTGGCTCTTGGTCGGGTGATTGCTGCCATCAGTGCAAACCTGACTGCAACACTTGGTCACTCTTCTTTTGTCCTTCTACTCACCATAGATGCATGGGGCTTAGCCTCAAGGCCTCTTGTTCGATAATTGATAAAAATGGACTCAAGAAGGATAAATTATGAATTATTAAATTCATTTAGGGGGGAAATTACAATTTGTGGGTTCATATGGAAGAATTATGTGTAGAAGGTACAGCATCCATCTTGAGCTTCCCCATGAAAGAAAGTTAAAAGTGGTGATGGGGCCTGGAGTGATGGCTTAGCAGTTAAGGCACTTGCTTGTGAAGCCTACGGACCTAGGTTGGATTCCCCAGTACCTACACAAGCCAGATGCACAAGGAGGCACTTGCATCTGGAGTTCATTTGCAGTGGCTGGAGACCCTAGTGTGCCCATTCTCTACCTGCCCCTTTATTTCTCTCTCTCTCTTTCTCTCTTCTGTCTCTCTCTCTCTCTCTCTCTCTGCCTCTTTCTCTTTTAAGTAAATAAACAAAATATTTTTTAAAGTTTTCTAAGATTCTTTTTTTTTTGGGGGGGGGGTTCAAGTAGGGTCTCACTCTAGACCAGCCTGGCCCAGAATTCACTATGTAGTCTCAGGGTGGCCTTGAACTCATGACGATCCTCCTACCTCTGCCTCCTGAGTGCTAGGATTAAAGGCATGCACCACCAAGCCTGGCTTTTTCTTTTTTAAAAAACACACACACAGGCAATTTATTTATTTATTTATTTTGGTTTTTGGAGGTAGGATCTCACTCTAGCGCAGACTGACCTGGAATTCACTATGTAGTCTCAGGGTGGCTTTGAACTCATGGTGATCCTCCTACCTCTGCCTGCTAAGTACTGGGATTAAAGATGTGTGCCATCACGCCCAGCAGGGAAAAAAAAAATCTTTTTAAAGTGCTGATGGTTTGAGAATCGGAGAGAGTGCCAGGCAGGGAAAAATGTACTCGTGGTTGTCCCGAGTTTAGAGAAATTACACAGGTAGCAGGCCCAGACTCAGGGAAAGCACCCACGTGGTAGATCTAGAGTATAAGGGAAAGACACATGTGGTAGATTTACAGATAGAGGAAAATCATACGTGTAATTACAGTGAGAAGTTTAAACCAGAGGCAAGCAGAAAGACTACCCAGACCAAGAAGTAGTATTCTGCTTCCCCCACCCCCACCCCACACACATACACCCAGGTAGGCTCATGCGAATTCCTGTGACCAAAGCGCGGGGATGCAGAAAGAAAGAAGACCAGAACAGCCTTTATAGACCATTGAAAGTGTATTCCTTCATCACATTAAGGTGTGTAAAGGGATTGGTTAGTACATTCAAAGGGGCAGAAACCAGGGCCAGCCCACCCGGGTAGTGAAGGTTGCCAGTCCAGGTAGCATGCTAGACTGCGGACAGCAGGGGCCACTGCAGCTGTCGTAGATGAGTCTCACTCAATGGAACTTGTTTGACACAAGTTCCACTCATGCCCAGGCGGGGTGGCATTGCTTCTCTGGGATTCTGTTCATAACGAAACTGCCTAAAAGAACCTAGCTTTTCCTATTTCTCCTGCACAAGTGGTCGACTTCCATTTTGATCTTCCTTGAAAGTGGGTGATTGATGCTCCTGTGGCCCAGCATTTGAGGGATCTGAGAGGAGGTTGAGCTAGGATCCATTTAGTTGGGATTAGTGGGCTATGCTTACATAAACTTCAGTTACCTCTTTATACAGGTATTGCTATCAGTTAAGCTAATGTGTAACTTCCAGAAATTCTCCTAAGGCCCACTGAGTTAACTCATCGGGGGGGGGGTGTGGTTGGTCACAACACATAAAAAACAGGGCCAGCCCCACAAGTCAGAACATATGACTACAAGGACATCATCAATGACCTTATTTGGTATCATCGGTTATAAAAGGAGAGGTTTAGTTACCATATATGGAAACTAAAAACGCCCCCACATCTTACAGTTCATATACAAAAGAGTGCTTAATAAGATTTTCCCAATAATCCTACAAACATATATGGTATTACAAATACCTCATTTTGAATGTAAGAGAGATTCTAAAGTATCAACCATACTGGAGGAAAAGACTATTATCTTTCAAACATTTTTTAAACACTGAGTTACCTTTAAATTCTCTCTGTGGAAATTTATATGACAACATTCCCCTAGAAGAGATTATTTTAAAAATTATAAAATACACTCACATATTTGCTACCTGTAGTTTGCCAAGCAGCTAATTAGCAAAAATGTGTTTTTTTATGAATTCTGTGATTTCTATAATATTTGCTAACATTTCATAATTTGTGTTTTACTACCAATACTTTCCGAATTCAAAATCACTTTCATACCTAATTTCATGTTTATAATTTGCCATTTTAAAAAGACTCCCAGCCCTGGACCCACCTGGTTCTCTTTCTCTTCACACAGTGACTGCCCATCTACTGCCCTCACAGCACTGACTGTCCACTGGATTCATGGTGGGCTTGGCAGTTGAGCCAGCACGCTCGCTGCACACTGCAGGAGCGTCAACTCCGTGGAGACATAGCCCTGCCTTAGAGCACCACAAACAGGGCCACAGCTTCTGGAGACACTTAGGAAGCCCCAGTTTGCAGAGTCTCCGAAATGGGATGGTAGCTCCCTGGATAAGGGCCCAGCAGCCTCCGGGCTTACGGGCACTCACCCCGTGGTTCATGTGCCCAGGCCCTGAAGTTTCCTTAGGAAGACAGTGTCTGCAGAGGGCATGTGATCCCTGGTGAGTAATATCCCAGCAGGTGCTCTGGTCACCAAGGTGAGAGACCTTTCTCAAGGTCAGGGTCAGATAGGATGACTGAGCCAAGAGCTGGGCTCGGACAGGGACAGAGGCCGCACTGGAGAGAGGCCACGGCTGCCCTCTGGTCTTTCTGCAGCCCTCCTCTCCATCCTCCCCTGCCTTTGCTTCTTCCCTTCAGCCCAGGTGCCCCTGCTTCTGTCCCACAGGCTGTGGTAGAGCAGCTGACATTTCCAACAGCTTTTGCAACGTCAGCCCTCTCCAGCCTCTTCTGCAGCCTCCAGTCTGTAGCCGTCAGCCCAGCGAGCCACGGGGGACGCAGGGCTGTCCATGCACACACAGCTGCGTTCAGAGGACACCGAGGCATCAGTCGTCTAATAAACAGGAAACTTGTCCTGCAAGAGGAGTCCTGTTGATGTGTTCACAGGAGCTCATTCCCACAGCCTGTCCCGCAAACGACTGGTCTTCAGGATGAACCAGAAAAAAGAAAAAAAAAAAAAATTAAAGGATTTGTGGTGAGACAGGTTTGACCAGGATCACCTGCTACATCTAGAACTTGAAGATTTATAAATAAATGTTTGCTGGCAGCCTGGCTCAGGGGCACATACCCTCGTCCTCCCCATTCCTGTCATTTGAATATGCAATGTCCTCTACAGGGTCTTGCGCTGAAAGTTTGGTTCCCAGCTGGTGGCATTATTTGGAAGGCGCTAGGAGGAAGTAGGTTATGGTGGGGGAGGGGAGGAGAAGGGTAAGGGGCGAGGCATACAGGGTGACTTGTTCCTGGCCCTAAGTTGTTCCCTGTGCTTCCTGGATGCGACCAGGTGAGCAGTCTCTGCCACATGCTCCTGCCACCGTGGTGCTGTGCCACACCTCTGGCCCAAAGCAGTGGAACCCACCAACTTTGGACTGAAAGTTCTGAAACTGTGAGCCAAAGCAAATCTTCCTTTCAAATTGCTCCTCACGGTGACAGAAGCATCTTCAGGACCCATTTCCGGAAGTGCTTCCTTAACAACAAACAGTGACCTATAGGCGAAACTCCTGCACTGGGACAGATGGCAGCCAAGCTCAGGGTAAGCGGGCGCTGTCCACCATGCTGTGCAGGCAACTGCTCACTGCTGGCGGATCACGGGCTTGCTGGGTGTCCTCCCTACGGCAGGAGCCTCCCCCAGATGCCACCCCCATGCAGGCCATGGAGATGAACGGTAACAGCTTCAGGCGGCCCATGTCAGGCCCCTCCCATAGCTTCTCTATAATTAAGCCACCTGGAGCTTCTAAGCTCTCCCCCCACCCTGAAGACCAAAGTTCTTCCTGATCCTGAAATGACAAATGAAAGCCAAAGACATTTTTTGTTGAGGTACTGTCTTGCTCTAGCCCAGGCTGACCTGGAATTCACTATATAGTCTCAGAGTGTCCTCAAACTCACAGCAATTCTCCTACCTCTGCTTCCCTAGTGCCGGGATTAAAGGTGTGTGCCACCATGCCCAGCTATTTTTAACTTTTTTTTTTACTTGACAACTTCCATAATTATAGACAATAAACCATGCTAACTCCCCCACACACTTTCTCTTTCACATATCCACCCTCCATCATATCCCCTCCCCCTCTAAATTAGTCTCTCTTTTATTTTTTTCTCCTCTTTTCCTCCTATTATGAGGGTCATATATAGGTAGTACCAGGCACTGTGAGGTCATGGATATCCAGGCCATTTTGTGTCTGGAAGAGTGCATTACAAGGAGTCCTACCCTTCTGTTGGCTCTTACATTCTTTCCGCCACCTCTTCCACAGTGGACCCTGAGCCTTGGAGGGTGTGATAGAGATATTTCAGTGCTGAGCACTTCTCTGTCACTTCTCAGCAACATGGTGCCTTTTGAGTCATCCCAGTGGTCACCGCCATCTGAAAAGAGAAGCTTCCAAAGACATCTCTTGATACTTGATCCACTAGCTCCATCCAGTGAGGGCTGTGCTCAAACCCCAGCGCCTTCTGACAAGAAGATCTGGGGAAATTCCCTCTGTTATTTGTGTCTTAGAGCTGAACTGCAATGACTTTTAACCCTCAGGAAGGATGGCACACAGTAGTTGTGGGAGAAGCAGATTTGGGAGGCACACTGGGGTCCGTTTGAGGGGGAACATGTGATGTTATTACTTTCTCTTTGATCCCCATTGTCAGCTACCTCCTCTGCACAACGGGAACACAGTGATGACCAAATGAAAGAGGCCAGTGTGAGCTGAGGGCAGTCATCAGTATTACACACATGCTCACACTCAGAAGAGCCGTGGAGTGTGTGTGTGTGTGTTGGGTGCAGGGCGGGTACAATATAGCCCCAAGTCTGTCCTCAAGGACAAGGTTAACAGGCCAGAGGGCTCAGTTACCACCCTGTGGCATCACAGTCCTATGCAATGGAAATCCACGCTCACACCCCACCCCTGGGAGAAAGCCCTTAGATTTCAAAAGGTGTGGACTTGAACAAAGAGGCTGCCTGTGTCTTGTGATTTTTTTCAAGGTAGGGTCTTGCTGTAGCCCAGGCTGACCTAGAATTGACTATGTAGTCTCAGAGTGGCCTCGAACTCATGGCTATCCTCCTACCTCTGCCTCTTTAATGCTGGGATTAAAGACATGTGCCACCACGCCCAGCCTGTTTTGTGATTTTTTTTTTTAACACAGTAATTAAACTTCCCAATAACTTCCTCTTGACTGGTGGTCAGTTCCTGCCATTCCACAGGCATATCAGTCATTCCTTTAGTTTTGAGCATATCATTAGGCCGGAATTTCTAGCTAGCAATCCCAGGCATAGTAATCATTCCTTTAGCGTAGCGTTTGTATTCCATGTACTCAGCAAAATTTCAATGAGAGGCCACCCCACGTGGGGTGCCCACAGATGTGGAGATGAAACAGCTAGTGTCTATCTTCAGAGTCCCATGAGCTTCCCTATAGAGTTGTGTGAACAGAGACAGAGGGTCAGGATTCGGTGGAACACAAAGGCTTGTCAGCTTTGTCAGTGAGATGGAAGGGATCTACAATAAGTTCCCCAGTTATAAGTGAAAACTTACGAATTTATATTGAGATAGGAATCCCACTATTAACCTGGACTGGCCTCAGATCTTTCATCCTCCTGCCTCAGCCTCTTTGAATGCTAGGATTACAGGCACACACCACCATGCAAAGCTAAACTCTTCCCTTAAAAAATAAATTATTGGAGCTGGAGAGAGATTGCTTAGGAGGCTAAGGCTAAGGAGTCACGTTTGACACTCCAGGCCTCATGTAAGGCAGACGCACAGTGACACAAGTGTGTAATTCCACACATGCGCACAAGGGGACCCACACATCTGGAGTTTGATTGCAGTGGCTCTAGGCCCTGGTGTGCCAATTCTCTCCCTCCCTCTCTGCCTCTTCCTCTCCTTCCCCCCCCCCCATAAAAAAGGCCAGTATATTGGGCTTGCCTCCAAAATGCCAGAATTCTTGGGCTAGAGAGATATGGCTTAGTGGTTAAGTATGCTTCCTGCTCAAGCATGAGGCCCTGAGGGAAGCCCAAGTTCAAATCTCCAGAACCCACCTAAACAGCTGAGCATATCCACACGCATCTATAACCCCATTCTTGTGGGGAGCAGAAACTGGAAAATTGCTGGGGTTCACGAGCAACAAGCTCAGCAATCAGTAATAGACCCTGTGACAAGGAGCAAAAACAAAAAAGCAGGAGGGTGCTGGAGGGGGGCACCCAATGTTCCCCTCTACCCACTGCAGATGAGCCCACTGGTCATTGCAGGCGAGCACACAGCCTTAGCATATACACATGCATACAGCACACACTACCAAGCACACACCATGCTAACACATACTACCAGAAAACCAAATTCTCATCGAGTGAGCTCTGCCACTTGTGGCAAAATCCCTGTGCACAATGGATGCTCAGTCAGTGCCACTTCCTTCCCTGCTCTAAGATGTTCAGAGATGTATACCTGCATGCTAATGTGGGATCTGAGAGGAAGTTTGCCAGGTGTGTGTGGGGGGGGGAAGCACGTACTACCGTCCTTTGGGGTGGGAGGGAAAGACAGAAAAGGGAGACTTGCTGCTCAGAGATCACCTTCTTTCTTCCCACAGTGGCCATATTGTTCCTCCTTTGTTAATCTCCGCCTTCTACTCAGATGTCCTCTTAGGAGAGCCTGTCCTGGACTACTCGCCCCGTTACTCCCTATCTCCTGACCCTGCTTTGTTTTTCTTCCTTACACTTATTTTCACCAGACACATCATTCGCTGTCTGTTCAGCCGCCTTTCCTGCTGACGTGTGCACTGGGGTTACAGGGACTCTGTTCACTTCACTGCTGGGAACAAGTCTCCGTGCTGCCAGTCATTACCTGATTTTACCTTGGCCTTGTCATTCACCTCTCTGCACTTCTGCTGGATTGGTTTGACAATAAAATGCATAGTGCCTGGCATATCGAAGGTCCTCAATAAATATTAACTATTATTGGATGCATTGTGGTTTCTGGTAGATTTTCCTTCCCCCAGATCAGCTGTATGGGGAGAGCCTCTATAGCTGCTCAGGGACTGATTTGTCCAGAGTGGAGCTGGAAATAGAAAACCGCCCTGGTAGGAACTAGAAGGACATCACTTATCTTTGCAAAGCAGGAGAACTAAAGACCTCTAAGAAAGGTCCCAGTCCTCAAGCTAGAGAGAAGGCTTAGCAGTTAAGGTGCTTACCTGCAAAGCCCAAGGACCCAGGTGTGATTCCCCAGAACCCATGTAAGCCAGATACACATGGTAGCACATGCATCTGGAGTTCATTTGCAGTGGCTAGAGACCCTGGTGCGCTCTCGCTCGCTCGCTCTCTCTCTCTCTCTCTCTCTCTCTCTCTTTCTCTCTGTCTCATAAATAAATTAAATATTTTTAAATCCCAGTTCTCACATACAATTACACATTGGAATCCCTAGGGAGTCTTAAAAAAAATATTGATGCTTGGATCTCACACCAAGTGATTCTGATGGCCTAGGCGGCCTGAACATCAAGATTTTTTTTCTTAAGTTTCCCAGGTGTTTCTAACCTGTAGCAGATTTCACACCCATTGTCCCACAGCTTGCCTCTTGAAAGTCAGTGAGACAAATATCTACTTATAGCCTGACATTTAAAGCATCTTCCTAGAAAGAGACATCTGCTCAAAGACAGGCCCATTAAAAATGGATCGCTTTGGCCCAGCAGGGCACATTTCTTAAAGATCACAATTGGAGCGGGCTCCGGGGCAACTGTGTGAATCACGAGGCTGAGTTCCAAAGCAAGGCTACATAGTGAGCCTCTGTCTAAGGAAAAGAAAAGAAAATCAAGGAACAACTGACGAGGGTGGCATGCACCTGTAATCCAGCACTGGGGACAGACAAGTGGATCCCTGGGGCTCACTGACCAGCCAGTCTGGTCTAATAGGTGAGCTCCAAGCCAGTGAAAGACTGTCTCAAAAAAGGTGGATGGCATTGCTGAGAATGACCCCTGAGTTGTCCCCTGGCTTCCATGCACATGTGCGTGTATCTGCTTGCACACACACACATACACACACACACACAGGCATTGAAAAAGAGGAGGGCTGGGGAGATGGCTCAGCGGGTAAATCACTTGCAATGCAAGCATGAAAAACTGAGTTCAGACACCCAGAACCCGTGTAAAGCCGGATGCAGTAGCACATATGTGTAATCCTGGTGTGCCTACAGTGAGATGGGAGATGGAGACAGGAGGCTCCCCACAAGCCTCAGGGCCAGCTAGCCTGGCAGACAACAAGAGAGGCCCTGCTCAAACAAGGTGGAAGGTAAGGACCAATCCCCAAGGTTGTACATACACACACACACACACACACACACACTAGATACGCACAAAAAGAGAGGAAAAAAAAGAAGGAAAAGGGAAAGGAAGCGATTGACTACGGCACCTTCCTACTATGCTAGCACTGCACAGAAAAGAACGTGGAGGCTCCCCAGCAGACAGCAGATAGGAAAAGTAAGGCAGGAATAACCAACCCAAGCCCATTGCCAAGCAGCCCAGCCACTAGCCCTGCAAGGGTAGCCGTTAAGGGTAATGGTCCTGATACACAACCAGAATGTTTGCTTGGGCCTTTGGACTGTAATCGTTCATGATTTGGCCCCATGACGACAAGGTCCAAGGCTTTTATTGGTGTTGGTAAGCGCTGGTTGAATAGAAGGCAACCATAGCAAAGTGCTTCCCAAAAGTCAGCCCAGCTCCATGGCTCCCTCCGTCCTGCTGTTTAGGAGGAAGGAGAAGTGCGTTCTGCTAAGTGAAGCAAGCCACAAGGGGACAACTTCTGTGCGGGTCCACTTATACTAGGAGGACCCTCGAGGAGTAAGACTCAGAGATGGGAAATAGAATGGTGGTTGCTAGGGGTAGAAGGAAAGAGAGTGGAGAATTGTTTGATGGGGACATAGTGTCAGTTTTGCAAGATGGAAAGAGTTCTGGAAATGGATGGGAGATGGCTGGACAATATTGTGAATGTTTTAAAACCACTGAACTGTGCACCTGAAAATGACCAAAATGGTGAATTTTATGATATACATATTTACCACAAGCAAAAATGCTTTAGACTATGTGGGTGATTGTTGTTATTTATGAAAGTAAGACAGGAGTATCCCTGGACTTGCTTGCCAGCTGGCCTAGCCTAGCAGATGAGTCCAGGCTCCATGAAAGACTGAGTCTCAAAAGAAGTTAAGGTGGAGAGCAATTGAGGAAGACACCTGGCATTGCCCTCTACACCTGCACATACATATGCACCTACACATATGTGAACACATACACACAGGAAAAGGGGGAAAAGAAAAGAAATACATCTATTTTATTTTAGTTTAGTTTAGTTTTTTCAAGGTAGAGTCTCACTCTAGCTGAGGCCGACTGGGAACTCACTATTGTAGGTGACCTCAAACTCACGGCAGTCCTCCTACCTCTGCCTCCTGAGTGCTGGGACTAAAGGCGTGTGCCACCACGCCCGGGAGAAATTCATCTTTTTTAAACGACTGTTACAGTTTGAATGCAAAATGCTCACAGGGCTTACGTGTTTGAGCACCTGGTCTCCAATTTGGGAGGTTGTGAAATCTTTGGGGAGGAAAACCTGGCTGGCAGACGTACATCACTGCGGGCATGCCTTTGAGGGTCATACCTGGTCCAGCTGTGTGCCTCCTGATCAGCTCCACTTGGGATATGGCCACTGTAAGCTCCGGTCACCTCCCACCAGCCCACTCCAGCTGCTGTGCCTTCCCCACCAACCTGCATTGGCCCCTGGAAACCATGATCCAGAAGAAAGCCTTCTCCCAGAAGCTGCTTCTGCTAGGTGTTCTGTCACAGCGACAAGAAAATACAGCCGAAATAAGTAACCAAGGGTCTGCAGGTCCACAGGAACCTGAGAGGGCTTTTGACTTCCTTCCTGGGAAAGCTGGGATGAGTTAGTGAACTTGAGTGGGCAGGATCCCCTGGAGTCACGGTGGGGAAGAGGCAGCCCTGGGAAAGGCTGGTCAGCAAGCAGAATGTGGGGCATCTTAGAAGTTTACGAGAGCTCCATGCAGGCAAGTTAACTGAACTGTTTCTTTGATCACATTCGTTCTTTCTCCTATCATTCTTTATCAGCTTTGTAGTCAGCATAAAATAATGTTTCATGATGATATTTTCACACATAAATCTTTGACCTTCCCAAATTTGCTCTCCAGTGCCCTCCTCTTTTCCTCCTCCCCCTCTCACCCGGCCCCTTTCGTACCTCAAACTGCTCCTCTTTTGCTTTCATGTCATATGTGTGTTGCATATGCAAATGTATGCATGTATATTTAAATCTAGATTACATGTGAGAAAAAACATGCAATATTTTCTTTGTCCTCCATTCCTCCTGTCCATTTATACCTCTTCCTCACCCCTCATAATCCTCAATACATTCTTGTTACATATATATATATATATATATATATATATATATATGTACACATATATATATGTATATGCATATATATATGTATATGCATATATCTAAATAATAGATTCTACATGTGAGAAAAAACATAATATTTGTCTTTCTGTATCTGCCTTATTTCATTTAACATGATCTCCAAGCCATCCATTTTCCTGAAAATCACATGATTTTATTCTTTTTTATTTAACAGCAAATAAAATTCCACTGCATACATACCACATTTTCTTTATCAATTCATCTGTTGATGGACATTGAGGATGGTTCTATGTCTTGGCTGTTTTGAATAGTGCATCAGTAAACATGGATGTAGTATACTGACTTAGAGTCTGTTGAATATATATGTACCCAGGTGCAATATAACTGGATTATACAGTTGTTCTATTTCTAGTTGGTTTGTGTGTGTGTGTGTGTGTGTGTGTGTGTGTGTGACAAGCCCAACAGACTGCCCCCCTTTTGTGAGAGGGAGGGAGAAAGAGAAAGAATTGGCATGCCAGAGCCTCCAGCCACTGCAATCGAAGTCCAGATGCATGTGCCATTTTGTGCATCTGGCTTTACATGATACTGGGGAAATGAACCTGACTCATTAGACTTTGCAAGCAAGTACCTTAACAACTGAGCTATCTCTCCAGCCCCATTTAATTTCTTCACACTGATTTCCATAGTGGTTACACCAGTGTACATTCCCAGAAACAGTATATAACTGTTCCCTTTTCCCCACATCCTCACCAACATTTGTGATCATTTGTTTTCTTGATAATCATTCAAACAGAGGTGAGATAAACTCTCAGTGTAATTTCAATTTGCATTTCTCTGATGGCTAAGGATATGACACATTTTTTTTCAAAGATTTATTGGCCATGTAGTGGTTTAAATGTGTGGTCCATAGGCTCGGGCTTGCATCTTGAGTCTCCAGTGGTGGGATCCCTAGTGAAGAGGTATGTCACTGAGTGAGAGTGGAGCTTGGGATCCAGCCCTAAGGTATGTTCAGGGCAGATCTGAAGTCCAGCCCCCAAATGTGTGGGAAGTAGTGGGCGCTGTGGCAGTGTGCTTGCTGGTTGTGCTGGCAGTTGGTGGCATCTCTGCTGGGATCTGTAGAAGTGAGCCAGCTTCTTCTGCCATTAATGAAGTCTACCCTGGATCCTGTAAGCCTGAAATAAACCCTTTCCTCCCATAAGTGGTGTCTAGTTGGATGTTTGTCCCAGCAATGTGAAACTGGCTGCCACAGACCATATGTAATTCTTTTTTTAACTACTATTATTATTAACAAGATGTTTTGTATGTATACATCATATGTTGATACCCTCTTTTCCCTCATCCCTGCCATATTTATTTCTTATTGTGAAAACGGTGTTCATTTAATTTACCTATTTGTTGATTGGATGATTTGGTTTGGGGGTTTTATTTTTGTAGTTCTTTATAGATTATAGACATTCATTCCCTCTTAGATATGTACTTGGCAAAGATTTCCTTATACCCCATAAGTTGCCTCTTCACTCTATTAATGGTTTCCTATGTAGAAACTTTTTAATTTCTGGTACTCAGTCCCATATATCAATTCCTGGGATTACTTCCTGAGTTATAGGGGTCCTTTTCTGAAAGTGTTTGTCTATGTCTATATCTTGAAGTGTTTTCCCTAACAGTTTCTGAGTTTCAGGTCTTACATTAAGGTCTTTGATCCATTTTGAATTGATTTTTGATGCAAGGTGAGAGGTACGGATTAAGTTTCATTATTCCATATGAGGAGCACTATTTGTAGAAGAGACTATCTTTTCTCTGATGCATGTTTGTGACATCTTTGTCAAAGATTATGTGGCTATAGCTGTATGGGTTTATTTCTGAGTCCTCAGTTTTATTCTCCTGGTCTAGACCATGTCTCCTTTAACTGCATAAATAGAATGTGCCTACTGATTTACCAAGGATTATAGTATGAGCTGAGCTTTAAAGATTGTGTGTCCATCCAAAATTCCAGCAGCTTCCTGATGCATGTTTTCATGGACATGAATGTGATAGAATGAGCCTGGAGTCAGCAATAAGAAAGTATACTTGGCTGAGTTATCACTCCTTTTTAAAATGGTTTCTAACATCCTCAAATGCATATTGACACAAATAAGAATTGTACCTTCAGGGACTGGGAAGAAGGCTCAGTGGCTAAAGGCACTTGCTTATAAAGTCTGCCAACCAGAGTTCAATACCCAAGCCACTTAAGCCAGATGCAAGAAGTGGCACAAGCACCTGGGGTTTGTTTGCAGCAGCAGAAGGTCCTGGCACATCCATACACAGATACACACACACACAAATAAATAAATCAATTTTTTAAAAGTGATACCTTCAGAAGGAAAAGAGAATAGTAAAAAAAGGCCATAGATTTGTGCTTAAACTAGATCTCTGGGGGGTGTTGTTTTTCTAAATGATCTTTCATTGAGTATCTGTAACTCAAATAATTAACCTCTATGGGGCTGGAGAGATAGCTAAGTGGTTAAGGCACTTGCCTGCAAAACCTAAGGACCCAGGTTTTATTTCCCAGTACCCACATAAAGCCAGATCCACAAAGTGGCACATGCATCTGGAATTTGTTTGCAGTGGCTAGAGGCCCTGGTGTACCCATTTTTTCTATGTATCTATCTGCCTCTTTCTCTCTCTCTATCTCTCTCTCTCTCTCTCTCAAATAAATAAATAAAATATTTTTAAAAAATAATTAACTTCTATTGCTAGGCTTGAGAAATACGCTTGTCCTGTAAACAAGGTAGGTCAGCATATTAAAATGAAGATCATCGAGAGAGTTGCTGGCCCAAAGTATGGTCCCTAAAAAGCCAGTGTCAGGATCAGCTTCCAGACTGAGAAATGGAATCAGTTTTTAACCAAAGTCCCCAAGTGACTCAAGTGTGCCCCCAAGTTAAGAGCCATGCTTCAGGGTACTCGCTGTTGTCTTTTCTGTCTCAAGAGTGGAGTGCCCCTATCCACAGCCTTGAAGTCTCTCTGTGAGGGGTGGAAGATCAAAGCCTGGGGTTCAATCTTAGCTGTGTCACTTTCAGTGTGACTGGGCAAAGTCTCATCCTCTCTATGCCTGTTTACTTCTTGACACGTGACTACTCGGGAGCCCATTGTGAGGATGGAAGAAGCACTTGCAACAGGAGTTGGAGGAGCTCAGTACCATAGCTAGTATTACCACCTTTCTGTCTGTCACGCATACTGGGTCTTGTCCTCTCCTGATCCTCACACACGAGCTTAGCCACTCCTCAGATGATAACCTTGCTAATGTCTGAGTGTGGCTCTCATGTCAACCCTCCATGCTCTCCAGGCTACCAGTGCCTACTTATACATGCCCTTGTACCCGGTCTTTGACTTCCCCTGCTCCACACCAGGAGTCTCCTGGGGGCCCAGGCAAGCCCTGCAAGGTTGCAATATCTGCTCCATATCCACATCTATTTCTGCTGTGGCCCCATTGCTCTCTTAGGCTGACAGCTGTACCTCCATCTCCTGGTTTATTTTGGGTGTGACCTAGTTTCTTCTAGATCCGACTAAAGCACATATGCAGGCCTGCTTCCCCAAAGACGCGTCCAGGGCTCTTCCCAGGCCAGAGACACTGGTCCACAGCTTTCCTGAGCTTCCTCGCTGCCAGCCCAGCTGGCATGCCCCTCTGGGATGGATGTGTGGGGAAGGGCAGAGCCTGCAAGCAGCTGGCTCTGCCAATGCCCCTCCTGCTACTAAGAACAGGAAGGTCCCACTTAGAAATACCCCCAGCCCTGCAGCCCCCATCTTAGGGCACCCTCTGCTCCCCTGGCATTCTCACGCTGGGAGGAGGCATGCAGGTCCCCTGGGGGGCTCATTCATGATGGAGACTGAGGACAGTCATGACTCAGCAGCCTGAGCATGCACACGCACACCTCTTCACTCCTTGCACAAAAACCCTGAACCACTTACTTTCAGAACAAGGGTCATCTCCTCGGCCCCTCCCCCTGCTGCCCGTCAGACCCTGAGTGTAAATGACTCTCTGTCTACTGAGTACATTG
This sequence comes from Dipus sagitta, assembly GCA_036346955.1. Taxonomy (NCBI): domain Eukaryota; kingdom Metazoa; phylum Chordata; class Mammalia; order Rodentia; family Dipodidae; genus Dipus; species Dipus sagitta. Next base: position 40,984,819 of record CM070771.1, read on the forward strand.
TGGAGCCTTTCCTCACAGTGGCTCCCAGCACTACCTCAAACGCTCTGCCACAGCTAAAATGTCCCTGCCCCTCAAAAGTAGCTCGGACCTCAGCTCAGGGCTCCCACTGGGCCCCACTGAGCCAGTGTCTCACTCGCTAATAGCTAACAGAGCATGTCTGGGGGAGGTTCCACCAGCCAAGACCCAGAGGGGCAGTTTCATCTCCAGGAAGAGCCACAGCAAAGGCTCGAGGAAGACTCTTGAAATAATTCCTGTAAAGCAGGAACGCAGGCCAGTCACAGGATCGATCCCACATCCATGTTGATCATGGTTACTGACTAGCCCTCCAGTTTCCATTTCACATTAGCATTCTGCCACTCTAACCACATGATAGGTCATCTTTATATCCCCTACGCAGGAAATAACACAGGTTGGGCTTCAGGTGGGGACCCTCAACATCTATTCAGTAGGGGAGAAAGAACCTTTTCTTTCTACATATACACACACACACACACACACACACACACAACCACAGTTGAGAGGATTTTATTCTTGAAGAGTATTGTCCCATTTATACTCCCGTAAGTGTGAGAAATTAACAAGCGCATAGTCAATAAAGTACGAAGCAGGTTTCTTGGACAAGGACAGGTGTGGATGTGGTGTGAAGAGCAAAGCTAGTGCCCATCCAGGCAGGGCAGGCTGGTTGAGCAGCCCCAGGCTTCCAGAGTGACTTGGATTCAGGCTGTTCTGAGTCCCCAGACAGACAGCAGGGAGTGCTGTCACCCTGCTCCCTGCAGAAAGGGGATGAACGCTCAGACCTTTAATTGAACCTTCTCTCTAGATCTACCTGGGCCCCAATTATGCTCTGCCGTGAGCAGCTGCTGCTAGATCACATCCCAAACACCTTTGAAGCTTCAGAAAGAAGCCTCGCTGTGGGCTCTACATACTCAAGAGAGACAGCAAAATAGCCTGGTGAAAACAACAGCTGCAGAAAGCCCAAAAACCTCCACAGAAAGTTCTAGAAAGGAAAAAAAAAATTCTAGAAAGGGGCTGGGAAGATGACTCAGCAGTTAAAAGGTGCTTTCTAGCAAAGCCTGCCCACTGGTTTCAATTCGCCAGTACACATAAAGCCATATGCACAAAGTGGTGCATACATCTGGAGTTTGTTTGCAGTGGCAAGAGGCCCTGGTATAGCCATACACACATTCTCTCTCTCTCTCTCCCTCTCTCTAAAATAAAAAAATAAATAAATAAATTGAAAACACAGTTCTAGAAGCAGCTGGGAGGCAGAGGTAGGAGGATCGCTGTGAGTTCGAGGCCACCCTGAGACTACATGGTGAATTCCAAGTCAGCCTGGGCTAGAGTGAGACCCTACCTTGAAAAAGAAAACACAGGTTCTAGCTGCAGTACCCACCTAGCTCCCACCACCTGCTGGTGCTGCAGAGCCCTTCTTGGCCTAGAACAGCAATAGGTGAGGCAGCAGCAGAGCAGAGAACCAGGAGCCGTGCCGGCCAGCCCTGCCTTCTGCACACTCACCGAGCACTGCCTGAGTGTGGGATTCATGTCTTCTCAGAGCAGTGATGCCTCCCAGTCCCACATGACAGCCTGGCCCCAGTGTGACACCCACATTCAGTCAGTACTCACACGTGTGCCGTGCATGCGTCCACCACCCTCTCTGCCAGTCTGGGGGCGGGCATGCACTGCACACACAGCTAAGGAGCCGCAGGCAAGGCAGAAAGGTCGATGGAGGATCTCTCGTAAAGATTTTGAGCCTTGACGACAAATTGAGTCTCTGTGCCAAGATATTTGTTAATTTTTTTTTTCCTAGAAAATTCTGAGCTTCACCCTGACCACTCAACTGAGACTGGTCTTTGGCCTTTAGATCACTAGTATGGTGTTGTGGCCCCCAAACTTAACTCAGTCCCCCAGGACTCATCCGGGCTGCTGGCAAGACTCCTGAGTCTCTAGTGTCCATCTCCTAGACTGAGGAATGGAGCCTCCTGTTCATCTCATCTGGCCTTTCCACAGCTTCTCTTGTGCCACGGCTTAGAGAAAGACACTGCAGCTTCAGGAATCCCCATGTCTTGTGGCTTCTGAAAACACATCATAAGTTCCCTTTGCATTTCCAGACTTCAAAGGGACAGTAGCCGCAGGGAAATAAGGAGTAGCTACCACCAACCTAGATTTCTTATACATGCATACGTTGTTTTCAAGGTAGGGTCTCACTCTAGCCCAGGCTGACCTGGAACTCATGCTATAGCCAAGGCTAGCCTCAAACTCCCAGCAGTCCTTCTACCTCAGCCTCCTAAGTGTTGGGATGAAAGTTGTGTGCCACCATGTCCAGCTCCAATGTTTTTGTTTTTGTTTTTATGAGAGAGAGAGAGAGAGAGAGAGAGAGAGAGAGAGGGAGAGAGAGTTGGCACCCCTCGGCCTCCAGCCACTGCAATCAAACTCCAGACACGTGCGCCACCTTGTGCACATGTGCGACCCTTTGCACTTACGTGACCTTGTGCGTCTGGCTTACATGGGATCTGGAGAGTCGAACATGAGTCCCCAGTCTTCTCAGGCAAGTGCCTTAACTACTAAGTCATCTTTCCAGACCATCTCCAGTGGCTTTTCTTTTTAATTTTTGAGACAACTCCCATACTTACAGACCAGAAATCATAATAGTTCCCTCCCCTCCCCCACTTTCCCTTCACAACTCCACTCTCCATCATATCCCTTCCCTCTCTCCATTTTATTTTATTTTATTTTATTTTATTTATTTTTGTTTTGTTTTGTTTTTAGAGGTAGGGTCTCACTCTAGTCCAGGCTGACCTGGAATTCACTATGAAGTCTCAGGGTGGCCTCAAACTCACAGCAATCCTCCTACCTCTGCCTCCCAAGTGCTGGGATTAAAGACATGTGCCACCATACCCGGCTTCTCTTTTATTTTGATGCAATCATCTTTTTCTCCTGTTATGAGGGTCTTGTGAAGGTATTGCTAGGCACTGCGATGTCTTGGGTATCAAGGCCAATTTCTGTCTCAACAGTTGCATTGTAAGGAGTGTACCCTTCCTTTGGATCTTACATTCTTTCCTCCACCTATTCGGCAATGGACCCTGAGCCTTGGAGGGTGTGATAGAGATATTTCAGTGCTGGACACCCCTCCATCACTTCTTCTCAGCACTATGTTGTCTTTTGGGTCATCCCACTGGTCACCACCGCCTGAAAGGAGAAGCTTATCTAACCAAACGTGAGAGTAGCATTAATATATGAATATGAACATTAAGTGTAGTGCTTTCAGGGAAGTTTGGTGAGAATAATATATGCATTTAGCCAGACAAGAACAGGCTTTAAACCCCTAAGGCTCATGACCTCCCCTGCCACAGGCTTTTGATTAGGTTTTCAGTACCAGGCATGTATTCTCTCCCATAGAGTGGGCCTTCAGTCCAATTAGAGAGCAGTTGGTTTCCCCCAGAGCAGACATGCCACTATTGTACCATCCAGTAATTTGGCCTGTCTGGCCAAACTTGAGGCTTCCAGTGTCCACTATTTTCACCACTGATGACTTCTGTCTCCCATAGGACTGCATGCAGTGCAGCTTTTTCTAGCTTTCAGTCAGCTGGGCTACCAGGAGAAGGTTTTCAGCTCAGCACAAGCTTGATTTCTCAGTGAGCTTGCCACCCAGGCATATGAAGTCTTCAACAATAGGGTCTTACCATCTGTTACTCAGGGCCTGGGCAATAGCCTGTAATGTTTTGGAGGGGATAGCAATGATTTTATTTATTTGTTAGGAGAGAGAGAGAGAGGAATGGAATGGAATGGGCACACCAAGACCTCTTGCCATTGCAAACAAACTCCAGATGTATGCACCATCTTGCCCATCTGGCTTTATATGAGTACTAGGGAATCAAACCCAGGCTGGCAGGCTTTGCAAACAAGCTCCTTCAACCACTGAGCCATCTCCCCAGTGCAATTTCTTGATTTTCAGTGGATAAGGAAGAGCCAAGGTGTAACTTCCTTAGCTTCTATCACAACAGTGTCCAAAATTCTAGCCCTAGGGCACCTTGTCACATCAATGAACATCCCTCAGGGTAGATGGCTCAGAAGGAAGCTGTGTCTCTACTTTTCTCCAGCCCAGACTTTATAGAGAAATAGATTAATTCCAGAACATTCCATCCTGTATAAGATTATTCATTGGCTTATCAGAGAAAACTCTTCTTAAGCTGCCTCCCCTCTGGGTCCTCTTTGCTTTATCTTCCCCCTTACAACCTCACCCTCTGGCTGGAATATAAAATCAAGCCATTCTTTCTGTGTAATCCACCTACCCCGAAATAAAGAGCTGCCATAGACAGTTGACTTGTCTCTGTAATTGCTAGAATCACACTTACATTCCTAACAAACTACTGTACACACGAGGGTATCTCTGATGTGTGTGTTATGCTAAGTAAAGGAATTCAGACTCAGAAGACTATAGACTGTGGTTTCACTCATATTGCATCCTAGAAAAGTAAAGTCAGGGGAAGCCTGAGCATAGTGGGACACACTTGTAATCCCGTGCTCAGAAGGCAGAGGCAGGAGGATCAAGAGTTTGAGGCCAACCTGAGCAATATAATGAGCCCTTGTCTCAAAAAGCAAAAATTCCAGGGATTTCCAGCGGCTAGAGCTGGGACTGGCAAAGGAAACACGAGGAAATTGTTTGAGATAATGGAACTATGAAATACCATGATCACCATAGTAGAGATATGATCATCTACGCTTGTCAAAACTCAAAACTAGGGCTGGAGAGATGACTTAGTGGTTAAGGCACTTGCCTACGAGGCCTAAGGATTCATGTTCAACTTGGTAGGTCCCACATAAGCCAGGCACACAATGTGATGCAAGTGTGCAAGGTTGCACATGCACATAAGGTTATAATGGCTAGAGGCCCTGTTTCATCAATTCTCTCTCTCTCTCTCTCATTAAAAAAAAAAAAAAAGGCTAGGGGCTGGAGAGATGGTTTAGCAGTTAAGGCGTTGGCCTGTGAAGCCTGAGGACCCAAGTTCAATTCTCCAGGTCCCATGTAAGCCAGATGCACATGGTGGCACATGCATCTGGAGCTTGTTTGCAGTGGCTAGAGGCCCTGGTGTGCCCATTCTCACTCTCTCTTTCTCTCCCTCACCCCTCTCTCTATCTCTAATAAATTAATAAAAATCAATCTTTAAAAAAAAAATTAAGGCTAGTCTGTTGGGCTTGCCTCAAAGAAACAAAATCAGAACCATACATTGTAAGGACAGATTTTACCTATGAAAATTATACCTCAACAAACTTTACTTTGAATTGTTAAACTATGGGCTGGGGAGATGGCTCAGTCATTAAAAACATTTGCTTATAAAGCCTGCTGGTCCCAGGTTCACCCTAGGTTTGATTCCCTAGTACCCATATAAAGACAGATGCACATAGTGACCCATGCATCTGGAGTTTATTTGCAGTGGCTGGAGGTCCTGTTGTGCCCATTCTCTCTGTCTCTCTTCTATCTCTCTCTGCTTGGAAATATATAAATAAATAAACAGACTACCATTTCGATCTGCTAATCCTTTTGGAACAAGACAAAATGTGAATAACTATCAGCCTATAGTTTCTCTAGGCACCTTTCAAAGTGCGAATTGGAACTGTCTGTGAGGAGAAGAGTGTATCAACGATGAGAACCAACAGGGCCCTTCAGAAGTTGCCTCAGGTTAAAGGGGACTCAGGCCACATGAGCCAGACTGTACTAAGCCTTCCTTTAGTTCTTCACAGGGTTTAGTCACACTTCCTAGGAAGCAGGCCCAAGGCTAGGCAATGCAGAGGAATCCACAGAACAAGCTAGAGCTGCTCCCAGGAGGCACACGTCATCCATTGTTTCAAGGAAGAGGTGGGGTGACAGAACTGGGGGTTCCAATGAGGGTACAGCCTGAGGGTGTTAGCCAGGTAGGGCCATGAGTCTGAGGAGATCCACTGAGGCGTGCAGAAGGAGAGAAAGTTGTAGCTTCTAACTCTGTGAAGAGTTCATTCTGGTAAGACATGGAGGTCCGAGCTGGGAGGGGCTGGCTCCTGTCATTTCCAGATAGAGAGAGAAAACCAATTTACACAATTCCTCCTCCTATCTTCTCCCCACCTGTATCACTTCTGTGACTCCAAAAGATATGGCAAGAGGTCAGCAAGCAAGTGATTCTACAGGGCCATCAACTGGGACTGGGTAGTCAATTCAGTCTGGACACTGTCTACCCACAGATAGCATCAGTTTCACAGTACCCAGATACCCATACCAAGTCCAGGTCCTTGGGACTGCAGCTGGCAATCTAGGTTTTCATGAACCCTTCCTTGGGTTGATTAGTTTGTTAGAGCAGCTCAGAACTTAGGGAAACACACTGATAGGGTTATTATAACAGACCTTACAAAGAACACAGATGAAGAGATGCAGTGGACAAAGTATGAGGGAGGGGCATGGGGCTTCCATATCCTCTCTGGACATACTGTCTTCTAGAAAATCCCACATGTTCTCCTATATGGAAGCTCTTCCAGCCCTGTCCTTTCATGGAGTCCTTATTGGATAAGCATGACGGAAACATAGACAACTGTGTAGAAAAGTAGATGGATAGAAAAACATAAAACCAGCCAGGCATGGTGGTGCCTTTAATCCCAGCACTCGGGAGGCAGAGGGAGGAGGATTGCCATGATTTTGAAGCCACCCTGAGACTACTGAGTGAATTTCAGGTCAGCCTGGGCTAGAGCAGCACTCTACCACTGAAAACCAAAAAAAAAAAAAAAAACCTAACACATTCAGGAATAAGGAAGGCCTTGTGACCAATTACTGATGAGGGTGGATCAGAGAATTTCTTTATGGTCAGTTCCAAGACAGAAGGTCGAGGAAGATTTAACTGTTTGAGACATGCTTCATAGAGGAATTCTGGTCTTTAATGGCAGAGGTATGAACCAAGAATCATGGGTTGTGGTAGTTTGAATAGATGGCCCCCAGTATATTCAGTGTTTTATTAGTTTGTAGTTTGCATCTGCAGCCACCTGGCTAGAGGTGATGTCACTGGGCAGATCTTAAGGTGTGGTGGTGGGTTTCAGATTGCAATCTAAAGATATGCAAAGTGTGCCTAGCTGGAGTTTCTGAAGTGTGCTGTGCTGTGTGGCTTTTGGCTTTTGGCTTGTGCTTCTGTCTGTGTTTAGTCCTGTGGAAGCAGGCCAGCTTCTTCTGCCATTATGGAACTTCTCCTGAATCTGTAAGCTTCAATAAATCCCTTCCTCCATAACTGTGCCTGATCTGGAAGTTCATCTCAGCGAACCTGAGGCTGTCTGCTACCTGGGTGAACAGCAAAATGTACACATCATTGTATTGTATCAGAAGTGTCTTCCTTCTACCAGTCTGGGCGTTGCTCTGAAGAAAGATGACCGTGGAGAGCAGAGAGCTGCTGTCATAATTTAGAGCTCTAGTCTTTGCCCAACAAATGAAGAGACTTCAGATTAGTAGATTAAAAGCTCCTGGGTATTTGGGTTTCCTCATTTTTCATCTGCTTTAACCTGGGACTGTGATACTCTTTATATCAGCACAAAGGAAAAGCCAGACGCCAGAGTGTGCATGGCAGCAGAAAATAATAGGGCCAACCCCAGACTCTCCCATGGACCCTTTTGTGTTAACTTTTTCTGGGAATACATGAATAAACATCAATTTGCTGACAACATACACACATACATACATACATACAATAAGCAAGCAAATACATAACAATGATTCCTCCCAAGTCTAGCTTAGTGAACCAATGAGTGTATTGGGGTTTCCTAAGTGTCAGTTTCAGGCAGGCCTGAGATATAAGCTTTGTTTACTTCCAGAGTCTCCTGGAGCCACCTGGCAGGAGGGAATGTTTATGTTTGGAATAAATAGTTACATACCACTTACCTTCACCTAAAAATGGGCCCATGTTCTTCCTTCCCAGCCTGCACCAGGGAATCCAAATGGTCAGTTCTGACTTTGCTGTCAGGCCCATTTTCTAAATGGCATAGATCATGTCTAAGTGACCCGGATGTGTTTTCCTATCTGGGCTAAAACTATCATCACCGCATGCAATTGAGAAGAACTCCATCCCAGATGACAAATCATAAGGCAGTAGCCCAAACCAGCCAGAATATCTACCCTCCAAAGACTGCAGAGTCCCCAGGATCCCTTGGGCCAGCAGAAGCCCTGATTGCTTAGCTCAGGACTGTTTCTGAATGCCGTTTCCCTATATCCATTAAGAAAATCTTGGCCTGAGGAGGTTGCTCAGTGGATAAAGCACTTACTGTGCAGGTGTGAGGACTTGAGTTCTGGTCTCCAGAACCCATCTAGAGCCAGGCACAGCCATACGTATCTATAATCTTCTTGCTCCTGCGGCAGGAAGGGAGCTGGAGACAAGAGAATCCCAGAAGCTAACCAGACAGCTAGCCTGGTATACAGAGGGGCAAACAAGAGACCCTGCCTCAAAACAAGGTGGAAGGCAAGGACTGATATCCCAGGTTGTCCTCTGACCTCCACAGGTGTGCCCTAGCACATGTGCACATATCATAAACACACAAAGATGGAAGAAATTTGAAGAAAGGGAAAGAAGCAAATGAGGAAAGGAGAAGGAAGGGAGGGAAAGAGGGATAGAGGGAGGGAGAGAAGGAAGGAGGGACGGAGAGAGAAAGGCTCTTCTCTGTCCTCATCAGTGTCCTGGTGCTTGGCTTTGGAGGAGTATTAGCTCTCATCCTCAGCTCCAAAGCCACTGGCTCAATTTCAAGTGCAGAGCAAGTTCTCAGATTCAGCCCCTGGACAAATGTAATTCTAACATACCATCATGACTATTAGTGCCAGTAATGAACTTCAGGATGTCTCTTGTTCACCCATATCTTTAATCCACAAGGGCAAATCTGTTATACCTGGTTATGTCAAGTGGTATGGAAAATTGTTCCTTCAAAAGGGATGTCCTCAAAAAACAGAAAAACAATGCCCGGCATGGTGGCGCACGCCTTTAATCCCAGCACTCGGGAGGCAGAGGTAGGAGGATCCCCATGAGTTCAAGACCACCCTGAGACTACATAGTGAATTCCAGGTCAGCCTGGGCTAGAGTGAAACCCTACCTCAAAAAACAAAAAACAAAAAAAAAAAAAAAAAAAGGAATGTCCTGGATCCCTTCCCCCCACATGAACCCAGGGCCTCATAAGGTTTCCACACCAAACTCTTGAGCCCAACAAACCTAGCCCAGCCACTCCAAGTAGACCTGTGTCTGCTGATGCGCCTTTATCATTGTCATCGTTACCTTCTCTCAGCTGGCACAAAATATCCTACCAAAAGTGGCTCATGGAAGGCAAAGGTTTATCTGGGCTTACAGTCTTGAAGGGAAGCTTCATGATGGCAGGGAAATGAGGGCAGAGCAGAAACTGGACATCGCCTCCTGCCATAGCAGGTGGACAACAGAAGCAAGAGTGAGCTGAACTCTGGCAAGGGGAGCTGGCTATAACACCCCAAAGCCCACCCTAAGCAACACACCTCCTCCAGCAAGACTCTACCTCCCAAATTGCCAGCAGTAGGGGACCCAGCATTGAAAACACATGAATTTATGGAGGACATGATTCAAGCCACTACAGTGGTCTAGGGGAAAGGAACAAGGTTGAAGGGGATTCTGAAAGGGTCACTGTCTCCCTAGGAGGGGAAACCATAAGACATATGGAAGGGAAGATACCTGAAAATCACTGATCAGTGGATGGGAACTTTGTCTTTCAGGGTTATCTGTCAGAGGGACTGGTGACAAAATGGTACCGCTCTCCACGACTGCTCCTGTCCCCCAACAACTATACAAAAGCCATTGACATGTGGGCTGCTGGCTGCATCCTAGCCGAGATGCTCACGGGGAGAATGCTCTTTGCTGGTGAGTTGCTAACACGGCCGCGTGCCTACTCTTCCAGTACCATTCTATAAAACAGGAAAGCTGAGTCAAAACACATGCTGGTCCCAAGACATGCTAATCGTTTCTGAAATAACTTCTTTGGCATTTATGGTACTTTTGTAGGCATGTTCTAATTTCATGCAAAGGCACTGTAAAGACTGTAATTATTAGCCTTATGGCACAGAACTTTTGGAACCAATAAGTATTTTGCTTTGGTCTGGATATTTGTGTCCCCCTAAAATCATATTGAAACCCTGTCTTAATCCATCACCCCAGCCTGGTGCTATTGAAATAAGGCTTGGAGAAGACTTAGGAATTTGTGTCCTTATAAAGGAGTACCAAGAGAGCTCCCTCTTCCTTTATACCGTATGAAGAGGTAGCAAGAAGACACCATCTATGAGGAACAAGCCCTTCACCAGCCAGTAAATCTGTCAGTGCCTTTGTCTTGTTTCAATCTCCAGCTGGAAAGAACAAATGTCTGTAGTTTCTAAGACACTGAGCCTAGAATATTTTGTTATAGCAGCTTGAATGGACTAAGATACACTACACTTTCAGACTGACTGCTGAAGTCACCCACTTTACATTTCAAGCTCTTCCTCCTCCCTTTCTCTGACACTATGTTCTTTGTCTTGTAGCCATACCAAAGCTTTTCTAACACATCATAATTTTCTGTTCATTTTGTCACACAAAAATAATCTTCTCTGCTTAAAAATCTATGGACCTGCTGGGCATGGTGGTGCACATCTTTAATCCCAGCACTTGGGAAGCAGAAGTAGAGGGATCGCCATGAGTCTGAGGCCACCTTGAGACTATATAGTGAATTCCAGGTCAGCCTGAGCGAGTAAGACTCTACCTCGAAAAAAAAAAAAAAAAAAGAACAGAAATCTGTGGACCCTTCAAGCCCCATGCGTGCCCTGTCTTCCGTGATGTCTTTGATAACCCTGCATGGTAGCGTCATCCCCTTGGTGCTTCGTCCTCCTCCCCACTGACTGGAAGAGCCCTCGCTCTCTTTGCTTGCTCTCCACCTGCTCCATCTGCAGTACATCACATAATCCCTCCATAGTAATCATTTTGTAAGACTATAACAAAATAGAGTACACAAACAACTTAAAGAAAGATTTCTTTTGACTGTGATCAGCTGGCTACATTGGGTTCATACGTGTGACAAGGCAGAAAGGTCACAGGAGAAAGGCTTGGTGGGGGAAAGCAGAGAGAAAGAAAGAGCAGAGCTCTGGGGATAAGATACGCCCTCAAAGGTATGCCTCCAGCAACCTACTTCCTCCTAGACCCCACCTCCTAGTATCCGCTCAAGGGTGACCTAATCAGGAGATTAAAGCCATCATGGTCCAGTCACCTCTCAATAGCATCACTAGCTGGGGCCACGCCTTCAACACACGAGCCTGTGGGGAGAGACACTTCATACCTAAACTGTACACAAACCCATGTCCTCTAACCCATAGAAGCCACTTGCATCCAGACCACAGACTTGGCTCTGTGCTTAAACCCAGCAGAGCCCACTGTAGCCTCATCCTATCAGGCTGCTCAGCAGGGGCGAGCTGCCGCCTCCTGGAGGCTCTGCTCCCCGGGCTGGCTCTCCAGCCTCTCTGCACTTGCTTCTCACCCTACTCCCTCCACCCTCCTGAAGCTTTCATCCTCAGCCCCACATACTGCTGTCCCTGGCTCTCAGACTCAAGCTTGCCCTAGCCCCTCTAGCTAGCTTTGCAGACATGCTCCGGGCCATCACTGCTGGAGTGCCATGGTGACACCCACCCAGCTGGGAGTAACCATCAGAGCCCTTGTTGCAAGGGCGGCAGGGAAGCAAACAGCTGGTTTGGTTGTCTTTTGACACTGAGGACATGCTCAGAAGGGAAAGAGAGGGAGGGGTCTCAACAGCAGCACCCCCTCCCATTTTAGGGGTTCCTTAGTAAACTCCCAGTTAATATCCTTTCCCCAAGTGACATCTGCCACCAAAGGTCACAGGGACAGTGAGAGCATCAATCCTCTACATGGGTTTATTCATCAGCTTCTTTCAGAGAAAAGTCAGGGTTCCCCAGCTCCTAGAAGGCAGAGGAAGCCATGGTTTATTAAGCATCTACTGAGAGCCAAGGCCCTCCGTGTGCCATCAGACTGGGTTCCTTCCGCGTAGTAGGCATTCCAAGTGTCCATGGTCATCCTCTTTCCACAAGGGAGGCCAAGAGAGAAGGTGGGGAGCCACGCCTACCTCTAGGGCTGTCTGCCATCAGAGCTCCTGCCTTCTGCTCCACCACAATCCCCCAGCCTCCACCAGCAAGGTCCATGGCAGGAGCTCACAAGCAAAGCCAGTAGGCCAGTTCCTTCCAGATCACCCCTTATTGAAGAAGTGACTCCAAGCCCAGGACTGCATTGCTGACCTGTGTGTCCAAGGAGAGAGGTCAGGATCTGGAGAGCCAGGTGCCATCACCTGCCTTCAAGTTGATCACCATTGGCCTTGTGGCTGGTCAGAGAGTGGAGGGGAATGCTTGTTTTGAGAGGAGGCTCCCAGAGGCCTGAGCTGACCTGCCCTGAGCTCACTGCAAAGACCACAGGGATCCTTCAGTGTGGATCCCAGTGCTGTGGGCATTTGGTGGTCAGTCACAGCTTTTGAATATGCATGGTGCTACATAGGACATGATAGGAAGGGCATGGGTAAACATCCACCAGAGTAGAACATTCCCTACTGCAGACCACCAGCTTATGGAAGCCTGGGGTTCTTCAGGAGCCAGTAGGTAGAGGAGGGCTCTCTGGACAAGAGGATGACCAGAGATGCTTCAGGAGGAAGTAGAGGTGTGGCTGGGGATGAAGTCTGGCAGCAGTAAATGGAAAAGCCACCGGGGCTCAAAGGAGAGGAGGAAGGTCAGGACAGCCTGACATCAGAGCGACAGCCCTGGCCAGGACTAACACATGTCAGAGTGTGGACGCAGTCCATGGTCAGTGGTCGTTTGGACGATGAATTGAGCTGCTGAGCTTTGCAGACTGAATTTCCTTACAGACAAGAACCATTGGGGCTGGGGAGATAGCTCAGTCAGTAAAGTCGTCAGTAAAGTGCTTGCTGCACAGGCAAGGACCTGAGCTCAGGTCCTCAACACTCATGTAAAAGCTGGGCACTGGGAAACAGATGGAAGGATCTCCCAGAAGCTACTGTGTGGCTAGTCTCGCTGAATCGTGAGCTACAGGGTCAGTGGAGGAGCTCTAGCAGTCTTGAAAGGACCGCTTCCATCTCCTTAGCAGTGGCCGTGTCTGTATCAAACGCCTGCTCCAGAGCATAGCAAGCTAGAGGACTGGACCACAGGGCCTTGGAGACCACTAGGTTCAAGCCTACATCACTTACCTCTCTTGTCACTGTGACAGAATTCCTGATGGAAAGGAAGCAAAGTTTTGTTTCGGCTTACAGCTTCATGGTGGGAAGGTCGGGCAGCTGAAGTGGCCTGGTTGTGGCGGTGGCAGCCTGCTGTACATCTGGCTCACATCTCGGCAGTGGACAAGAAGCAGAAAGTTTGGGCAGGAAATGGGGCTACACCGCTAGTGGCCTGTGTCGGCCAACTAGGCCTTATATCTCAATGGTTCCAACCCCCCCCCAAACAGTACCACCAGTCAGGGTGGTTCAAACATGTGCATTTGGGGACCATTTCACATTCAAGCACTCAGATTCCTTCTGTCTACATTTACCAGTGAGTTGATGGTAAAGTGAAGGCAAGAACTTAGGTCCCGCAGCTCAGTGATGCCAGTGCCCCAGGGAGCTCGCCGGCTCCCTTCCCTCCCTGGGGAAGCAACTTAACCATGTGGCGTTTGCCTTGCCAGGGGCTCACGAGCTGGAGCAGATGCAGCTCATCCTGGACACCATCCCCGTGACGCGAGAGGAGGACAAAGACGAGCTGCTCAGGGTGATGCCCTCCTTCGTCAGCAGCACCTGGGAGGTGAAGAGGCCTCTGCGCAAGCTGCTTCCCGAGGTCAACAGTGAAGGTATCCGAGCCTGCACCAGACCCCCATTCCGACAGGCTGAACTCTGGCTTCACCTGAGGCAGGGGCCGGCCGCCCTCCCTCCACGAGGGAAGACAGGGCTTTGGGATGCAGGCCTTGAGGCCCCCCAGCAATGGGTGTTTGCCTCAGCTATATAAGTCATGATGTCTCTGCTCAAAAGGATTCAAGTTTTGTAGCATTTGGTATTTCAGATTCTGAGGTTAGAGATTCCTTAACCATTTAAGACTACACAATGTATTTTTGGTTTTTGGTTTTTGGTTTTTGCCCAGAAAATATCTGACATCTGAATCAAAATTCAGGTTACTTATAACCACTTCGAAAAAGGGATGTTCAACCTCAACTTTGAAACTGCAGATTCCTGTCCTCTGGGCTGGGGCCAATGGCAGCCACAAGGCAGTCACCAGTGTTCCTCCATGCTGTACTCTAATTTGACTTCCTCTCCTCACCCTTCTTCCTTGACATCCTCACTCTCTTTCTTCATCCCTCTTTTTCTTGTCAAGAGAGGCATGGGCACATTCTCAGCTTAACAGCCAGACTCATGTTAATTCTAAGTTCCTAGTACCTAGCTCTGTGGTCTTGGGCAAGCTATTTAACCTTTTGGAATCTTAATTTCCTTAATTGAAAATAGTTATAATAATATGGAACACTTAGAATATATGTTAGTCAGCTTTCCTCCCTATGACAAAGTACATGAAAAAAAAACAAAAGGAGGGAAGGTTAATTTTGACTGATAGTTTCAGAAGTTTCAGTCTGGGATCACTGAGCTCCATTGTTCCAGGTCTGGGGTGAGGTAGCACAGGGGATGTGACAGAACAGAGCTTCTCACCTCATGATCCAGGCATGAGCGAGAGGAAAGAGAGAGGTAAAGAGATATATTGTGAAAGACAGTCAGAGAAAGAGTGCAAGAGCTGGATGTGGTGGCACACACTGGTAGGGAACTGCTGAAGAGATAGAAGCAGGAGGACCAGGTGTTCAAGGCCAGCTTGGGCTACACGTTTTATGACGTCACAGTGGCTGCACAATAGACCTGCATAATAAAGGGGGAAATGATTACATCAAAATAGAATGGGGGGGTCCTGGAGACATGGCTTGGTGGTTCGGATGCTTGCCAGCAAAGCCTAAGGTCCCAGGTTTGATTCCCTAATACCCACATAAGCCAGATGCACAAGGTGGTGCATGTATCTGGAGTTCGTTTGCAATGGTTAGAGGTCTGTAACAGGGTGCAAGGGATTCAGGAAAGTCATCGAACCCTAAACCTTAAGTCTGTATCTATTTTTAATCAAAGAATTAAATAAAACAAGACTGAGAAGGGTAATTATTAAATAATTATGTTTATTCAGGGAAGTACAGAGCCAAAGAAAGGCACCCATGTGGCTAGAGATCTCACGTAGAGGGCCTGGAAAAACCATGGAGAGAAAAGAAAGCTGAAAGAGCTCCTGCCATGCGGGGAGCTGGAGACGGGTAAAGAGCACACGTGGACAGTAAAGGCGAGGGGCTCACCAGGTTCCCAAGTGATCAGGCTGCTCAGGGAGCATGCCCTCACCTTGCAGACGTATTTATAACCTTATGGAGGTGGGTCCTGCCTTCAGGCTCAGGTGAGCCAGAGGAACAGCAATTGGTCCGGGCTAGGGGCTGTCTCAGGAAGAGGCTAGCCATGACACCAAGTTCTGGGGGATGAATTTGACCAACAATAATGTTTAAATCCTAGGAATGACCTTCCTCCCAGGAGGGGCCCAGGTTGTTTAAGGAAAAACAGATCTGGGAAAGAGATAAGAATTCAGATCATACTTTGATCTCTCTGTAAGGAAAGGCCCAAAGACATTCCTGATTTTTTTTTTTAACTTTCAGGGGCCCAGTCACCCTAACTGCCCAAAAGAGCTACCTGACCCCTCTCAGGGCCTGGTGTGCCTATTCTCTCTCTCTTTCTCTCTCTCAAATAAATAAATAAGTAAACAAAATAGAACAGGGACTAGTTAGAAGAAAGTAGTCAGTGGAGAGTTGATAGAGAAGGGGGGCAAAAAACGCTGGTAGGAGGGGATTATCATTATAGTGTACTGTGCGAATATACAGAGGTTGTCAGTACAAAGTTTTTTTTTAAAAAAGTCAAAGCCACACTTTGGGCCATCTGATCACCCTGATTTTACATCGCATGAGATAAAAAACCTTTATCCTTGCCAAATTTCTTTATAATGGTGAATCTAAGGAAAGTTTCTGTAATTCGTGAAAATCCTCAGGACACAAGGTCTTAGTAACAGCAGGCCAGTTGTATGTAACCAACTTTTAAATGATGTTTGCATAATGAAATTATTTCTTCAACTAATGAGAGAGAGAGAACACAAGAGCATAAGGAACAGATATATCTTTTTAAAATTTTTTTAGTTATTTATTTGACAGAGAAAGAGAAAGAGAGAAAGAGAGGCAGATGGAGAAGGAGAGAATGGGCACACCAGGGCTACCAACCAGTGCAAACAAATTCCAGACACATGTGCCACCTTGTGCATCTGGCTTATGTGCGTACTGGGGAATTGAACCTGTGTCCTATGTAGTCTCACGGTGGCTTTGATTTCACAGTGATTCTCCTACCTCTGCATTCCAAGATACATCTCAGTTTCCTCACCTCCAGTGGTGCATTCAGTTGGCAATGCATTGATGGGGCAATTCAGTGGTGAGGTCAGAGCCCTGCTGATCCAGTCACTTCCCCAAAGCTCCAAGTCTGAACAACCCTGCACACAGGACCAGCCTTCAGCACCTGACTCTGGGGACATGTCAAATCCAAACCCTAATAGGACGGTTGTAACAAGTAGCATAGAATCAGCAAAGCATTATGGCACAGGATAGTTGCTTTGTAATTCATAGATGTTACTATTATCACTGAGTCTCATTCCTAAAGCTTCCTTAAGAAACCCTCATATAGGTAGGATCTGAGTTCATCCAACTATAAGAGAAACCCAAATTTCCAATGGCTTAAATAAGATTTATTTCTTGGGCTGGAGAGATGGCTTAGTGGTTAAGGTACCTGTCTGCAAAGCCAAAGGACCCAGGTTCGATTCCATAAGACCCATGTAAAGACAGATGCACAAGGTGGGTCATGTATTTGGAGTTCGTTTGCAGTGGCTGGAGGTCCTGGTATGCCCATGCTCACTCTCTTATCTGCCTCTTTCTCCTTCCCTCCTTCTCTCTCAAATAAATATGTAAATAAATTTTTTAAAGATGTATTTCTTATTGGGAAAAAAAAGTTTATGAAGTTTCTTTCTTTCTAATATAGTGATCCGAAGGCAGATGATCCAAGTCCATATGGTAGAATTGCTCACAGGGTCACCCAGGGACAAAATACCTCTGTCATGGAGCTGCCAGCATAGGGTGTGGCTCTGTTTCCATGGAAAATGATGGGGAAACAGAGCAAGTGCCTTTGCTCCAGGAATTCTGGATCAAGACTGCATCACCCATGCCGTCTCTCCCTCAGGCAGCCCCACACGGCACACCAAAGTCCCTTGCTGACGTGGCTCTGACCGAGATGCGCTTGTCTCCTGAAATCTGAGTTGGTGGCTAATAGACAAAGCACCTCACCATTGTCAGCCAACATTCATTAATCCCCTGACGCAAGGAACCTGCATTAGGGACAGGAATTCAAAAGGATGTGAGGCAGTCCAGCTAGAAGACAGGGAGCCCCATCACCGATGAGTCTGAGAGGCAAGGAGCGCATCCTTAGGGACCTTCCCAGTGCTGAGGCTGGGAGAGTCAGAGGCTGGACAGAGGAAGTGGAGAGCTCCGGTTGTGAGATCAGTCACACAACTGAGTGTAGTGGTGACTCTGGAGAGGTGAATAGGGCTAGGAGGCTATGGGGTGACTAGGGGGCTCCGGAGCCCGGCTGCTGCACCCACTCTGAACCCTGGAACTAAGCAGATGCTCCCTCAAGCCCAGCTGGCCTTACTGCACTGTGCAGCTCTAAGCAGTGTTCCCTTGTCTGCCTGTCTCCTTGAAAGTAACCCCAATTGGCCTCTGGCCTTGAGGCCATGAGGAATCATGCAATTGAACTAGCAGTGTGAGAAAGAGCCCAGCGGGGCCCCCAAGTTTTCTCCCTCTTCTGCTTATTTGAAGCCACCAGGCCAGGAAGATGCTCAGAGGTCCAGCCTGGCTATACCCTCAGAAGGCAAGAGACTTAGACTAAGTTACAAGAACCCTGGACAGCCCAAATGGCCATCATGGGACAGGTGCAGGATGAGGGAGGCTGGCCTGAGACCATGATGGGGACAACCATTTTGGTAGATTTACAAGTAGATATTATGCCCAAGGAGATGAATCTGATGAGGAAACCTGGCACATGAAACAGGTAGAGGGATGTGATGGGTGAAGCAGGAGGAGGGGGTGAGGTGACCGACCTGCCTCCCAATTTCTAGAGGTGCTCCTGGGAATTGTTCCAGAAAACCTGGACCAGAAGCATGAATATACATAAATGTTTCTATGCAAAACTTGCCTTTAAAACACCTGGGAGAGAGTTTGAATGGCTGTGCCCTGGACCCAGGCTAAGGTCACCCCAGGCAGCCACTTCCAGCAGAAGCCAGGGCAGGAAGCAAGGTTTCTGCAGTCGATTTGGGGGGTCAGGCTTGAAATGGAGTAATTCACCACTCCCTACCGTCCAGCAGCAGCTATAGCTACCCTGTCTCCAAGAGAGGTTTGGAGAGGTAGGTCAGTGGGATGCCGGCAGTGAGAATTTGCAGGGGACAGTCCACTGCCTTGAAGCAAGAGACAATCACAGGACAGAAGAGATATGCTGAAGAAAAGAGATTAAGGGGGCCAGTGACAGCAGAGCTGGGTTCAGGAGTGAAGTTAAAGGGGGTGGATCTAGGAGTAATAGAAGGAAGAAATTTTCTGTCTTGGCTGGAAGTCAAGCTGTCAGTGGGAAAGGTGAAGATGATCTCACCCTCTTATTCCCATAGGTAGTCTGAGAAGCAGCCTGGAGCTAGGACTCTCTGTGGGTTCCTGTGTCCTCTGGGGCCTGGCCATGGTCCCCGAAGGCGCCCAGGCAACCGAGGGTGGGTGAGGGCATGATGAGAGAAACACTCCAGGGAGATAGTTAAACAGCTCTCTCAGTTTATTGTCAGTGAAATGGGTTCATAAGCATCTGAGGGTGGGGGAAAGGGTCCTGAGGGGATTGGACATACTAAGTTCATTTCTGATGCTTAATTAGCATAAGGAGACATTAATTCTAGCATGTAGGCAATGGGGGGAGGGTCAGGTGATCTAGGGTCTCAGGAGGATGGGCTGTGTGAAGGCTGATAAGGAGTTTCCTAGGCAACTGGCCAAAGGTTACAGGGCTATGGGCAGAGCCTAAATTCAGGTGTGCTGGGCTTGGAGAGGGAGTGGCCCTCTGTAGCCTGGGGGTCTTTAGCCTTGCCTGGCAGCTCAGGCCCCTCTCCTGAAGGCTCCAGCCTGTGCCTGGCAGTGCCCGACAACTCTCCACTCCAGGAATCACTGGTCTTTTTTTTTTTTTTCCTTTGGTTTTTCGAGGTAGGGTCTCACTCTGGCCCAGGCTGACCTGGAATTAACTATGTAGTCTCAGAGTGGCCTCAAACTCACGGCAATCCTCCTACCTCTGCCTCCCGAGTGCTGGGATTAAAGGTCTGTGCCACCACACCTGGCTGATTCACTGGTCTTTTGTCAGTAATGATAACAGCAGGATGTATGCACTAGAATTTAGGACTCTAATGCCCTGTTGCCTCCTGACACCAGATGGGGTCCCATGCAAGAATGATCTGCCTAGCCTGGAGCTAGGTAGGACCAGCACTGACTGGAGTGCCTTGTGCATTCAGTCCTAAGCAGTTTGCAGCACATCCTCTTCCATAGCGGCCTGCGCCCCTGCCCCTCTGAGCTTCAGGGAGCTATCAGAGTCTCTGCCGCTTGTCTAATCTTTTAGCCCAGGACCACACAGCAGCACTCTGTCCTCTTGGGAAGCTGGTGACCTTCTGAAGCCATTGATTTCCCGAATCACTGATGCTGTTTCCTACAATGAGACCCAGGGCTGGTGTAAGGGGCAAGTTCATAGTGCTGGCTGAAGTCCCCTAGGTGGTAGGCAGCCCAAACCTGAAGCTGAGCTACATTCCCCACATTGTGTGAGCTAGAAAATGAGTGGTCAAGAAACACTACAAATTTCTAAGTCAGGCTGTGCCCTGGCATGACCTGGCCTTGCTCAGAGGAAGGACAACAGCCCCAAGGGTGCTGTCCAACCAGAGCACCTTCTGACATGGGAGATGCTGAGCTTAGAGCAGTTCTCTGTAAGGCAAGGGACAGCCACCCCTGTGACTAGGGTCCCGAGCATACTTTCACCAGGTTTCTACAGCTCAGAACTCCCCTGGACCCAGACAATGGTGGGTAAAGGCCTGGCAGAGCAGGGGACTTCCACCTGGGTACTTTTGAGTATCGATCAAGTCTTTGTGAGACTTCTAGGGGCAACATATGGAGGAAAGAAGTCAAGCTCTAAGAGGAGCTATGGGCTGTGTCTATCCCCTGTCCCTCCCTTTCCCTCCTCACCTTCCACATACACCTTCTCACGAGATGTTCTCCCACAGGGTGCTGGCTTCACCCCAACAGCCCTTGACACAAAGGGAGTGGATGTGTCCCAACTGTCTTCTAAGAGGTGGATCCCAGTGGAACTGAGTCATTGTGCCCCAGGACTGACCCCCACGTGTCCCCAACACCTGTGTGGAGAACTACAAACTCCAGGCAGGCTCTGGCCTTGATCTTCCCTACCCAGTAATGGGAATGTTAACAAGTCACCTTGTTTACAAAGCCAAAAGGCCACTTCTTTTCAAGTTCCAAATGCCAGGCAGTGGGTCCCCATGTTGAGGACTCTTCTCGGCTTGGCAAGGGCCGTGCACGACCTCCATGTCCTGTTTTCTCCCCATAGCCATCGACTTTCTGGAGAAGATCCTGACGTTTAATCCCATGGACCGCCTAACAGCTGAGATGGGGCTGCAGCACCCCTACATGAGCCCGTACTCCTGCCCCGAGGACGAGCCCACCTCGCAACACCCCTTCCGCATCGAGGATGAGATTGATGACATCCTGCTAATGGCTGCCAGCCAGAGCCAGCTCTCCAACTGGGACAGGTGTGGATCCAGGGCTTGCGGCTTGGTGTCTAGAGCCCTGTTGACTTGTTCTCCCACTGTTCTTGTGCCTCTGACCATGACCTTACCCTCTGACTCCCAGGCTGTGGAGTTTATTGGGTGCTTTCCCCAGCCTAGCTCCCTGCCTGGCTCCTGTCCCCAGGCTCCTAGTGAGTGGCCAGCTGGGTGGTGCATGAGGGGGCCAGGGCCTTCCACTGTTCAGGACACCCGCTGCAGCTCTCCTTTGTCACTGAACATGGGGCTTGGTATGCATGAGGGGCAAGTGCCAGTGAGTGCCTACTGTAGCATCTCACTTGGAGCAGGATGGGATTTTGCCCTTGCCATGCTGGGGATGGAACAGAGAGCCTTGGGCATGCTAGGCAAGTGTTCTGCCAGTGAACTACATCCCCAAGGTTTTGCCTGTGGCAAGCCAAGTGTAACAATGCAAGGCAAGAAAGCAGGTCTCACCATTACAAAACACTCACATCTTGCACAGCATTGGTGCCTCGGACAGGGCCGTTATCACTGTTGTGCACAAAGATGCTACCGCTCAGAGGATGACAATGGCACCGGGTTACACGGTGCATCAGTGGCCTGTGGAGGGCCCTCCCCAAAAATGCATCCATGTCAGGCACTGCAGAGCATTGTGCAACTCCCTTGCTGACTGCACTTCGTCTCGGGATCCTTGACAAATGTAGCTACTACCAATGCGTCAGTGTTGGGTAGGAGACAGATTTTTAAACAGCTTCTGTAGAAGCATTAGTGATCTCATAGATCCTTTTCTGTCCCACCCTTCCTAGATCAGCAGCTACACGTCTGGGCATTGCCATCTGCTAATTCTGGGAGGCAGCACCAGTAGCTGCTCAGTTTAGAAATAGCAGTGGAGGAAGGGCTCAGCCACAGTGACTCCAAGGGGGCCTAACTGGAAGCCCCACTGCCGTGGGAATGTGACAGCTAGTTACATAAATGACGGATGAGCAATTTCTCCTTTTTAGTCATTTGACAGATGATAGGTTTCAGATTGAGAAGGTGCCAAGGGAGGGCCAGGGCAACTGCTATTTGGGGCAGATTTTCTGGCTTGTTGTCAAGTGTTGCCTACCAATAAAGATTAATGAAGATTCTTCTGAAATCCCTACGCTGGGCCTTCTCTAGACTCTAGACCCCTCCCCTTCTTCACTCCACACAATTTGGGGACAGGGTGTTGACTTCGTGAGATTTGTACTATATTTCTTTCTTTCTTTCTTAATTTTTTTGTTTTTTGAGGTATGGTCTCGTACCAGCCCAGGCTGTCTCAGGGTGGCCTTGAACTCACTGTGATCCTCCTACCTCTGCCTCCTGAGTGCTGGGATTAAAGGCGTGCACCACCACGCCAGCTCCTCCTCTATTTCTTATGGCTGTGGCCTACGATTGATGCCAAGTGAAAACTGTAGGCAAGGTGCCTCAGGTCACTGCCCATCAACTGTGGTCAGTGCTGAGGCTGGCATGCCTCTGATCCCGGCCCTCCATCCCTATCACAAAGATGACAAAGGCAAGCCCGTCCCGCAGGACTTGCCTCGACCCCTGGGTGTGCTAGTTTCCTGTCTGTATAGCCATGGTGATGACACTAAGTCTGCCGGGCTGCTACAAAGGCTATAACTAACGGGCAGCCAGCTCCTAGCATGAGGCAGGCAAAGGCAGGGGCTTCCCAGGCTATTTCTCCTAGGTCCTCTGCAATTTCAAAGCCATACAGGAGGAGAGGCAGGGCTGAGCTCCAGGAAGCCAGTCCTGCCCCAATAGTGTCCCTGGGAGGTGAACAGCTCTGGCCCTGACAATGCCTGTCTAGCCATAGTCTATGGGCTGGTGCTGCCCAGCCTCCCCTCCCATCCTTGGCTGGTCTGATTGTCCTATGTGAGCACCCGGCCTCCTGCTCAGGGAGCAGCTGGCTAGGAGCCGCTGTCTCCTCCATGCTCCTTGCCTCTCTACCCCCCCCCCGGCTGTGGGCAGAACACCTGGCACAAGAAGGGGGGCTCAGCCGGAGCTGACACTGCTGCATGCCCATCTGCCCTTCATTTGCTCTTGGCTATCTGACGCCACCCTGCTTGGCTGCAGGGCAGTTGGCAGAGGGCAGAGGCCCAGGGATTTTGTCCTCCCCTGATGGTGCCTGTGATCTTTCTGTGGGTTCCATCTGCACCGCATGGAAGCATGGTGCTCCGGGGCACCGGTCCAGGTCCACTAGGGCAGGGGTTCTGCACCTTAGAATCCCTTGGAGAGAGTTCACAAACATGCCCAGGCAGGGCCATGTAGACCTACTGAACCAGAACTGCAGTGGAGGGTGGTAAGGCTGACTTGAAACTTATTTTTAATGCCCCCATGTGAGCTGCTGGTCTGAGCCAAGGTTTGGAAGTATCCGTTAGGACTTGCCACTAAAAGTGTGGACTCATCGACAGGGAGCCCGTTAGAAATGCGGAAGCCCAGGCCCCATGCAGGGCTGTCCATCCAAGCAAGACCCCGTGTTAGCTGTTGGTGCACCAGCGCATCGGGAGTCTTCCATAGGTGATCCATTAGAAGGTTGCGTAGGGACAGGGACTTTGTTCACAGCTGCCTTCAGTGTGCCTAAAACAATGAATGTGTGGCAAATGGTGAGTGTCCAAGAAACATTTGTAGGGTTTTGATTCACTACCAAGCAGGGAGCTTACCCATCCCTCCCCCTAGCGGATCCTTGAGAGGCTCATCTTTACCTGGGCGGGTCTTCCTGGCACCTGGAGGGGTCAAGAGCAGGCTTGTGAGTGGCAGGCAAGGATGGTGGCGGTGGATCTCTCCAGGAGGACACCCCACCTGGGTGCTCCATCACCGCTGCGTCTGCACCCTTGCAGGTATCCCGTGAGCCTGTCGTCGGACCTGGACTGG
Source organism: Dipus sagitta (assembly GCA_036346955.1). Taxonomy (NCBI): domain Eukaryota; kingdom Metazoa; phylum Chordata; class Mammalia; order Rodentia; family Dipodidae; genus Dipus; species Dipus sagitta. Next base: position 41,008,691 of record CM070771.1, read on the forward strand.
CGTCCCGACCGCTGCCAGGATGCGAGCGAGGTGCAGCGCGACCCTCGAGCGGGCTCGGCGCCGCTGGCCGAGGACGTGCAGGTGGACCCGCGCAAGGACTCGCAGAGCAGCTCCGAGCGCTTCCTGGAGCACTCGCACTCGTCCATGGAGCGCGCCTTCGAGGCCGACTACGGGCGCTCCTGCGACTACAAGGTGGGGTCCCCATCCTACCTGGACAAGCTGCTGTGGCGGGACAACAAGCCGCACCACTACTCGGAGCCCAAGCTCATCCTGGACCTGTCGCACTGGAAGCAGGCGGCCGGAGCTCCCCCTCCCGCCGCGGGGGCTGCGGACGCGGTGGCGCGCGACGACGAGCCCGCCAGCCTCTTCCTGGAGATCGCGCAGTGGGTCAGGAGCACGCAGGGTGGCCCGGAGCCGGCCAGCCCGCCCCCTGATAGCCCCGAGCGCCGCCTCTCCGCCGCGCCCCCTGGCCCCTCGGCCCCGCTCCACGGAGGTGCCAGCCCCCAGTTCGACCTGGACGTGTTCATCTCCCGGGCCCTGAAGCTCTGCCCCAAGCCCGAGGACCTGCCAGACAATAAACTGGGCGACCTCAATGGCGCGTGCATCTCTGAACACCCTGGCGACCTTGTGCAGACAGAGGCCTTCTCCAAAGAAAGGTGGTGAGCTCAGAGGGGGTGGCTCAAGGACCGACCCCAGGAAGCTGGACATAGTCAGAGGAGGCCACCTCCTTGCCCACTCCCCACCCCTTCGGCCCCTCTCTGCTGCTGCCTTAAGGTCAGCAGAACACACGAGGATCCGAGGAGCGAGAGGAATGTCCATTTCTTAAACTGCCTTAATAATTAGCCTTTAACCTCTGGGAACAGGTTTGAACAGAGCCTGGCTGGAAGCTATCACTTTCCCAGCAAGGGAATGCTTATGTCTTACAAGTGGCAGTGTGCAGGGAAGAAACAGGTCTTGACAGCAATTTGCAGCCCCTACCTGAGTGGCTAGGGTGCACAAACAGCTTGCAAACATAGTTTCCAAGCCATGTGCCCCCCTCTAGCCTCGGCTGACAGATGAGGAGAGACACGTAGGCCCAAAGAAGCAAAATGGCTGGCTTAGGATCCCAGGCCTAGTGAGTGTCAGGGCGAGTTCTGAATCCCCCAGCTCCTGTTATCTAGACCGGGGTCTGCCCACAGTATAATGTCTTTCTCTGCTGAGGCCTAGGTTCTTGGTTAGAAAACTTGGTCCGAGATGTTTCTTTCTTATCTATTACCATCTGCCCCATCCAGTGTCTGAGATTGGAAACTGAACCAGTTTCTCTTGCCTAGTCACCAAGCATATTTTTTTCTGACGCCCCAAAGTGCTTAAATGCCCTCATTGGCCATTTCCCTGTATTGCCTCAACCCTACATGATCTGAAGTCTTTGCTTCTGAGCAGTTTGGCATCCACAGACAAGTTCAGTCATCCTCCTAGAGCTGTCTGTACACCCACCTCTTGCATGCCCTATGCGCTTTGCTAAAACACACCAAGACACAGCCCTCCCTCCCCAGTGATGTCGCACACAGGGTGAGTCTGAAGACAGCAGTTCCAAGATCCCTGTAGTTCACCCCAGAATCCAACCAAACCCACCCACAGGCCCCTGTCCATCCCTACCTCAGCACCAGATGTTCTTGGCACAGATTGCTTGCTTTGGAGGAAGCAGTGAGGTGCCTGCCATGGAGCAAATGCACGGTGAAGGAAGGCCACGTAGAACCTTTCACTCACGCCACACTTGCTCTTGACCGTCACTTAACCTCGGCCGTGAACAGAAAGATAAGCAGGTGTTAAAGAAGGAGTGCCCAGCTCAAGGAACCCCAGGAGTCAGGCGCTGGCATGGAGATCCCATGGCAAAGAACAACCCCATCTCAAAACTGTCTTGGAGTACAAGGCCCTCTACAGAAGCATGGGGTGGGAACACACTAACTGCCCTCAGTTGGGTCCCTGAACACTGTCATTTCTTCTACTCCTTCCCCTGCCCCTGTCAGGACCCTAAAGACACCCACAGGAAGTCTAGCCAGTCTAGTATGAGAGGATTCCCTGGGCTTGGCCTGTGTTACCCTCATATCGCAGCACCTTAAATCTAATTAGCCAACTATGATTTGTACATTGAAACCTGCAATATGTTAGAAACTTATATTTAAAAACAGAATTAATCACACACGGTTTTAATATGTAAATATGAAGTGTTTATGTTCTGCTTTTTCTTTCCTTTAAGAAAATGAAATGCACACCACACTCCTCATGTGCCATTGTGTCCTCAGAGGGCAGCTTCACTTTCTGAGTAAAGGAATAAGCTGCTGACTTGACCACAAGTTCATATAGAATTGCTATTACAGAGGAATTGTTATAACTGCTCACATTTTAAGAAAGTATATTAAACATTGTTAAACTTGATCAGGATGAGCCAAATAAAAGTTCTTTTGGAACATGGATTCATTGTGTGTTGTATGTATTTACATCTTACGTACTCCTACGTTTGGCAGTGGATGAGTCATGGGGTCCTCACAAGATTCCTTCGGAACCACGTTGGTCAGTGTTGGGAGTGTTGACAATGGGAACTGGAAGACAGGAGACTCTCCACAGTGGATCATCACGAAGCGACTCCAGAATTAGCCCCTAAGGCCTGGTATGTCCACATTGTGGATTTCTGGCCATATCTTGGAGTCACTTTCAAACTCCTGACCAAAGCTGTTCCTTTCCTCTAGTCACAGATGATGCCCATATCATGAGATCAGGTGGAGGTAACCTTCCATGACTGTCATCTGGAACCACACCTCACAGATACTTAAGACTGTCCCCATCTGAGACCGACCCTCCGCAATCTGTGTGTCAAAGCATTAGCCCTAACGTCTCCCATTACTCAACAAATTTAGAATACAGAGTTGATGTTTGTTTCTATTTATTTTGGCTTTCCAGAACGGCCTTTCTTTCCATTAAAAGAACTTATTAGTATTGAAATGCACTTGTGCCAAGAGGAGCAGACTGCTGAGCCATTTGTCGGGCTCTCCAAAGCGTCAGCCAAGAATGCAGTAGCCCCCTTTGACCCACTGTTCGGTTCCCAAGGTTTCAGTTACCCACAGTCAGCTACAGTCTGAAAATACTATGGAAGAGTCTACAAATAATTCACTAGTTTTACATTTGACAATATCTGGGCAGCATGATAAAGTCACACAAAGTTCCATTCTGTCCCCACCAGGGAGATGTCTTGTTCCAGTGTATCCATCCTATAGACACCACTGACCCCGTTAGTGATTTCATAGCCATCTCGGTTATTAGATCCACTGTCGTGGTATCTCAGAGAGTGGCTATGGAGCTGGGTAGTGTCCATAGTTTCATGCATCCGCTGGGGGTCCCTTGGACAAGAAACTACTGTAACTATCTCCCTGCCTACAGATGCAAGGAAAGACAGGCCCAGAAACAGGGAAGAAACTGTTTGGAGTCTCCTATTAGAGGAACTCTGAAGGCTAGTTTGAGGCCTGGACTTCTAGAAGTGAGGCGTGAGACAAGAAGGAACTGAGTAGCCCAACAAGCACTGAAGATGGAGAACTGAGAGCAGGTCACCATTATGCCTAGCCACATGACGCTGAGGTCAACAGTTTCTGAAAGGACCCCAGGGAGACGCTATCGTAACTGACCTGTGAGCTTTAGAGCATAGCCACGTCCATCCATCCATTCACGTGTTATCTAATACTTATCATGAAGGCTTTTTTGTAATTTTTTTTCAAATTAAAAATTCCCAGATTAGGGACTGGGGATATCACTCACTGGTTAAAGTGCTTGCCATTCAAGCCTGAGTACCCAAATTTGATCCCCAGACCCCACATAGGAAGCTGGAAGCCATGGCAGCACGCTGACCACTGACAATGAGATGGGAGATGAGGAGAACTGGAGGAACAGGCGGACTGCAGCGGTGGCAATGCGGGTCTACTGATCTTTTTTTTTTTTTTCAGGCGGCAGAATAGCACATATGCCTTAAGGTCTTTAGTTGATAACTGTCACCTTGGATATGACTGCCCCAGTAGCTCTGGCCTGAAGTACAGCCAAACAAGCTGGGAAAGGGCCACAAGCAAGAGGAGCAGGTGCACACAGGTACATAGAACGACAAGGACCAAGCAGACATTGGGAAAGCATCATCAACACCTCCGAGTGTCAACCGTGGTTTTAACATGAGGTGTGTCCAGGGCAGAGATTTAAAAAGCACCTACTTTGTGATGGTAATACAATACCTGCCTTGGACATGGTTTCTCAAAACTCCCTGTCTCTCCTTCCCTATAAGAAGGAACACTGATGGGCTGGAGAGACGGCTTAGTAGTTAAGGCACTGGCCTGTGAAGCATGAAGACCCAGATTTGATTCCCCAGGACTCATGTAAGCCAGATGCACAAGGTGGCACATGCATCTGGAGTTCGGTTGCAGTTGCTAGAGGCCATTGCACACCCATTATCTCTCTCTCTCTCTGTCTCTAAATAAATAAATAAATAAATAAATAAATCTCAGTACCAAAGGCCAGTAAGCTAGAAAAGAGATACATAGGGAAGAGAAAGGAAGGGAAGGAGGGACTTAATAGGATGGTATTGTATATATGTAAGTAGAAGAATAGATTAGTGGGGGTGAAAAGGCCCAACTGAGGTCAGGGGAAGAGATTGAGTAAAGGAAAGGTGGAGGGAGGGCTAATCAAAATCTAAGAGGATATGAATAAATCATATGGAAACCTACTTTTTTGGACAATGGAACACTCAGGAGCCATAGATTGTTGCTAGAAAATTTTCGGTGCCAGGGATGGGATACCTTACAGTGAGTTGTTGGCCAGGGAGGTCCCTGATGTCCCCAAAACATTATAGGCAATTGCTGAGGCCCTTGGTTTCCCACCAGGAGTAGATGGTAAGACCCTATTGCTGAAGACTCCACATACTTGGCCTGCAAGGCCACTGAGAAATCCTGCTGGAACTAAGCTGATAACCTCCTCCATGTAGACCAGCTTCTAGAAAGCTGGAAGTAGCCATTCTGCATGCAGTTCAATGGGAGAGAGAAATCACCAGTGAAGATACACAACAGTGGACACTGCAAGCTTTATATTTCTCCATCCAAGCCAAATGAGCCAACAGGTGCAAAACTGGCATGTTTATCATGGTGGAAACCAACTGCCCTCTAATTGGACTGGAGGCCTGCTCCATGGGAGGGAATACATCCCTGATACTGAAAACTTAAAACAGGGGTAGTCATGAGCCCTAGGGGTGTAATGTCTGCTGCTGTCTGGCTAAATGTATATAGTATGCTTATCAAACTGCCCAGTAAGCACTTCTCTTAATGTTCATACCCTTATATTAATGCTAGTCTCACTTTTCGTAGAGAATCTTCTCTTTTCAGATGGCAGTGACCTTGGGATGACTCAGAAGGCATCATGGTGCTGGCAAGAAGTGACAGGAGTGCTCAGCACTTCAGTATCTCTGTCACACCTTCCAAGGCTCAAGGTCTAATGTGGAAGAGGTGGCGGAAAGAATGTAAGAGCCAAAGGAAGGGTAGGACACCTTACAACGTGCTCCCCCCAGACACAAAATGGCCTGGATATCCATGACCTCACCATGCCTGACACTACCTACACAAGACCATCATAAGAGGAGGAAAAGATCATGTCATCAAAATAAAAGAGAGACTGATTAAGAAGGGGAGGGGATATGATAGGGAATGGAGTTTCAAAGGGGAAAGCTGGGGGAGGGAGGATATTACCATGGGATATTTTTTATAATCATGGAAAGTTGTTAATAAAAAATTTGAAAAGAAAAAATATATTTTTAAAGAAAACTGAGAATACAGGACAAGGACTCTGTGACTGAACTTCAAGCAGAGGTGAAAGAAAGCAGTTAGAGGTGCATTTCGAAGCTTTCTGGGCTTTTCTTTTGTGTCTGTGTGTCCATGTGTGGTGTGTGTGCATGTGTGCAGATGCACTGGCCCAGGCACACATGAGCACAGACCACAGGAGGATGCCAAGTGTCCTCTATCACCCTATCACCCGATTTCTTTGAGACAGGGGCGCTCACTGAACCTGGCACTCACCGTTTTTCAGTGAGTCCCCGGGACCCTCCTGTCTCCACTGGAGTAACAAGGTGCATGCACAACCACCCCCAGTGTTGTTTTCTGTTGTTTTTGTTTTTTTGTTGTTTTGAGGTAGTGTCTTATTCTAGCACAGGCTGACCTGGAATTAGTTTCAGGCTAGCCTCAAACTCACAGCAATTTTCCTACCTCAGACCCTTGAGTATTGGGATTAAAGATGTGTTCCACCACACTCAGCACTTTTTAACATATTTTTATTTATATATTTGCAAACAGAGACAGATAGATAGATAGATAGATAGATAGATAGATAGATAGATAGATAGATAGATAGACAGACAGACATGCATGCAGACAGATAGCCAGACAGACAGATAGATGATAGGCAGATAGTGAGTATGGGAATGCCAGGGCCTCTAGCCACTGCAAATGAACTCAAGATGCATGCACCACTTTGTGCATATGGCTTTACGTGGGTACTGAGGAATCAAACTCAGGTCATTAAGCTTTGCAGGCAAGTACCTTAATCACTGAGCCATCTCTCCAGCCACACCCAGCTTTTGACATGAATGCTGGGGGTAGACTCAGGCCCACATTCCTTGAATAGCAGGCACTTTGTTGTTGAGCCATCTCCCCAGCCCAAGGCTTTTCTTTCCAAATGTAAGCATCCCAAGTTCACTGTCAGTGTCTGGTCAGCAGTCTAAATAATCTTACTCCGAGATCAGCCATCCAAGCCACTTTTCACAAGTATTGTTGTCAAACCAATGAGTTGTTATATCAGAGCCTGAGTTCTAGCCCTGAGCTGAAATGAAAGCTATGAACTCATGCTGCACTCCTGGGCCATCGTGAGCATGAGATGGGGGCTTGGCCTCACCAAGTCACACTAAGAACTTTGCTAAGATTGATGTAAACCCCTCCAGATCTTGGGGTCGAAGTTACTTATTCTTCATTGCCTTCTCTTTCTCTCTTTGCAAATGGTCAACTCTGTGAACACGCCTATACCTCGATGCCTCTTAGTGGCACGAAGAGAATGGCAGTGCAATGTGGCAGGTTCTGCAGACAGTCTGTGGTCAGGAAAGCAAACACAACTCCAGGTACGTACACCTGTGGCATACCTCTCCCTGGCACAGTGCTTAGCCAGGCAACACAGCTAAACTATGGGTCACATTCCACCATAATAGAAGTGATCTGCTGTTTCCACTCAGAACCACAAACAGCCATCTCCACATTGGAATGACTCCAGGCTGGAGGTCCCTGCACAGGAGCCATGTTGGCCCCTCAGCGTATCTCCCCAGCCAGCCTGGCTCAGGCTTGCTCATAGCTGTGGAGCGGTGGGCATTGCTGTAAGAAAGAGAGGTGTAGGGATGGTAGGAGCTCACAGCTAGGGGCAAAACCTCATTTTCAACACTCCTTTGACTCCCAGAAGTGCTAACAAGTAGATGAAAATGGTTTACATTTCTCCCCTCTAATTCATGTAGGCAGAACTAAGATCCAACTTTGAGTGACTGTGACATTCAGACGCAAGGAGGCTGTGGTCCATGGTCCTGCCGTGAGCTTACATAGATAGGGCTGTGCAGGTTTCAGTGGTCATGAGATGTCCATCACACTGACCTGGGTTGCTTCCCACAAATCAGTCCCTGAAATGGGGATTCTTGGGCAAGTGAGTTATGGAAGCAGAGCTCTAAGAAGATGATGGACACAAAAGTAGATGGAAGATGGGCGTGCTGGCGCATGCCTTTAGTCCCAGCACTCAGGAGACAGAGGTAAAAGGATTGACATGAGTTCAAGACCACCCTGAGACCACATAGAGAATTCCAGGTCAGCGTAGGCTAGAGTGAAACCCTACCTCAAAAAAAATTTTTTTAAGGAGATGGAGTCCCACAAGCACGTGGCCTGGGCTAGAGACCAGCTCCCACGTGACCCCATAGGAAGCTCTGGAGAGGAGAGTGCAACACGGAATTGATTCCCTTTCAGGAAAAGAAGGCAGCCTTTTATGTCCCTATGTCAGCCAGGCACTAGCTGCCTCCTGGGAGGGAGAACAGGACCCATTCAGCCAAGAACAGTACTAGGGCACTACGAGTCATTAAGCAGCAAAAGCCCGCAGTGGCTGGGCAGTGGGCACCATCTGTACTGCACTAGGCACTTGGCAGTAAGAAGACCTGTCTCCATTTGGGTGGGTAAACATGGGAAATTTTTAAGATCTCAGGTTCAAGGTTCAAATGGGAGACCTTCAAAGTTCTTCACCTGGTGAACCCCAGTTCCAAGCCCAGAAATTACCTGTCTTGTCACTTATCCCCACCACAAACCCTCAGCCAAGTGATCATGTTAGGAGTCCCCAAGACCTTCCTTCAGTGTAATGATTTGCTACGAGGACTCACAGTTCTCAGCCAAGCTGGAATACTCCTCCTGGTCATGGTTGATTGAAATGAAAAGATAGAGCTCCAACTCCACAGAGGGAAAATACATGAGTGATGCCCTTGAGAAGCCAGCTAGCAAACTCCAGATGCCCCTCCCAGGGCAGCCATATGAAGATGTGCCTAACTTTTCCCTGTAACAACATGGGATGACCCAAGTAAAGTTTTGCTTCCCGGGGACTCTCATCTGAGCTTTGGAGTCTTTAAGGTCAGGATCTGTCACCCAGTCATGCAGGGCCAAAGGGACTCACCTTAGCTACTCCTTAGCCACTTGGTCTCCAACTATCTCCTCTCCTGAAATCAGCTTGATACCACATAGCCCAAGTCCTCACGTACTCTGATCAAACAACTGGACACAGGATAGGCCATGGGCTCACTGGTTACCTCCCAGGAGCCAATCAAGGATCTGTCCTCCCAAACAGTAGCCTCTGTCAAGAATGTGCAAGATTTGGGCAACCAAAGTCTGCCGAGTTAACCCTTTGCTACACACTGACATGAAAGATGTGTGTGTCCCCTGCAATTCCAAACTTGGGTGAGAGTTTATTTTATATGACCATCACAGAAAAGCTGAGGGGATATACAACTATTTATAATGGAGATCTTATTTAATCTAATGTGCCTAGACACTTTTAAGCATATGTTGCATATTACATATGAACTTTTAAAAAGCACGCATGCTGAGGCAAAGACGTTCCTCATATTATTAATTCATGCACTGCTTCTGAAGGCTGAACCTGTCAGCAAACTTGCCAGCCAACCCTCTGCTCCTGCTATGGTCATTGCCCCTGGGGCCACGGAGTTACATGCATGGCAGGTTGCTTCAGGAAACAATCACTTCCAGCTCCCCCGTGCTATTCTGCATCATTCTGAGGGTTTTGGAGTTCTGAGGCCAGGAGACAGGGGCTATGGTTGTGTTCTCTGAGCAATGATCACCTGAAGAAGAGACAAGGTAAGAGAGGGTAACGTCATCAGGCAGGCCAGTCATGTCCCAGCTCCAACCCTCAGAAGGAGCAAAAGGCATATACAGAACCAGGGCCCTGGGACTCTGGAGGTGAAAAGGAAGGCAAGGGTTGGGCCCCTTACCACACAGTCTCCCACTGATCTGTCTGGGTCACAATGTGGTGAGGATTACAGTGGAATAGCATACAAAAGCCCTGCCCTTCTGCATTAGTCAGGGTTTCACTGACCAAAACAATCAATAATGAATAAGGGCTGTGTGTGTATGAGATGATGGACAGAAAGAGTGAAAGATTAGTTAAGGATTATGAAGGCTAGAAGAGTGGGTAGGAGGTTGGAGCCCAGGGAAGTGCCGATACTGTGCTAGGGACGCCCTCTACTGACAGAATTCTTGCCTGCTGTGGGAAATCACTTGTATCCTATGTGGGCCTTCAACGGATAAATGGAGCCCAACTTAAAGTCCACTGATCTAAATATGAATTCCAGGCAAAAAAAAAAAAAAAAACACCCTTACATAAACATCCAGAATAATTATAGCCGGATATCTGAGCAGCACTTCCCATTACAAACAAAAGTCAGCCAGTATTGCTGAAGACTCCACATACTTGGGCTGCAAGGCCACTGAGAAATCCTGCTGGAACTGAGCTGATAACCTCCTCCATGTAGACCAGATTCCAGAAAGCTGGAAGAAGCCATTCTGCATGCAGTTCAATTGGAGAGAAGAGAAATCACCAGTGAAGATACTCAACAGTGGACACTGCAAGCCTTATATTTCACCAGCCAAGCCAGATGAGCCAACGGGTGCAAAAGTGGCACATCTGTCATGCTGGAAACCAACTGCCCTCTAATTGGACTGGAGGCCCGCTCCATGGGAGGGAATACATCCCTGATACTGAAAACTTAAAACAGGGGTAGTCATAAGCCCTAGGGATGTAACGTCTGCTGCTGTCTGGCTAAATGTCTATACTATGCTTATCAAACTGCCCAGTAAGCACTTCTCTTAATGTTCATACCCTTATATTAATGCTACTCTCACTTTTGATAGAGAATCTTCTCTTTTCAGATGGCAGTGACCTTGGGATGACTCAGAAGGCATCATGGTGCTGGCAAGAAGTGACAGGAATGCTCAGCACTGCAATATCTCTCACACCTTCCAATGCTCAGGATCTATTGTGGAAGAGGTGGTGGAAAGAATGTAAGAGCCAAAGGAAGGGTAGGACACCTTACAACATGCTCCCCCCAGACACAAAATGGCTGGATATCCATGACCTCACAGTGCCTGACACTACCTACACAAGACCATCATAATAGGAGGAAAAGATCATGACATCAAAATAAAAGAGAGACTGATTAAGAAGGGGAGGGGATATGATGGAAAATGGAGTTTCAAAGGGTAAAGTTGGGGGAGTAGGACATTACCATGGGATATTTTTTATAATCATGGAAACTGTTAATAAAAAAATTTGAAAAGAAAAAATTTTTATAAAGACATAAATTTTTTAAAAAGTCATCCAGGCACAGTGGCGCACACCTTTAATCCAAGCACTTCTGAGGAAGAGGTAGGAGGATCACTGAGTTCAAGACCACTCTAAGAATACATAGTAAATTCCAGGTCAGCCTGAGCTACAGTGAAACCCTACCTCAATAGAAAACAAAGAAGTCAATAACAAACTCAGAAACCTTTGGTATATTTGCCCTGCCCACACTCCTTGTTCCCCAGAAGTATTCTAGCTCATCCTACGTACCCTGGGAGGGCCGTGCATCCAGGACTGTGCTGTGGTGACTGTCCTCATTTGTCCTTGCCACCCTGCCATAACAATCGGCCCAGGACTCATAGGTAAGCTGGTGGATTGCAGTCCCTGTCCTGGAAGCACAGACTGACCATGCAGATGTATAAGTCAATCTTGGCATGTCTTCAAGGCCAGAGTTCAAGGGAGGTTCTGGCAGACCTCTGGATGAGAGAGCTAGGTGAACCCAGCCTGGGACGGAAATGAGTGCCTGGTGGAAGGGAAACATGAGGAGGGGTCTCAGAGGCCTCTAAAGCTTTGCCTCAATGCTGAGAGAAGTGCTCCTAGCCTAGCTCATAAATGGGCTTTTCTCTTTCACCACCTTCTCTTCTTTTTAATAATATTTTCTTAGCCGGGCATGGTGGCGCACACCTTTAATCCCAGCACTCGGGAGGCAGAGGTAGGAGAATCACCGTGAGTTCAAGGCCACCCTGAGAATACATAGTGAATTCTAGGTCAGCCTGGGCTATAGTGAAACCCTACCTCGAAGAAAAAAAAAAAAAAAAAAAAAAAGATAATGTTTTCTTTTTCTTTATTAGAGAAAGAGAGAGAGAAATAGCCATGGAGAGAGAGAGAGAATGGGTCAGAGCCTCTAGCTGCTGCAAACAAACTCTAGTTGTATGTGCCCCCTTGTGCATGTGGCTTATGTGGGTCCTGGGGAATAGAACCTGGGTCCTTTGGCTTTGCAGGCAAGCACATTAACCACTAAGCCATTTCTCCAGCTCTCTTTTCACTACCTTCTCCAGTCTAGTACTCTTCCTAGGGGAAGAACCTGGACACCAGAGACTCAAGGCTGCTGTTGTAACTAAACTTCCACAAGGAGAATTTCTTCCCCAACAAATGCCCCTGACCATGGGAAACAGAAGCACCACAGCTGTTTTTACCAACTGGATCTCACTGAATTAGTTACATTAAGTTACCACTGGACAGCTCATTCAATGCCTGCATGGAGCATTAATGAAATTAAGAGGCGGTCTAAGCAGAAAAGTATCATCTGATGAATCTAACCTCTCACGTAGAGATAAGGGCCCAGCCTCAGGGAGACTAAAGGACAGTTGCAAGGTCACATAGGAAACTGGTGGGTCCTGGCTCACAATCTCATGTTCTTTCTTCTATAGCATGTTGCTTTGTGTTGGGGCTAGGGTCTGTCAGTGCCATTGGCAACCCGAAAGCCAATTCCACTTGTCCCTCGCCTTCCCTGGAAGCTGGAAAAGTGGCTTTCCCAACTTTCCAGGAGGCAGTAAGATAGAAGGGGATGCTTTCTGGGAAATTTCTCAACAATGAAGTTTTTTCAGTCTCATCTGAAGAAAATCTTTCCCCTCTGCTTTCAACTTTTACATGGATACAATGCTGAAACTTCAGCATCTGTCTTTTGATCATGAGACAACAACTCGAAAGATGAACAGCAAACAGACAACAGGAGAATGTAAAAGACAGATGGAAAAAGCCCAAGTTGATGATGACATCACTTACCTGCTGAATCAGCCCCAGGAACACCCTGGTAGTTTAAATATGTTAATCTGAATTTATAGACCCATAGACTCAGGTGTTCCATTAAAATTAAGCTTGTAACTTGGGTTACAAGCTGGACTAGAAGAGGTGTCATAATGGGTGGCAGTGGACCCTGGAGTCCAGCCCTAAGATGTGTTTAGGGGTGGATCTGAATTCCAGTCCAAAAGTGGAGGGAGAGCAGTTTGAGCCAGAAGGGCTTGGAATGATGTATTCCAAGTTCTGAAAGATAACAGCTGTCAACCAAGGTTACTTTATCCTGCAAAGTTATCTATTCAAATAGACAGAGAAATAAGGACATTCCACAACAAAAGCAGGCTAAAGGCATATTTGAAGACAAAAACGGCTCTACAGAAAATACTTGGCAGGATCCTTCATGCTGAAGAGAAAGAAAAGCACACATATAAGGAACCTGGAATAAACAAACCATACTCAAGTACTAGTTAATACAAGAGAGCAAAGGTAAAACTGGAAGAACTACAAAACAAGAAAAATGGCAAAAATGAATACACACCTTTCAATAATAACTCTTAATATCAATGGCCTCAATGCCCCACCAAAAGACATAGGTTTGCAGGCTGGGTTAAAAAGCAGGATCCGTCCGGATGTGGTGGTGCACGCCTGTAATCGCAGCACTCGGGAGGCAGAGGTAGGAGAATCGCCATGAGATCGAGGACTCCATAGTGAATCCCAGGTCAACCTGGGCTAGAATGAAACCCTACCTCAAAAAAAAAAAAAAAAAAAAAAAAAAAGCAGGATCCTTCAATTTGTTGCCTCCAAGAAACTCACCTTTCTATAAAAGATGAACATTATCTTAGGGTGAAAAGTTGTAAAAAGGTGTTTCAAGCAAATGGGCCTAGAAAAGAAGCATAGTTCGCTATCCTAATTTCTGACAGGGTAGACCTCATACCAACATTAGTTAGGAATGATAAGGAAGGTCACTTTATATTCATGAAAGGCACACTCCAACAGGAGGACATTACAATCCTAAACATATATGCACCTAACATGGGGGCTCCCAACTTCATCAAACAAGTGCTATTAGAACTAAGGTCACAGATAACACCAAACACAGCTGTAGTGGGTGATTTCAATACCCCACTCTCAAGTGACAGGTCATCCAGGCAAAAAATAAACAGAGATGCATCTGGATTAAATGAGGTCATAGAATAAATGGACCTAACAGATATATATACAGGACATTTCATCCAAATGCTGCAGAATACACATTCTTTTCAGCTGCACATGGAACATTCTCTAAAATAGGCCATACATTAGGACACAAAGCAAATCTTAACAAATACAGGAAAAGTGAAATAATTCCTTGCACTCTATCTCATCACAATGGGATCAAACTACAAACTGATAGCAAGAAAAGCTATAGAGCATACAGAAAATCATGGAAACTAAACAATACACTACTAAATGATGAATGAGTCAATGAAGAAGTCAAGAAGGAAATAAAAAAATTCATAGAGTCAAATGATAATGAGAACACAACATACCAAAACATTTGAGACACAATGAAGGCAGTCCAGAGAGGGAAATTTATAGTTTTAAGCTATATTAAGAAATTAGAAAGGTTGCAAGCAAACAACTTAATGCTTCACCTTAAAAAAAAAAAAAAAGCCATGTTAAAAGAAGAACAAGACAAACCAAATATCAGTACATGGGAAGAAATATAAAGATTAGGGTACATATTAATGAAATAGAAACAACAACAACAAAAAAAATCCAAAAGATCAATGAAACAAGAGTTGGTTCTTTGAAAGGATAAACAAGATTGATAAACCCTTAGCAAATATGTCCAAAAGAAAGAGAGAAGAGACACAAATTAATAAAATTATAGATGAAAAGGCACCATCACAATGCAGAGTACTAACCACTATATGACCATGGCAAATAGGAGCCCTCATCCACTGTTGGTGTGAATGTAAGATGGTACAACCACTTTGGAAAGCAATATGGAGACTCCTAAAAAAGCTGACTATAGAGTTACCAACAGACCCAGTTATTCCCTTACTGGGCATATACTCTAAAAGCTCCATGCCTCAGTTCAGAGAGATTTGCTCAACCATGTATATAGCTGCTGAATTTGTAATAGCTAAGAGCTGGAATCAACCCAGATGTCCATTACTAGAAGAATGGATAACTAAGATGTGGTATATCTACACAGTGGAATTCTTCACAGCAGTAAGAAAAATAGACACAATGAAATTTGAAGAAAAATGGTTGAACGTGGAATAGATCATTCTCGGTGAACTCACCCAATCACTGAAAGATAATCACCGCATAGTCTCACTCATCTACAGTTCCTTACCTGAATCTACCCAAGATGCCAACATACCCAGCAAGCATCTCAAACCAGACAATAGGGTGGGTGGGGAGGGAGGGGACGGTAAGGGAGGGCAGGGGACACAAAACTGGACCCAAACGACAATGGTACCATAAAATTCTACATCCTAAAAGACAGACCAAATGGTTGAACCTTCACCAGGCCCTTAGAGGGAATACCTGGTCACAAGACGCTGGAGAGGGTACAATGAAGACTGACCTTAATCTTCTACTGCTTCTCTCTCTCTCTCTCTCTCTCTCTCTCTCTCTTCTCTCTAACTCTTATATATTACTTATCTTTTTCTTCCTTCTTTTCATGGGCACTGGACTGTAACTCCTAGTACCAGCAGAATGAGCTTTTGATCCGAGAGACCTATAAGGTTTCCTAAAAGAATGACAGATTTCTGTCAGAGTACGTGATGACCCACCAAAGGTTAGTGGTAAGATCCTACTGCTGAAGACACCATATGCTGTTGGCACATAACATGGAGTGACATGGCCAGAAGCTGGAAGAGAGTCAGTCCCCAGACAGTCAACATGTCTAGTGCCAGAAGGTGCTACATGGGCAACTGGGGGAAAATGACCAATATCTGTCCAAGCAACTCATGGTCTAACCTACTTAGCAGCAAATAACCTGCCATGATGCTCACATAAGTGCAATAGTGGGACACAGCCATGGTGGGAAACCAACTGCTCTTGATTTGGCTAGCTGATCCACTCAGTGGAATGGAACCCATGGCTGGAGCTGGGAAACAAGTCAGAACCATATCCAAAAATGAACCCAATCTCCATTATCAAGTTACCACTAATCTTGGGCTACAAGAGGGCATACACCTATTAAATTCTCTCTAAAAATATAATGGTTATCCCATTTATCTGGCGCTAACTTTACTCTCCATTGGAGAATCTCCTTCTCTTTTTCAGATAGATGCAGATCCTAAGGAGAGAACCACCCCATCATACCTCAAAAGGGCCCCAGCTGAAACTAAGAATAATTGGCAAAACAAGCAAGTTTGCTGCTTTCTTGGTGAACCTGGTACCAGCACAAGGGTGAAGGAGATAGACACAGAGAATAATCAACTCCTACCAAACCAGATATCCAGAGACACAGAGGCTCCCAAGACCTCATCACTGAAGCAGACCTAAAATGAGGTGGCAAAAAGAATGTTAGAGCCACACGTTGGGTCATGATACACAGAGACATTGCCTCCAACCCATAACTGATGGCTAACCACACAATACATCACCCATATACCCCAACAAGAAGGGTCCAGGTAGAGGAGAGAGGGCAGGGAGTAGGCTAACAATGGCACCAACTTGACTGTATTCACTGAGTACAAAACTAATAAAAAAAAAAAAAGAGAGAGAAACTGATTGAGGGGGGATATTTTGGAGAGTAGAGTTTTTCAAAGGGGACTGTGGGGGGAGGGAGGGAATTACCATGGGATATTGTTTACAATTATGGAATTGTCAGTATAATAAATAAATAAATAATTTTTTTAAAAAAAGAAAGCAGTAAGTAGAGGCTGGAGAAATTGCTCAGTGGGTAAAGACACTTGCTTGCAAATCCTGACAACCCCACTTTGATTCCCTAGTACCTAGACACCCAAGGCGGCACATACATCTGGAGTTCATTTGCAGTGACGAGAGGTCCTGGTGCACCCATTCTCTCAGTCTCTCTAATAAAGAAATAAATGATTTTTTTAAAGAAGGCAATAAGTATCTTTATGATAAAGCCAGTCTTCCATCAGTTTTCTTTCACTTGTATCTGAAGACAGCCAATCAATTCAGGGCAATGTGAAGGTTCCTGGTTTCTCGACGATCTTGCAATGCTTCCTTTTTGGCCTCACTGTAAGAACATGACTTTACTAGAACACATGAGTAAAAGTTTCAAACCAAGGTGTCTGTGCTCTTGTATATTCTATTGAGGATCACATGCTGCCTGTCACCTCCCCCTGCCACCAAAAGACACCACCTAGCATTTGTGTGTCATCTTTAACCCAGGGCTATCTAGCCATCCCATCTCTCTACGTGTTTTGAGAGATGTTTATTCCTCTCAAACCAACTTACCTCCTGTTTTTAGCCCTCCTATATTGCTGAGTCCCCACCTATGCATTTGCTGAGCCATCTCTCCACTCCATCACCTATCTATTTTTTAACATGGTGAATGGTGCTAAAATTTTAAATTGCACCTGTGGCTCATATAATCCTGCTCCTTGGCTGACTACAAACTCCATCTCTTATTTCATTTCTGAGGTCTTCATTTTCTAGAAGTAAAAGAATGGCTCTCATAGTTGAACTCCAGGCCCCAGGTAGACTTTTCTAAAGCAATCATGAAAGTGGTCTCTTATCTTAAAGATTGTTTGCAAACCCACCTAAACATCTCTAAGCAATAGGAAGTGCTGTTTAGGGCTTGGTAGATTGCTCAATGGTTAAAGGCACTTGCTTGCAAAGCTTGCAGGCCCAGGTTCAATACCCCAGTACTCATATAAAGTCACATTCATTTAGTTAGAGCATGTGTCTAGAGTTCATTTGCAGCAGCAAAAGGCTCTGCCATGCCCACACTGTCTATCTGCCTCTTTCTCAAATAAATAAACAAAATATTTAAAAGAAAGAACAAAGTAATATATATTAGACAGATACAAGTATCTGTCAAAGGCAACAAGCCAGGCTCTTCTCAACATGTCCATGTGCAAAGGGGCTGATTACATTGTGTTTTGGTTTAACTGCTTTCATCCCATTCAAAGTCCTGAACCCCAACATCTTTCTGCTTCATCTGAGTCGGCCAAAATCCAATCACTGAAGTCCCCAGGACCAAGTGCAGAAGCAGGGTGACCTCCTCACCAGACGATCCATCATGCATTTTATCTCCAGTCCTGCTAGACATTGCTTCTTACATTGGAGTCTCCTGGCTGTAGGCTGTGATTTATTTATTAGACTTGACACTGAGAGCTGTCTGCCCTGAACAGGCAGAGGAAATTTCAGCCTGATTCTAAAAGTGGAAGGAGCTGCAGCCAAGTGTATCTATTGATTTAATGGTGGGGGGAGAGACTTGCCACTCATGGAACTTGTGTCATAGCTTGCGAAATTAGGTCACAATTTGGAACATTGTTTTGTGTGTGCATGTG
Source organism: Dipus sagitta (assembly GCA_036346955.1). Lineage (NCBI taxonomy): Eukaryota > Metazoa > Chordata > Mammalia > Rodentia > Dipodidae > Dipus > Dipus sagitta. The sequence goes on from CM070771.1 coordinate 41,026,891, forward strand.
TATACGTGTGGACGTGTCTATGTACATGTGTGTAGACCTGCGCCTGTCATGGCTCACATATGGAGGTCAGAAGGCAACTTTTGGGCATCTGTCCTCACTTTCCACCTGGTTTGAGGCAGTCATCATTCACGTTCACTGCTCTGATCCTCTAACTAGCTTGCCTGTGGGCTTCTGGGAAATTCTCTTATTTCCACCTCAAATCTCACTGTAGGTATGCTGGGATTACAGAAGCCCAGTCACACCATCCAGCTGTGGTTCTTGTGTGTGTGTGTGTGTGTGTGTGTGTGTGTGTGTGTGTGTGGTGTGTTATGTGTATAGTATGATGTGTAGTGTGTGCATATGGGGTATATAGATGTATACACCCATGCTCCATGCCTGTGGAGGCCAGAGGAGAACATTAGGTATCCTCTTAACACTCATCTGCATCTTTCTTTCCTTGAGATGGAATCTGTCCCTCAGCCTGGGGCTGCTGTCCATCAGCGAATCCCAGAACTTCTCTAGTCTCTGCTCCATGAAGACTGAGGTTATAGATGTGCATCGGCATGCCCAGATTTTTGCAAGGGTTCTGAGGAGTCAGTCCTCATGCACAGTTGGCTGAGACCTTTCCCCAGCCTAGCTTTTCACTTTACATAGGGTCTGAGAATTACTATCTCTCAAGCCCCTGCAACATTCTTATGATAATTCATAATTATGAAAATCTGCATATATGGAGGGTTGTGTAATAAAATATCATCCTTTAAAGACCTAATGGGCTTGGTCACAGCCTGGGCTACACTTCTAGTGAGAGCGGCAGATGTCCATCCAAATGCAGTGATCAAAGCTCTTTAAAGATCCCTTAAACTCTCCTCCTACTGGAGTCTGTCCTAGGTCACCAGCCTCTCCCATCACACCCTTTCACTGAGATCACGTGCAACTACCTCAAAGGGACAACACGTTTCACTAGCATGAATTCCCTGGGCAGCTCAGCTAGATTCAGAGCAAGCTGGGAGAGAAAGAGAAAGTGCCATCGGCAGGATACGTGGGCAATTATAACTGCAGTGGCTGGAGGCCCTAATGTGTCCCCCTCAAAAAAAAAAAAAAAAAAAACCTGCCAACTCACACCTAACTGGGAACTTTATATGGGATCATCCCGCTTGAGGTAAAGGTCCAGCGGTAGCAAC